>JAODLM010000315.1:600000-1149281 GCA_036937905.1 Salvia rosmarinus
ATTAACTTTAACCTATATTTAACACTTAAGCATCTAAAATAAATTTTTTCAATTTCAACATATAAACTTAGAAAATTCTAATAAATTCATATAATACTCAAAACATCATATTAAACTCATATATTAAGTTAAATGAAGAAAATAAAATCAATACACCACTTCCCCATTTTTTTTCAAAATTTTCGAACACATATATCTATATTCTAAAATTTATTTTTTTTCTCTCTTTTCTTCCCATTTATTCATCTAAGCATGTTTTAAACATATATTCACAACTTATTTAACATAACATCAATAATTCCTTATTTTGGCCTAAGCACATAAAATAGGGTTTTTCAAATTTAACACAATTCCTACAACTATACTACCATCAATTCATCAATTCCACACAAAATCATCAATTCTTAACTATAATATCAATATCCATCCATAACTTTCACAAAACCTATTAAAATATACAACTAACATGCTCAAGAATTTTATAAATATATAACAAAATTCATGCTTAAAGATTGAAAAGAGATTAGAATCATACCTTATTTAATCTTGGAATCAAGCTTCGAAATGAAAATTTGGAAAGTTTTAACTTAGAAAAAAAAATTGAAACTTAGTGTGTGTGTAGCCGTGAGGTATAAAGAGCAAAGTGAGGATTTTTGAAAAAAAAAAAAATTATTGTGTAGTGATAGCATATTTATAGAGCTAATTTTATTTTCCTTTAATTATATAAATGATTATTCACCATTCTTATTAAATGCTTATACTTGCTTACCAAGAAAAAAATAAATGCAAGTGCTTAGTCACTTGCTTTCTAGAACATGCATGTATATATATATATATATATATATATATGTAATATTAATAATGTAGTATATATATATTTACTTTCTATTTTATGCTATTAATTCCACTTATATATATCTTATATTCTTAATTCACTACTTTAGGACATTTCATGACTATACATTCATGTAATTATATTTACTATGTAACATGATAATATAATACTCAAATAGCAAGAATTTAAAATTTCCAACAATTATAGAATTTATTTGATCATTTAAGATCAAATAATCAACCATAACATTATTTTAAATTCTTAAACAAAATCTTTCATTCGTAAGTTTATAGTTAAATTGTTAATCATATTCTATTTTATTAAGAGTCATTATGTAATTTAGATCATAATTATTTCTGTTTCTTTTGGATTAAGGATGCAATGCCCTAATTAACACTTAATTATTCTTTAATTACTGATTAAAAATTTGAGGTATTACATTCCCTCCCCCTTAAAGAAATTTCGTCCCGAAATTTAGTACCTTAGATAAATAGTTCGGGATATTTCTGTCTCATTTGTTCTTCTAGTTCCCATGTCGCTTCATCTGAGCCATGATGCTTCCACTGTACTTTAACTAAAGGAATAGATTTATTCTTTAGTTGTTGTTCTTTGTGATCCAGGATACACTCTGGCCTTTCCTCGTAACTTAGATTTGGCTCAGGAACTATTTCTTCTTGATGAACGATGTGTTTAGGATCAAACACATATTTTCGTAACTGCGACACGTGGAATACGTTGTGTACATTGCCAAAATTTGGCGGCAATGCAATCCGGTATGCTACAGGTCCGATTCTTTCCAAAACTTCGTATGGTCCTATAAATCTTGGTTTCAATTTCCCTTTTATTCCAAATCGATGTACGCCTTTGGTTGGAGAAACTTTGAGGAAAACTTTGTCTCCAATTTCAAAATTGAGTTCTGTACGGCGAACATCTGTGTACGACTTTTGGCGATCTTGAGCTTCTTGAATTCTTCTCTTTATTTGTCGAACAATTCCGATCATTTCTTCAATAGCTTCCGGTCCCAGTACTTTTCTTTCTCCGACTTCATCCCAATAAAGAGGCGATCTGCATTTCTTACCGTAGAGAGCTTCGTATGGCTCCATGTTAATTGTAGCTTGATAACTATTGTTATAAGCGAATTCTACTAGCGGTAAGGCTTGTTCCCATTGTTCGCCTCGATCTAACACTACGGTTCGGAGCATATCCTCAAGTGTTTGAATAGTTCTTTCCGTTTGTCCGTCCGTTTGGGGATGAAAAGTCGTACTAAAGTTTAAGTGTGTTCCCAATTCTTCTTGGAAACTTGACCAAAATCGTGAGGTAAATTTGGAGTCTCTATCTGAGGTGATAGATACATGTACTCCATGTAACCGTACTATTTCGCGCACATATATTTGAGCTAATTTGCTAGCTCCATAAGTAACAGGAATCGGGATGAAATGAGCACATTTGGTGAGACGATCCACAATCACCCATATAGCCGTGTTCCCACGCTTTGATCTTGGTAGACCGGTTACAAAATCCATGGCGATGTGGTCCCATTTCCACTCAGGAATTTCTAAGGGTTGCAGCTTCCCATATGGTCGTTGATGTAATGCCTTGACTTGTTGACACGCTAGACATCGCTCCACAAATAGCGCTATCTCCCGCTTCATTCCGGTCCACACGAATTGTTGTTTGAGATCTTGATACATCTTCGTGCTTCCAGGGTGCGATGTATAAAGAAAGTTATGAGCTTCACTCATAATTTCATCCTTTAGTTTCTGGTTATCAGGTATCACTATTACATTTGAACATAATTGCATTGTCCCGAGCTTCACGGTAGTCTTGTAGTCCTACATTACGATCTTGGCTCGTAACTTCTCCAATTGTTCATCTTGTCGTTGAGCATTAACGATCCTCGCCCTTAAATCTGGTACAACCACTAAAGTTGATATGATACTAGCAGTGGTATCGGGTGGAAGTACTATTTCTATCTTTAACTTCTCGATGTCTTTAATCAACTCTTGTTCTTGGGTGAGAATCATTCCCAGTTGTCTTTGACTTTTCCGACTCAAAGCATCTGCAACTACGTTCGCTTTGCCGGGGTGATATTTGATTTCACAATCATAATCTGTGACGAGTTCAAGCCATCTTCTTTGGCGCGTGTTCAAATCTTTTGTTCAAAGTACTTTAAACTCTTATGATCGTGAAAATTTCACATTCGAGCCATACATAGTGCCTCCAAATTTTCAATGCATGGACTACTGCGACTAATTCTAAATCATCGTTGGATAGTTAAGTTCGTGCGACCTTAGGCGTCGTGAAGCATAAGCGATGACTTTTCCTTCCTCCATCAAGACGCATCCTAGTCCGTTCTTTGATGCATCGGTATAAAGAGGTAAATACTTGATCGGGGTTACGAATGCAGTCAATCTGGGTCTTTGTAGTCAATCGCTTCTTAAGTTCTTGAAAACTTTCTTCACATTCCTTGGTCCATGAAATTTTACTCCTTAGGAGTAATTGAGTCGTTAGTCTTGCGATTTTGGAGAAGCCTTGATGAATCGTCTATAATAACCCGTCAATCTAAAACTCAATTTCATTAGGTATAGTAGGTGATCTCCATTCTTGTACCTCTTGCACCTTGGCGGGATCTACTTTGATTCCTTGGTGATCTGATGTGGCGAAATTTACCTCTCTCGCCAAAATTCACATTTGCTAAATTTGGCATACAACTTTTCAACTCTTAGGTTTGCAATACAACTCTTAGGTGCCTCTCATGTTCTTGTTAGTCTCTTGAATAGACAAGAATATCATCGATAAATACTAGGACAAATTTATCGAGATACTCATGGAAAACACGATTCATCAAATCCATGAATCTGCGGGGCATTTGTTAGTCAAAAGGCATCACTACAAACTCATAGTGACCGTATCGTGTTCGAAAAGCCGTCTTAGGAATATCTTACGAGCAATTTTCAAGCGATGATACCACGATCTTAAATCAATCTTAGAAAAATACTAGCTCCTTTAGTTGATCAAATAGATCGTCTATCCGAAGCAACGGATATTTATTTTTCAAGGTGAGCTTATTGATTCTCTATAATCGATACACATTCTTAGGGTACCATCCTTCTTTTCACGAACAAGGCAGGCGCTCCCCATGGAGATACTGGGGTCGAATAAACCCTAAGTCGAGAGTTCTTGAAGTTGGATTTTCAACTCTTGCAACTCTTTAGGAGCCATACGATAAGGTGCCTTTGAAATGGGTCTTGATCAGGGTTCTAGATCAATCGTAAATTCCAATTGTCTATCTTGAGGTAGTCCCGGTAACATTTCAGGAAAAACGTCTGGATATTCTTGGACTACTGGCACATCCTCAATTCTTCGATTCCTTCTTATCGTCGAGATTTAAATATGCAGTAGGCGCAGTGTCCTTATTCCTCATTAATTTCTTAGCACTTAATCTTTGAAATTATGGAATTCTTCCTTCTTCATCTCAACACCGTAAAAGCAGGTGGGTTCTTTTCTGGAGGATGGAGCGAAATCTCTCGTTGCTCACATCGAATTCGGCATGATTTTCTATTAACGATCCATTCTAAGATAATATCTACATCCCATTGATATTACTTGTAAAGATCTTGCTTTCAATTTGAGACTTCCAACTCAAATTCTAAGTCGGAACATATGTGGGAAATTCGTAGATTTACCTAAAGGTCATTACTTTCAGATCCTGGTTACTTCGCTCTATGTTTAGCTTAAAAACATCTATACATGTCGTAGAGATAAAAGAATGTGAAACTCCCGTATCAAAGAGAATTAAAATAGGAATGCCATTTAATGTTCCCATACCTGCCAAGTTTTCAGCATTTCGTTCTTGTCGCCTTGGATTTAAGGCGAAAGTCCTCTGATATTGAGGTTGAGTTTGTTGAGGCTGTGGGGGCAAAATCATCTGATATTGTGGCACTGATGTTGATTGAGCTTGATGTTGGAAGCTGCCACCTATGGCCTTCATTTGTGGCATTTGTTTAGAGGTTGACTTTCTTTCACTCTCCTGTAGTCTTTGTCGGTTTGGGCAGTTATTAGCATAATGACCAATTTGGCCACATTTGTAACAGTTATTGGTACCCCATTTACAGGTTCCGATATGAGCTTTGTTACATTTTGGGCACAAAGGTATTCTAGGAAGAATTGGAATTGGTGGCAATTGATTTTGGAAGGGTGGTCGGAAGGAAATTGAAGTAGGATGGTTTGGTCGTTGCCAAGGTTTCTTATTTGGAAAATCTCTTGCTTCCCATCTTCTTTTTCCTTTAAAACGTTGATTGTGAGGCATCAACTTTTGTGGAGTTTGGCTTTGGGATGGAATTGGGTTTGGTTCAGAAGCCGTCTTTTACACTGCATCTCTAATTCCATGTCTAAAGCTACATTCGGGTTTGACATATGAAAGGACGAGTTGGTTTGCCAAAATGATTCTTATTTCTTGGCGTAACCTGGCGGAACAACTCGACCATCTTCTCATCGGTTTCTATCACATGCGAGCATAGCGTGATAGAGTGCGAAATTCTCTATCATATTCGCCACGGTTTTCTTTCCTTGTTTTAGATTCATGAACTCAATTTCTTTTTGTTTCTTGTAACTTCGAGGAATGTATTTTGCGAACAATTCTTCCTTGAATTGTTCCCAGGTAAAGTTTTCTAATCTTTCTAGAGTAAGGGTCTTTTGGCGTGATTCCCACCAAAAGTCGGCTGGTCCTTTTAACTGAAAGGATATGCACAGAAGGCATTCCTTATCTGAGCATTCTAAAAATTTGAAAATTCTCTCCATCGTCCGAACCCATTCCTCTGCCTTAGCAGGGTTTCCAGTTCCATAGAAAGATGGTGGATTTTGTCGAAGGAATAATTCGGAAATTTTTCTAGTGTTTGGAGGAGGGTGAGTTCGAGGGTAGGTTGGGGTATGTTTTCAGGCTTGTTCTTACATCACGGGGTTTCGGTTTGGCGTCTTGGTGGCATCTGCATTTTAAATTTATAAGAATAATATGTATGCAGTTGGTACGTAAGAAATTTATAAGAAAACAAGTAAAATGTCAGGTTTTTAACAAGTAGGATTACATGGAAATAAATGTGTACTATTGTATAGACAATAGGTTCAAAGTTAAGCAAGAAAACAACAAGCACATAACATAAATATTTACATATCATGGAAAATTGCCTCTAAGAGGACTTTTTACGTTAGGAAAATTTTGCCTTGGCAGAGTAGGCATCGGAAATTCTTCTATCCAGTCTAGGTTAACTTATACATGCATACTATTTACATAAATCCTACTTCATTACCTATTCACAAATGTACAAACTACTTGTTAATTTCCTTCTAACTTTTAATCCATCCTTGATGCCATATCGTTTCCATCGTCAGGGCCCAATGCTTCATTCTCATCATCCATTCTTTCAACTTACGTATTTGCGTCGGTATGTTTTGGATTTTCTTCCTCAGACACCTCTTTAATGCATTCATCCTCGATGGAGGTCACAAAACGTTTAACTTTGGATTTAGGATGAGAAATAAAAGCGATTCGGTTTCGAGGAGAAGGATCCTTGACAAATGGCGGATCATTAATTTGAAGAGGTTGTACTTGAGTGGTACCAATGGTTGTACAAATTCGAGTTCATACTTAAAAGATCGTGCGAGTTCGGTGGTTCTAGATGTTCGACCTTGATCTCAATGGTTTTCTTGAAAAGGGATGTGGGTGGGGTTTCGTGTGGAGATTCATATGGTATGGACTGAAGTGGAGAAACATTTATGTCTCTAAGGTAGTCATACCATGTTGAGTCATCGGTTAAATCATCAACATCCATATCATAATCAAAGTCAACATAATCAAGTTCTTGAGAGGAGTTCTTCTTGACAAGTTCTTGAGGAAAATTCTTCTTGAAGAAGAGTTAATTATCGGGAACAATGGGGCTCTTTCGAGAGAGTAGTAACATTAACGGATGTGGTGGTCAGAAGAAATGGTGATATCAGTTGGTACAACTTGATCTTCATAGAAAGGGGTATCATAAGTTTCCATTAAGGATTCTGAATTGGTCGAATCTATTATAGCAGATGTACTAGATCCGCCCACTTCAATTTGAGGTTCATTTCTTTCAATGGAAATATCTGATGATAGGATATTATAGATGGCAAAAACAAAGCCTTCCAGGAGGATAATTGCCGGAGGTGGACTCTGGGTAGCATTATATTGTCTTCGAATAATCTCTACAAATTGCGGAAGTTCGGCAAAGCTATGATATTCGGTGACGAAATCTAGGGCAACTCTGTGCCCGTTCACCGCCATCCTTGGTGGTAGAACTCGTACCAATTGCATGATGCCATCCGGTGCATCGCTTTGCAAATCCCAACTTGCGTCCATAATTCCACAAATTTATCTAGGAATTCTACAAAGTTCTGATTTTCTTCCATACGATATTCATAGAACTGATCTGTCCTTCCAATAGTAAGGGGTCTCGGTCTTGTACTCTTTCTGTGTGTTGTTCTAGTCCTTGCCATCCTAACATAGAATGTAATTACTAACTAAAATGGGTTGATCTTAATATAATTAAATACTTGAAGCTAAAATTTACTTATCATAGTTCAATACATACTTCACATAACTTATCATATACATGCTTTATCAATTATGTAAAGAACTTGATCATATGAATGTGAAATGCATGACTTTATCAAATAACTTTCCTTTCTAAATGCTCATTATAAAATTTTCATCTTACTTACGGTTGAAATTTGGAGGAGATGGGTTTGGAACAACATGCTTCTGAACTCTACTTATATTAAGAATTGAAACAAATTCACATAGTAACTGACCCCATAGAACCATGCTCTGATACCAATCAGTCACAGCCCAATTTCTTAACGAAGAGATTAGGTGTGACTTGAGGACTATCATAAAAGATTAGGACTAATGAGGATGTAAGGAATCGATTAAGTTGGGATGACCATAACTATGGAGATTAATTAAGGAATATTATCAATTGGTATAAATAGGTTTCATAGAATCAAATGAACACAAGAACTAACGAAATATAATGATCAACAACAATCAATCTTTTCATGGAAGGGTTTCTTTTCACAAAAAAAAAAAACAACAATTACATAACCATTTCTCAAGTCGAGTATGGCAACGAAAAGGGTAGTTGAGTTACATGTGTGAAGACATATAACTCAAGGCAACAAAGTATAACAATTTACATAAGGTTTCTACTTATCGGCAAAGGCGAAAAAATGGATAACGATTTTTCGAAGACAACTTTCAACAAATTAGAACTACACAATTTAAACTTCAACAATTTCCAGAATCATGACTACAATCGATCAAGCAGACCTCAATAACCAAGAATATATGAGTTTGATATCAACTTTATCCACGATCAAAATGACCATTCAAACCAAGAACATTCTCAACCATAATATAATAAGGAGTTCAACTCCATTATCACCAACATTGACATAAAGTGATTCGATCATAAGACTAATCACAAGAACCATATTAACGAACAAAACCACGGTGTTCCTTTCCAATTCCATCTCAAAATTCCAAGCTCAACTGCATGTTTAGAAATACATGCGGGCGTGATATCTATAAGCACTCGGTGGACACATGCAGCAGTTAAAATTTGCTCTTAGAGCTATAAGATTGACTTGCCATAACTTTGCCATACGGGGTTTTAGTGAAAAACACATGCATGCTTTTCAAAATAACCGCTTACTTGCTTTCATTTTCCCAATTTAAAACAAATGCATATGCATGATATTTGTCTGAGACATCTTTCTCTTACCATATCCACGGATTATGTCTATGTGTTGAAAGTAGGCCTCGCTTCTCAAACACGCTATGACCGAAGTCGCTATCAAGCGTCGGTAAATTCTTTCATTCATTCTTTCTTTCTTTTCTTTCTTTCTCTTTCGTGGAATGAGCGATGCATTATGCTCATACTCAACATTTGGCAAGTCGATAAATTTAAAAGTCATACGGTATACATAAAGAAACAATATAAATTAGCGTGCTATTATTTGGTTAAGCCCACTGTTGTTCCTAGTCGGTAAGCTTTATTATTCCTCATATTCATCCTTCTTCTTTGCTAACTTGTCTTCCCTTTCTCGATGTACCTTTAATTATTTGATAACATTAGTATACATAAACAATATTTCTTATTTATTTAACTAAAATTTCTCTTTCTTTTCTTTTTCTTAGGTTTTGTTTAGACAACTTTTGCCTAAACTTTTTATTATAAAATTTTAAGTCTTTTCGGGTCATTGCATCCTTTATCAGAACATTATGTTCTTTTCTTAAGTTGTTCAAGCATAGTATTTTCAATTAATTGCCTACGTTAAACTTTTCACATAATTATGTTGTAGGCACTTATTTTTGTTAATATTAGTATTTTTCTTACTATTAGTATACTTTTAGGTATATCAATTATTCTTTTATCACTTATTAACATATAATTTATTTTCTTTGTCATTAACTTTCCTTTTCAACTTAATATGTTTATAAAATTCAACCTTTCACATTTTAGTTCTAACATCCTCTATTAAGCTTCATTAGTCCTTATTTATATACTATATTCACAAATCATAAGCTTTATAAAGAATATCATTAGAAATAAGTTTCCTTTTCCTTAAATTTTGAAATTTATACTATTTAATACACAAATTATAATTTCTCAAATTTTCTTTCCAATTTCTCAATTTAATAACATGTATAAGCAACCATCAATATTAGCAACATATATTAACTTTAACCTATATTTAACACTTAAGTATCTAAACTTAAATTTTTCAATTTCAACATATAAACTTAGAAAATTCTAATAAATTCATGTAATACTCAAAACATCATATTAAACTCATATATTAAGTTAAATGAAGAAAATAAAATCAATACATCACTTCCCCATTTTTTTCAAAAATTTCGAACACATATATATATATTCAAAAATTTATTTTTTTCTATCTTTTCTTCCCATTTATTCATCTAAGCATGTTTTAAACATATATTAACAACTTATTTAACATAACATCAATAATTCCTTATTTTGGCCTAAGCACATAAAATAGGGTTTTTCAAATTTAACAAAATTCCTACAACTATACTACCATCAATTCATCAATTCCATACAAAATTATCAATTCTTAACAACAATATCAATATCCATCCATAACTTTCACAAAACCAATTAAAATATATAACTAACATGCTCAAGAATTTTATAAATATATAACAAAATTGATGCTTAAAGATTGAAAAGTTAGAATCATACCTTATTTAATCTTGGAATCAAGCTTGAAATGAAAATTTGGAAAGTTTTAACTTAGAAAAAAAATTGAAACTTAGTGTGTGTGTGGCCGTGAGGTATAAAGAGCAAAGTGAGGATTTTTGAAAAAAAAAAAGATTGTGTAGTGATAGCATATTTATAGAGCTAATTTTATTTTCCTTTAATTATATAAATGATTATTCACCATTCTTATTAAATGCTTATACTTGCTTACCAAGAAAAAATAAATACATGCTTAGTCACTAGTTTTCTAGAATGTATATATATATATATATATATATATATATATATATATATATATTTGTAATATTGATAATATAGTATATATATTTACTTTCTATTTTATGCTATTAATTCCACTTATATATATCTTATATTCTTAATTCACTACTTTAGGACATTTCATGACTATACATTCATGTAATTATATTTACTATGTAACATGATAATATAATACTCAAATAGCAAAATTTAAAATTTCCAACAATTATAGAATTTATTTGATCATTTAAGATCAAATAATCAACCATAACATTATTTTAAATTCTTAAACAAAATCTTTCATTCAATAAGTTTATAGTTAAATTGTTAATCATATTCTATTTTATTAAGAGTCATTATGTAATTTAGATCATAATTATTTACATTTTCTTTTGGATTAAGGATGCAATGCCTAATTAACATAATTATTCTTTAATTCTTGATTAAAAATTTGAGGTATTACGGTTACCCTTCAAGTCTGGGATATCTCGTGAAATCGACCCATGATTTTGAGTATACTTGAATACCTCAAAACTCTCACTAGAGCCTTCAATGCTCCTTGTTTGGATTGCTCGTGTAACGACTCAATTATTCACGGCAAGCTATGTCGGTCGGGTGCAATTTGTAAGATACATCAAACACCGATGACCTTTGCATAGTCTTCTTGCCCAGCAGGTTCACCTGTTCTTACTCAAGTGAACATTGAGCTCCAATGGGGTCTTAGCGGTAAACTATCAAATCGTTGAATTTCTTAAGCACTTTCTCGGCGTGGTGAGATTATGTCGAGACAATTCCGTCGATCTTCTTAGAATCTTTATTCGAGAATCACATCGCTAATCCCATGTCCTTCTGTCAAAATTTCTATTTATCATGCGCTTTGTGTCATTAATGACTTGAGTATTGTTACCATGATCAACATGTCATCTACATACTGAGACACACTTATAACATAACCATTGTCGGTGTGTGTGTTGGCCTAGTGGTAGAGTGGTTAATGCCGAGGTCGAAAGGTCTCGGGTTCGAGTCCACCATGTGTGATCTTTAAAATTTCTATATTAATTGAACAAAAAAAATAAAAAAATAACATAACCATTATCGGTGTTCTTAACGTAAACACATTTGTCCTGTTCATGATTTTGAAACCATTTGCCAACATTACATTGTCAAATTTCAAGTGCCGTTACTTGCGACTTGTTTGAACCATATAGAGACTTCACGAGTTTGCATACCTTGCCCTCTTGACCGGTACTACAAACCCTTTGGGTTGCTCTATATATACCTCGTCCCGATGTCACCATTTAAAAGCAGGTCTTAACGTCCATTTGATGAATCTCAAGATTGTGCAAGCGGCAATTGCGAAGCACCCTAATAGGCGTAATCCTCGTCACATGTGAATAGGTATCAAAGAAATCGTATCCTCTCTTTGTTTAAACCCTTTGACAACCAAGCGGGCCTTATACTTTTCAATTGATCCATTTGTCTTGTATTTTCTTTTAAGGATTCATTTGCATCTAATGACACAACCTACGGCAAATCAACGGCGCCCAGTGTGGTTTTGCGAGAATGGAATCAATCTCACTTTGAGCGACCTCTGCGCGAGCATCCCGTCGGCCGAGCATAGGCTACTGATCGAAGTTGGTTCTTCGTCGACATGAGCGCAATATAGTCGGGACCAAAATCCTTTGGCGTTCGACTCTACTTCCACGTCTCGGTTCGACCCCTACGGATCGGACCTCGATCGCTTATGCGATATCGGTTCTTCCTCCAAGGTTTAGAACTCGAAACTTCATCATCGACTCTATTGCTAGAACTAACTTCACTTTTATCTTTATCTTCTGAGGGGATAAACACTTTCAAAGAATATAGCATTCCTTGATTCAATAAATCGTCCCCACGGTCATATCCGGTACCTCGACTGTGGATCGAAACGATAAGTACTGGCATTGGGTGCATACCCATAAATATACAATCATTGTTTTAGGTCCAATTGTAACTTGTTTGGGAAGAGCACTCAACCTTCGCCAAACACCCCACACTTTGAGATATTTATGCGATGGTTTCTTCCTTTTCACAACTCGAAGGGTGATATCCTTACCCTTGAGTGGAATCTTGTTCGGTATGTAGTTAGGCGTCAAGCGACTTCCCCCACAAGTTCAGGGCAACCTGAACTAATCAACAAAGCATTCATCATCTCCTTAAGTGTTCGATTTTTCGTTCGACAACGCCATTAGGCGAGGTGAATAAGGGCTGTCGTTTGATGTATTATACCACTTTCGTTGCATAATGCCTCAAGCGGACTACATATTCTCCCTCTATCACTTGAGCAGTCTTAATTCGACTTAGTTGATTATCGGTTTCGTTCTTGAAGTTTTAAAAGCTTCATAGCACCGTCTTTACTTCTTAGAAGGTAAAGATAACAATATCTTGTCTGATCATCAATAAGCGCGATGAAGTACTTTTACCACCTCTAGTTTGTACAAACTTTAAATCACACACATCGGTGTGAATAAGTTCTAGAGGCTTAGTGCTCCGTTCTACCGAATGAAGCGGTAACTTAGCCATTTGGCTTCCACACAAACCTCACATTTCGTTTGTGTATTAACTTCATTTAACTTTAGTAAATCTAAATTTACTAATCTTTTATTGCATTTAGATTAACATGTCCTAATCTACAATGCCATAAATCGAGCACTCGGTCAGTAAGAGGAAGTTGATGCATTTTCATTCATAGCAATCTTGGGTACATAGGCGCGCAGCCATTACATTCAATTGAAAAGACCCCGGTGAGATAACCCCTACCAAGGAACTTCCCAAACTTAGTCGAGACAAACTTGTCCGACTCAAAACTAGTCTAAACCCTTGTTAACTAGAATCGAGCCCGACACTAAATTCTTGCGAATGTCGGGACATGCAGACATCCTTCAACGTGAACTCAATGCCGGACAATATCTTGAGCACCACATCACCAACTCCGCAACCTCGGATGACTTGGTTCCCCATGTTGAGCTTACCCCCAACGAGGCTTGTGGGTGGAGAAACGCCTCTTTCGGCGCGAGCGTGCGTGATTACATCGATGTCGATGAACCATCCACCTTGATTCTCAACGTGGTTGACTTCTTGGTCACCACAGCAGCAAGTCATCCTTATCCCATTTGTCGAAGTCCTTCTCGACAACGTTGGCAACTTGCTTAACCTTGGGGTGGCGGCGTCCTTTACCGTGTGGCCATGCTTGCCACAATTATAATGATCCCGTCAAACTTACGGGCAACCACCTTCCCTTTGCCTTTGTCTTTGACATTGGGGCGGACACGTTTGTTGGAGGGACCGCCTCTCTAACGAGTTGGCCTTCGCATCGATCAAACCTTTCGCTTTCAATTCTTGCTTCTTTACATCGGACTCGATGCGGGTTTGACGATCAGTCTTCAGCGTCATATCCTTTAAACTTGTGCTTAAGGTAGACCTTGAAGTCTCTTCACCGGGGTAGTTTCTCAATTCTTGTAGCGACGACAAAGCCGTCCGAAAGCGGTGTGGACTTGGCTTGAACCTCGTGTACAATGAGTCGAAACTCTTGTACTTGATCCGTGATCGGTCGAGAATCGACCATCTTGTAGGTGTTGGAAAATGTACTGAGTAATATCTCGTTGGGAAGTGATATCTCGTCTTGCGATTGTTGGAAAATATACAAAAGCGATACAAAACTTGCGGGCGTATTACAACTCGAAAGCAATGTAGGAGATCAAAACTAACAATGAATTGAAGCAGTAAATCTGATAGAAGCGGAAAAAGCGTAGACTAATGCCGAGTCGAGGAGGCTCTTTCCGCAAGACGAGATCGCCCGGTATTGCTCTCGATTACGGTGTATCGTCCCCAAAGATGAAGCGAGCGGCCGTCTAAGTGAGTGGCGACGCGCGGACCAACGAGCTCAAGCCAACTGGATGGAGGCGGAGAGCTTGAACAAAGTATGTATGCGGGAGTGCTCTTAGGAATCTTGAAATGCTTTAGGCAGTGGGTGGCTTATCTTTGGGCGACATATCCTATTTATAGGCGCCGTCCCCTCATGGGAGCATCTTGAGTCAACACCGCATTGGTATCGGGTGTTCTGAGTTATGTCCTCCATTGAGTGCGAGAGGGGTTCTGTGCGGTTTACGGAGACAACGTGAGATTACGCCCGTTTTCGCGAGCCGTCATGCCGAGGCGTTACCGGCGATTCACGATGAATCACGGACAGCGTGCGTCGGGTTCATTGGACGTATCGGGCGTCTCTTCAAGTGCACCAGGCCCAACGGATTGGGCTACAGAGTTGGGCACCGGACCACTCCGTCTTTGGGCTCGATCGAACATTGATCAAAATATCGTGCGATGGGCCACGGAACCGGGCCGAACAGTCCCAAAGAACAGCCCAAAGACCACCCAAGACCAATTGCCAAGATCGAGGACCAGGACCAGGACACGAACCGGACCGGGCGGGCCGGGCCGGGAGTCGGCGGTAGGAACGCAGGCGAGCGGCGACGGCGGCGTGGGCTTTCAAGCCCATCACTTGTGCACATAATTATACTAAGTGTTCAATGAACCACTTATATAGACAATTAATGAAGGTACATTAATCAATGTGGGATAAGGATTAATTAATCCATGCTTATCCCTTAAGCACATAACTCCATGTTTAAGTGACCAACTTTGATCCACTATTTCTCACTCACGGAAATCGGTTTGAGAATGTGAATACACCACGATCATCTACTCGAAGCGTAGATCGATCCTATGCCATTTAATTTCACAAAATTAAGCGTTCGTCACTCAAAATCTTGGTCAAAGTAGCTTCCTGGAAACTTGACCACATATAATATATATATATACACGATTTCCAATAGTGTTTGGGTGGAATTTGAGGAGTTCCTGATTTTTGGAAGCTAAGGCAGGCTATTGTTGCTATTTATCTCACTTCCGAGATGTAATGGTGCCGATGCAATTAGTCGTAAATGATTATTAATGTGATTTTCTACAGTAATTCGACTAGATTTATGAGTTTGCTTTAACCTTGTTTCTGGAACTTTCATGCTAGGTGGGTTCCTAACTGTGCCGACTGGGACACTATGTTGATAATCAGAAATTGTAAATCCAACGGATTCACCCATAATTAAAAGTATTGAGCCAGTTTTTTTTTAAATTAGTGTACATTTGTGCCACATGCAATTTATTTCCAATTTTCCACTATTAAGGGGGTCGAATCGCCTCAAGTTGTTTCCTTTTATTTTTCCCGAACACTCTTTCCCAACAATGGATGTGCTCTTTGCCCTTACAACTTTGCGTGGGTAATTTGATAGAAGAGTGATGGTGTCTCTTGTAGCTGAACGAGGTATGAGCTATAAGGTTCTTAATTGTTGCTAAATTAATTTTTTGTTGCAAAATTGTGATATTAGTATGGGTGCAGAGGAGATTTTTGCATGTAATGAGTTTAGAGAGAGAGAGTTGTGAGTTGCGCTCACGTTGCTCGTCGTAGGTAGTGGTAGCGGGTGAAAGCCGTGCTTGTTATCTAATTTAAATTAAGATATTATGGCTCAGATCAGCAACAGAAAGGAAAAGGAAAGAAAATTCCATCAGTGAGCTTTTTTTTTAAAAAAAAAACAAAGATTACCTCTGTTTGTTTGAGAACCATTTATCTTGTGATGTATGGCTCGATTTGTAAGTTGTTTGTTTGTAATCTCGGGGTCACTGGCTGCTATTGAGTGTTGAGCTACTTTTTTTTCATTCCCGACGTTCATTTCTTGGTATTTATGCGTATGTGTTTTGTTTTCACTGAATTTTGTTATTGAAATTTGAATGAAGATTTAGGGGTTTTAGCTTTATACCAGTTGTTATATGCTGTTTTGTTTTCACTGAATTATGTTAATGAAATCTGAGTGAAGATTTAGGGGTTTAGCTTTCTACCAGTTGATATATGCAATATCATCGATGGATTCTCTTCTTTTGTTCGAAGTTGTCAAACTTCGACAAATATCGTCGACTTGTTTTCCTTGATTTCTTCTGAGCCTACATAGAGGCTCTCCGGCCGTCCACATCTCCTTGGCGGTTTCACATTTCATGACTTCCCAATGTGAGAGTTGGAAATTATTTCGGAGATGATATTCTTGACCAGGTTGTCGAGCTCACCATTTTTACATTCTTCGGACATGAAGTTATCTCGATCCTTCGGCTTGAACTCATAGGTTACTAGCTTCGGTGCCAACTTTTGTGATTCTCTCTATGATGATGATTTGGTAATGACCTCCCACATAAGACAGTGCTGGACAGTGAGGTAGATTTTGAGTATGAATTCCCATATCTCATAGTTGTCTACCATAAAGGTGGGGAATTACATCAACCTGCTGTAGTTAGTTTGCATTACAACAAATATACAGCAGTATACAAAAATATATCAGCTTTAAAGGATCTGTTCAGTTTGAACAACCACTATGTGGAGTCAGAAGTTATAGTGAATAACCAGCTCTGATATCAATTGATGGTCCCTTGGTGGTCGTACTAGTGTATGGGAGGATACATCAGTTGATGCAAATTAATACTTTTTTTTAACAAGATTGGACCTTCTACTGATCAGCAGATGTCGGGTAATTAAAGTCAGTTCAGTACTGATATCAGTATTGCTGATTAGTTCAAGTATGGAGAACCATGTACTGAGTGATATCAGTTAGCAATCCTATTGACATTGATATAGTTGGTTAGTTGGACTGATAACTAATATGATTGCGGAATATGGTGGTTACGTTTTGCCTTTACTAAAAACTGTGATGATAGAAAATACTTAGTTAAATATTGATTAGTTAATTTTCAATTTCTCTCTTCAGCATCAAACTGATATTAATAGAGTGTTTTAAAACAATATGTTATGCTACATGTGATGATGATATTCAGTTCAATAATATGCAATGTAAACCGATACGAAAAGTAAAGAATACTTAGTTTTTACGTGGTTCGGAGAGATTAGCTTCTACGTCCACGAGCGATAATCTGATCGATCCACTACTTGAGATTAAGTCTTGTTTGCAAGTAGAAAGTAAACTGAATCTTGAAGTTCACCTTATCGGTCTCCCGTCTTACTTAGCGTATCTTCCAACGTTTGCTGGTGCTAGAAAACATCTGACTGCTTACGGGTGTAGTCGACCTATCCTCTTGCTTACATGTGCAAGATAACTAAGTTTTCGAAAATAACCCCTCATTGCTTACTTGTCTTACTTCTACTTAAACTTTGGGGAAGGTAAGTATAGAGTTTTCCAACTAAGTTTCTTTGAGTACATCACGGTCGACAACCCGATAATTCTAGGCATAGGATTTTACAAGATATAAACTTTAAAAGATAAGAGAATGTGAGTTCTGAAGATTTACTAATAACACTTTGAATTCTCTTCTTCGAAATAGCTATATGATTGTTCTTTGGATATAAGCTCTGGGTACTTGAATATTTAAATGCGTAGCATTTCGATAACCTTCAAAGGTTGGATTACACGTATTTATAGAGTGAACAGGGAATAGTGCCATTGTAGAGAACAACAATCACATCAATTCCATTTGTCGTTCGAATTCTGCTCGTTTGAATCCTCGTACGTTGCTTTCTGTGTCTGCAATATCGTACAATGTAGCTCTGCAACTCTGTAGTCAGGATCCTTTGCAAATACGCTACTACACGTGGCAAGTCAAACACCCATGGTTTAAATATCTCAATGTTTCTTCAGTAGGGTTGAATCCGTATCTTTTCAGTATGTTGACTTCGGGTTTCACCAGTTGGGTCAGCTCTGTGCTTTATCAGCTGACTGGACTCCGTCTTCTATTAGTTTGGCAACTTCTAATCTTTAGTTGACACTTCAACTTAACGTAGTTATCAGCAGCTTCGGCTTCTCAGTTGGTGGTCGAGCTTATTTGTCTTGATTGTCTTGATCTTCGGTCTTGTTGATGCGAATACTTTTCCCAGTATGGCTGGCATTAGTATTGCTTGAACTTCTTCTGCATGGGACCTATCCAAGCTGGTAGTTCTTCAGTTGAAACCTATAAACACAAAACTGACTTTCTAACATGTGAGCAACACTATGTTACATCAGCAGGACAATCATTAACGGGTTTCGAGATCCAATCAAAACACACAGTTAAGACATAATTTTCCTAACAAGTTCGTTAAGTGATTTAACTTGAAATATAAAATTATTAACTAGATATAATCTTTTTTATAATTAGTAACAATTATGTTAAATCTCTAACTACTTTTATTTGTCAAAAGAAACCAATGAATATTGTGGATAACATAATCGATTTTTAAAATAAAATAATAAATATTCTAAACATATTTCTAAATTTTGAAAGTTTTTTTGAGCTTGAATAAGCTAATGAGCTTGAAATATTCGATAAACAAAGCTCGAGGCTCTGCTTCATACTAAACAAACCAAGTTTGAGCATGATAGTATTCAGCTCGATTTGGTTCGATTACACCCACCGTGCCGCCTCTGATTCTCATCCCCATGGGAGTGGCTTTCGTTGCATTTTGTCCCTTAGCCCTTACACACGTGGCTCCTCCTCCGCGATCACCACTACTTCCTGTGCAAAACCGCTTCGAATATAGGGTTCGATGCCGAAGAATCAATGGCAGCATGGACTTGAGGCTAGTTGAAGGGAGAAGGCACTTCAATTTAGGTTCATCTTATCGACTTCCCTGCCGATGATAGCACCGAATTGTCTGCAACTGTTGGGAATCTTGAAACAAGCAAACTAATTTTGACGGCAAAATTTGTGGATCTGGCTGCGATGGTGGCGGAATGAACAGATTTCAAAGGGTCGTGAGGGTTTTTACTCGGATAGGGATATAGTGTGCGTGCTGTGCAGATGTAATTTTGAGAGATGCAGATTAATTTGTGCAAATCTTCCAAAATGGTGAGCGGAAAGAAATTCGGAGATGCAGATTATATGGCAGAGATTTTGATGCTTGAAATTTCTTGAACCATTTGAATTAATGTTGCAATACTAAAAAAAATGAATTTTTAATACGTGAAAACAAAATAGTTGGTTCTGCTATCTTGAACCAAACGGTCACAAAGAGAATGGAGGAGAATCAATTCTCTTTGAGATTCTGAAACAAACAAACTAGAAAATCTGTAATAATTCCTTGACCTTTTTTTTGTTTTCATTTATTGATTCATATCTCCCTTCTTGAACCAAACGGGAACGGCCCATGGCCTTAAGTAATAGAAGCCTACGTCACTCCTTTCTCTAAATAACTAAATAAAACCTGCCCTTCTAAGTTCTAAGTATGACAATATCCTGATTCATTCAATAACATCAAAAGTGAACAACCGTCAACCAAATTCCCCACCCCCAAAAGAGGAATGGAAAGATCAAAATGCGAGGAATGAAGCTAGAGAGGAACTGATTTAGCAGGGAGGAAACTGTATAATGATCGAATTGAATGTAATACACAGAGAACACAACAACATTATGTACACACTTTCACCCAGCAAAAATGCCGGCAAAATACCGTAAGACCCTAACTCCAGAAAACTGCTACTGTCGATGGACTGGTGCAAGACTTCAGCTGTTACCTGCATCCACTAAAATTTCAGATTTGGATTCAGATGGTATCCTCATACAGGAAAATATCTCATAAGAGATAAAACTCTTTTTTCTCTCCCCTAATATTTATATCATTAGAGTCTAATAGCTACAATTTTGATCTCAAGCAATACCAAGCAAATTCACATCACTAAGCACCCTAAAGATCAAAGCTTTCAGAACTCTTTCCCTCTTTCGCACATGGCAAGGAGGAAACAGATGGATTGGGAGGGACACAATCCCAAATGTGTAATTCACAAGTGAAACTCGGGCGTCCTCTCCATGGATCGAGTCAGTCAAATATAAGCAAAGACCTAACTGCCAAAATCATTCACTTTTTACCTCTTATCCATCCAGAGTTTGGTGACTTCATGTTTGATAGGGATATGGGTGTTAACGGAGGAGAGGGAACTTTTTCCGTTCTCTGGACAATTTGAGAAGATTCCAGAGCCTTGCCTGGATGTAATGCTTTTGCTCTCTGACTACTAGAGGGTATAGAGAAACTTCTGGAGACAGACAGTTGTGGGAGAGGAAGTGGGGACCCTTCTTTTGATGGCACGTATCGCTTCCTATTTGTTGGAGACATTTCTCGATTTCTACTGACCAAGGGAGCTGAGTGTCCAATAGCCCCTGCAGAATGCATGGCCTTGGAGCCAAAAGATTCAGGGGGTCTAGGGAGCTCATGAAGCTCACTTATTTTGGGAGAAGATACTGGTGGAGGCGGAGCATTCTGAGACACATTCAACGGGGGTGGCCGAGGACCAGAAACAGAACCATGTATCGCAGAAACTTCAGTAGAGCTGATAGGTCCACTGGTGGGTACAAGTGGCTGCTTGTTAGATGATTTGCTTACTATCGGACCAGAGAAGGCTTGCCTTTTTATCTTTTGGCTATCAGATCCACTCCGTGTGTCCAATTGTGGGACAGAAGGGGGTAGAGGGAGAAAATGCTTCTTGTTGCTGTTATCATCAGCTGACACCTGAGATTTTGCAAAATTGCGTGCAGATATATGGTCCTCTACAACTTTCTTCTGCTTCTCAATGTCAAGTGGAGATGAATGCCAAAGATTTTTGGAGCTACCACCGGAGCTTATGGTACCAGACAGGGATGTAGAGCTATTCATTGAACCCTTTGCATCATCAGGCGTAGGCAGTACATGTCTACTATATTTCTGCACATAATTCCTCATTTCTCTAATTCTTTCACCGGGGTCAAACTTCTCAGCATATAATGGAGCAGAATGACTACCTGCTCTACGTTGTTCACTAAAGAATACATCCCCTTGGTTTCTGCCAAAGCTTATCTGCATCTCAAGATTTTTTATCTGTGATGTTTGGGAACTTGATACACCCATCTGATCCTGCTGCACATTCAGCGAAACAGGATAAAACATCAGATATAGTGCAGAACTCCCACATAGGTTACATTATCCAAGACACAAATAACAAAAGTATAACAATTTGATCATGCCAACCATTAACATTTGCATCACCCACCAGCCAAAACTATTACATACCCTGGGGAGTTGAGAAAGAGAAATCATTATCATACAGATTATACCGGTGTGCTCAGTGCCAGCACAGACCTGATTTAATCAGTTAGGAATTACACAGTTGTATCTGTTTGTGAATGCAATGTAGCAGGAATATTGTATTGATTGACAAAGTCTTTACAAACTAGAAGAAACCAGTTACATATTGAAACCAAAAGGACCAAGAGGGGAATTCCAAATGAAAAGTTTGAGGTGTAAGACAAGGAGATAGATACCTAATCATACTTCAAAGAGATACAAATATATATATCTTTAACTCTAATCTTTGATCCACATTCTAACCTAATCAGTTATCCTGAAATATTGGATGTTGGGTACTGCAGAATGATTTGTTGAATAATGTTTTGATATCATATTTTAGGGGAATCTGAGTTCCTCCCATTTTGGAAGAATTGAAAGTCATCCCCCACTACTAACATTCCAGTTCCATTTTTGTTCACAAGCAAAGCACCCCCCAACTTTCATCTATTTTCTACAACTTAGGGTTAAGGGATGGTGACAGCACATTTTCTTCTCTGAGAATTTTTTTCCAATTTATTCAAGAAAATTATTGTAAAAAATAAATTGGATTCAGCAGAAACGGCCTCTTATGATAAATGCATAAAGCACAACTAATAGAAAATATTCACAAATACTACCCCAACTCTGCCGCTTGCAATTACTTAATGATTTTCCAATTAAGTACTTCCTCCGTCCCGGTAGTGTTGGCTCCTTTCTTTTTACACGTAGATTAAGGAGAGTTGTGTTTGTGTGTAAAGTAGTGTGATGGGACGGAGGGAGTACAATTTATGAAAGTTTCATCAAATTTTGGCCCAAGAGAATCCCGTGTCACTTATATTGCATTTTTATTGATTTCATTCACTTCCTACATCAAATACTAGAAGGAATACCTGATTCAAGAAAAAGAAAAAAACATTACAGAAACTTTGTTCCTTGTGATGGCTTAAATTTTAGAATATAATATCCTTTTTATAGCTTTAAGTTCACAATCCAAAATGCCTTAGCACCCAGCTTTTTATGCACAACCATGTCGCATAGGATAATGAAAGCTCATCTTCAAACAACAGACTCTAATAATAGAACTAAGGCTTTCTATATCAGTTGAGCCATTTTTACCAAAGTTGTGAAATCAAAGATCAATTGAAAAGCTCACCTCCATTGAATTCCTTGATATGGTAGTATTTTCAAACTCTTTCTTGTTCAGGCTATAGTCAAAACTTAGTTCTCCATCATCATTAGTCTGAAAACTGTCCCCATCTTTAAATTCACTTAACTCATAGTCAATGTGCTGCTTTTCTGAAACATTTCTAACATGTGGCTCTACAGCTTCAAGAGATTGGAGTCCTTTCCGGAAAAAGTTTAACTGGTTTCAGATAAGCCAAGAACAGAAATGAAGATTCAGAAGAAAAAAGCAACTGTTGAAGAATTAATAAAAAAGAATTATTAAAAAAAACCTGTGCTGCATGGTGACGAGCTGCCTGTGTTAATAGACTCCGGGATTGCCCTTGCTTCAATGATTCTACACGAAAAATGCACAGCCTTGCAACCTCGTCATATTCTTCACGAACTGCTTGCAACTGCTCTGAGGTAAAAGCTTCCCCCTTCGCATGTCGTGATTTTCTTTTTTCTCTAAATTGTCCCAACATGTACTCGAACATTTCTCTGTAATTCATACATGCAAGCATAAGAATATAGCACAATGAAGAATATCTGGCAAAAAGATGCAGGGAATAAGCAAAAACCTTTTCTCATCACACTGCAATTTCATCTCCTGCAGCTATGAAGAATAGTTAATTACCTGGAATGAAATCAAATAATGCAAAAGGTAGAAAACTACTTCACAAGTTATGCTAAAACATGGGACCAGCATGATTTACAGTCATGAAGGAACCAGAACTGCAAACAAGTTTAATTATAACAGAACCCTTTAGACTAGGACAGCTGATCAGGTAACACCACGCTAACCCACTCCCCTTTTTTACTGGTTATGATTATATTGGAGGTGGTGTGGCACTGCAGGATTATAGTCATTACCAACATAAGGTGCCACGAAAATTGCAGCATAGTAGCAAAAATGAAAGAAACCAATTTTCTCTGGTTGACAAGTAGCATGACATAATTTACAGTATCTAATAACAGTAACCAAGTTCAGGACCAAAAGAATTGTTTTCCAGATTACAAAGATACTTTGGTTTAAAATGCTTAACCTACTGATATACTTTACAATTGAAAACAACAAAAAAAATTAATGGAGAACAGGAAGGCAAAGCTCATGAAACAAACAACTACATAAACAAAAAACAAAAATAATAGAATGTACATCAGTTTCAATCAGAGCCAAAAAACTCAAAGCTAATTTAATCATACTTAGTAAACTTGCATCCAAGTTTGAAAACCCACATTCACCTTTCCTTTTGATTTTCAGTTAAAGAGAAGTGTTGTATTAAGAGTTTCCATGACACTATGACAGCAAATATCACTATAGTTACTGATCCCAAGGAGATCAATTCTGGCTGAAAAGTCAAGCTTATGTCTAATCCTGCATATGGTTACTTGTAAGACCATGCAAGCCTCCCCTTCCAAATAAGAGCATGAAACCCTTAGTTCTCATCATATGTATAACATTGTGTTAATCACTTCAAAAGGTTATTAATAGAACCATTACCATGAAATATAACTAAGAGATTTGGGATTAAGGTAAAAATATTTACAAATATAAGAATAAAAATGAGTAGAAGAGTGCTTGGACCTCCACTTTTCGTAGCTCACTCAGAAGAGACTCTGATGGATGTGTGATGGTCATGATAATATGAGACCGCTGGAATATGGGAATTTGTGAGTTAAAATAACATTCTCTAGTTTGTAAGTGATACAAGAGATTGATAACAATAAATACTAACATAGCTATCAACAAGTTTCCAAGTTCAAGCTGCACTTTTCCAAGCAATGATATTGCACCTCCTGCACAATCATCGAAAATCATATAGCAAGTTACTTTGTTTACCGAACATTTGCAACATCCAATTATATCCACACCAGAAGCAAAAGGAAAATGCTTCAATAAAGAAATAGAAAAAGAGACAAATAAATGATATTAAGAGTCAAGCAAACTGAGAGAATCAAAGATCAACAACAAACATCATCTCATAATTTTCTGATAACATAGGAGAGAGAAATGATCAACTATGGCAAGTATAAATGCATTTATTGACAAATAAAAAATTTCACAATTACGAGAAATGATAAGCCATTCCAGCTCAAGATGTGTGTGAAATTTTGAATAGACAAAATTGTATTCAAACATAATCAATCAACTCAATTTGTGGGTGATTATGAACAGTAAAATGCAAAATTAACTCTAGAAAAAAGACTACAAATGTACAAGCAACACAAGTTAGCCACTTATACATCCAATAATTTTTTGCAGCAAGCAGCATATCTTGAACTTTATCTATTTCTCAGTTCTATGTGAATAACATTATATATCATGTGTTCTTGTTTAATGTATCCATATGCCTTTTCAAGCAACGCAACCGGATAAAAGCTAAATATTTTAGTGAAAATGATGGTTTATCGCTTGATATTTATTTGAGAGCTTAGTAAAAAACATAATAGCAACATCACTCGCATTTCTTTCAATAAAAAACAAAGAAATGCCTATAAGTTGAAACCACTGGCTCACACACCTCTTTCTCCATCGTCATGCATTGCAGTTTTGTCCAATAGACAATTCCCCATCTCTATCAACGACTCTGAAAACTCTGTAAAGATAAAATATATTTATTGTATCATGCAAGACAAGCTTTATAGTTTATAAAGGACAAATTATTTATAGATATTTGTTCTACTAACATACTGTAAGCATATGAACTGGTAGATCCTAATTAGAAGGACAAAAATCTGAATGATTAGATACTAATGAGCGTTTAACCTTCTAATAAACTGTAGTAGGAGTTTTAAAAAAAAATAGGACAACTACCAATAAAAGATAACATAACACATATCTAAAACATTCAGAGCCCTCCATAAACCAGTGCCAGCAAAGAAAATTAATCTTTTTCCACTCCAAAAAAAAAAGAAAAGTATTTGAGCTAGTAAACAAACAATAAAAGAATGTAGTACCATAAGCACTATTTGCTGAAGCAGCTGCAGCAGAAAGTAAGCCATCATAGCATGCTCTCATATCTTTCATATCCTGCAAATGAAACACAGCAGATAGCCTACTTAGCTCGAAACAAGTGCATGATTCCCCAGAAATGGTGACAAACTACTCCAATTATGAAAAACTCAAGAAGCAGTAACACCAGGAACTATTAAAGCACGAGCACACAACATTTCTTCACATGCTTGTGCTTCACTCATAGCAACTAATAAGCAGATGATACCCGCATAATGGAATCTTAAGTTGGGTTTCTAAAATTATGACAAGCAAAACTCTAACTCACGGGAATTCAGTTCCACTAGTCGCTACTAACATCACACCAACTATTCACATAGATATCGGAGCTAGGAATTAGGATTTGGTCTGCAAACCACACAACTGAGTGGAGTAAGGCGTCAGCATTGGCTTCAAAAGCAATGCACCATGATTATGCACATAATTGACCTAGGATATGATTCCCACGCGGTGTACTGAGCGAATTGACGGGACTCTACTTGGTGCACTACAACTAGAGCCAAATTCAAAGCAAACGATATTCCGACCAGAGCGGAAAAACCAAAGGGGCAATAAGATTGCACCTTCGCTGTGAGTTAAGCCATCTATATGCACCGAAATATGGTGATCCCAATCCTCATCTGGCTCGCCCTTATTCAGCCCCAATCTTCTCAGCTTCCCCAGCGGCGATTTCATCTCCGTCAGACCCAGCAACAATAATTCCTCTCTCTTACTCTGAAATCTAATTACAACAAGACTAACCAGAATTGCCCAACAACAACATCAATCAGTCAAACAGCCATATATACGAAATGAAAAGGAAAAGGAAAGGGAAAATAGTTTGTGTATTTTAGAGAGAGAGAGAGAGAGAAGAAGAAGGGAGAAAATTCTAACGTTATGCGCCGAAATTGTGAAGGCAGGAGAGCATTTCTGCTGCTGTAAACAGCCAGACTTAATAATAATAATTAATAAATAAATAATAGCGACTGATAGACGTCTCTTGTTCAATGTCCTTTTTAGTAAATTCAGGTGGATCGCCTCGTTCTCATTTCTCCAATTATTTCCGGTTTGAACTCAACTCCCACTGAATTCGCGTATCGCAGATTTGTTCTTTGCTTAAATTTATCATCATCTCTATTGTCTTTTTAGAAAATATTCCAATATTTAGAAAATATTAATTTAATATATAAATTCTATTATTTGTTTTAACTCTAATATCAAATCAAAATTCAGCTGACTACATAATATTCCTCAACTGGGTTGTTTGAATTTTTTTTACACTAAGGTAGTGTTTACTTTGCATGATTAGATTGGATAGATAAAATTTATCCAACATAATCAAGTGTTTACTTTTAAGGATTAATATTTGAGGATATCCCAAAGCTCGGGATTATTTAATCATTTGAATTATTCTTCATTAATTTTAATCCAATATAGGTATGATTGAAATAATCATCCAAATAAAGAAAAAAAATTTATCTCAATTTTAATCATTCACTAATCGTTTGTAGTAAACAAATGATTGATAGATAAAATTATCTTATCACACATTTAATCCATGAATAGTCGATCGTTTAAAATGTTAATCGTAAAAAGTAACACTCCTAAATGATATCGGGATGTAGTTAGGAATATTGTGCCACCAAGATTTCTCACACAAGATTTAAGAGCTCCACCTTTATTTTTAAATTATCAGATTTTGGTCAAATGTGAAATCTGAAACAAGTCAAGAAGATTATATATTAAATTGGTCTGGACATTTTGAAGAACACATTAATCATTATGTCAAAATGATGAATTTACCTTTTATTCTTTCACAAAACTCATGTACATCATCTACGTTATTATTTATATTTTATTTAATTATTGATTATGATTAATTAATAGTTTTAAGAGCTAATTAGTATTTAATAATCTTCAATAAAAATTTATCAATTATAGTTAAAATTTAATTAAATTAAATGCACCTTGTATTCAAATCTATAGTGTAGCTCTAAAATTCCTTAAAAAAAATAAGTAAAAGAGAGTAAGATGGAGAAGATCCCTTGTGACTGAAGCCCCTCGATTGGGGAATTACGTGTGAAAAGGAGAAAAAAATTATCCGTATTTGATAGCTCTTCTGACTAGTTTGCCCTCTTACCTATGAATTACAACATGGTCAAACTTGTCTTATGCGACGTCTACTCATTACCCCTTTCTTAATTTGTTCGGTGGAATTTCTCTCATGTATTTTCCTCATTCGAAAAAACCGTCTGAACCGGTAGCTTGTCATCGATTCAGTTCAATTTTAAAACATGTTGGTTTTAGGTTCGGTTTGAAAATTTTAATAAAATCAATTTTTGGTTCGATTATCCGTTTAGATTTAGAATTCGGTGGGTATCCGAATCCAACCAAAACTATTATATATATATATATTATTTAACAATCAAAATCCTAGCCCCTGAAACACTCTCTCTACCTCTCATCCCCCTCGCCACCCCTATTCCCCAATTTCTGGATGTCATTGTTGCTGACCTCCTTCGCCGTTGCCGGTACCATCTCCACGGCAAAGGAGTCAGAGTTGAAAGAGTTTGTTGAGACTATAGTTGGCAAAGTAGCATGTCGGCCCGGCACCAGGCCCATCGAACTTTTATATTTTTCGGGCCTAAAAATATGAAGCCCAAACCAACCATGGACGGATGGGGTTTTTTTAGATCATTTTTATAATTTTTAATATATAAAATTAATATTTTAATGATAAAAAATCAATATTTGTATAAAATATAATTAATATTATTAAATAATTATAGATATGTATATTAAATAATATTACAAATATGTATATTTAATAGAATATCGGGTGAGCTTTTTTAACCCGAAACCCCAAGTTTTTTTGGCCCGAAGTCAAGTAGGCCCGGGGTGGTTTTTCGGACGGACTTTTAGGCCGATTTTTCGGACCTTCAATTTTAAGCCCAAACACTAAGCACCGGACGGCTTTTCGGACCGGACTCATTTTGTCGGCTCTGGTTGTGACATTAGACCACTCCAATTTCACCGACTTTTATCGCCAAGCACAAGTTCGTCTGTCGTCAAGTTCTACACGCCTCGGTGTAGACAATTAAAAATTGTTAGCAAATTATATTGCGCCACGTGTAAATCACGAATTAAATAATTAATTATATTTCTATTTTATTAATGGGATTTATTCCAAAATTAAATAGATATGTGATTAATATTTAATTTCATTGACGAATAGGAGAATGACATGTGTGACGACGTATGGAGGAATAATCACTCAAATTGTGCCAAATGAGCCAAAAGGCCCATAAGCTCAAGCCAAGCTTAAGCCCATAAGCTCGAGCCCAGAGCTCAAGCCCATAAGCTCAAGCTCATAAGCCCACTAACTTAAATCTATAAATAGGGGTGAAGGCTCTCATAAATGAGGAGGATGATTGAAGTGAAGTGAAGGAAGGCGAAGATTTGAAGAGCTGAAGACACTCGAAGAATCCTCTGCGAAACATTCTCAGACATTCAAAGTCTTGAAGCATTCAGGCGTTCTTCGTGCAAATCACCACGTTCTTCGTCAAGATCATCCTCCAAATCGAATCAAAGATGGCGTTCAATTCGAAATATGGTGAATACCGCCGCGTTGGCGCTCAAACTCAAGATCTTCAAACGTTCTTCAACAAATCAAACCAAATCAACGATCGATCCGAAAACAAGACCAAGGTCGCCGGATCAACATCGTCAAGTCCAAACTTCAAGTTCGAGGAGATCGAGGAACTACATCCCTCCAAACAACTCGAAGAACATCAAGATCGTTCAAGAATCCACATTGAAGAAGTAGAATCAGAGGATAGATAGAGATTGAATCTATCTCAAATACATCAAATTCAAATTACATTAATTTTTGTATACAATTTTGTATTTATAAAATTTAAATAAAAAATTTATGTTACAAATTTTGCAACTTGCATTGGGACATCTCTACCTCTCATCTCTACTCTTCACCAAAATCTTGAGCGATGTTCATCCAACAACATGCAACCAAGTCGCTCAAAAGCTTCTTCAGAGCATTGGGCGTCATCACAAGCAAAGCCAAACTACTTGAAGAAGCTTGAAGTCGACCATCGTCGGGAAAAGAGCAACACATTGCCACTCTAAATGAAGAGCGTGTTAGCTCAGGAAGCTTCACATCCCCTATCGCAAATTCTATCACAAGTTACCCACTTGAGGCGCCTGTGATGATAACAAACACTTCCACCGTGGAAGAACAGCTGGCAAATCTTACAAGGTTGGTCGAATCTCTGAGCATACATATCCAAGAGCAAGATGCCAAGACTGCAAAGCTCAGGGGAGAGAAGACAGAGTCAAGCCACATCAATGATAAAGGTGTTGGTTGTATATTGAAAGCGCTTTGGTTGAGCTTGTATACAATGTTTCTGTTACCACTATTACAATCTCTATCTGAATTGATTACTTGATTGCATATATCGTGTCCCTTATCTCATATATAAGTTAGATCATACGGTGTGTAGAAGATCACGGTCCGTATGATTGGTCGAGCTTTAATGAGATATAAAAGAATCACGGTGAGACAATGTTGTTGGTTAGAACTACTATTCTACATGAGTGCACGTAATCAACAAGTAATATACGGAAATATTCCGAGATCGAATCCAGGGAACGCACTTTTTAAATCACGTCGAATACAATTTGTTTGTGATTATGAGAGACAAATTAAAGAGAGTTTCTACAAGGAGACGAGGTGGAATTTCGAATAATAAATGATTAACAAACGAGATATCGGGAGGAAAATAGACTTGACCACTTGATTCCACCCATGCCCGTACTCGCCACGCTTCAACATTATCTTGCCTCGTTATTATGACATGAAATCTTCCAACTCTTAGCATTTTTCAAATCTAGATTATACCCTCTAAGCTCGTCAATATATTCCTATACCAAGCGCTTTAAGAGTATCTCTACTGTTCCATTCATTTATGTCACGCAAGCGAAACACATATTCTTATGCTATTCACACATAATATTTAAATCATGTTCTTGCGTCACTTTCTTGTTTTCCACTCTATGAGAGCTTCCGAAATCATAGAGCTAAGATCTCACCTTGATCAATCACAAGCAAGATAAATAAACACCAAGAAAACGATAATAACTTAACAAGATAAGCGAAACGGGCTCGTCACACGAGCATGGGTTTCATCAAAGATCAAGTCTTATAAATTTAGCTCATGGCGGTAATCTGTACAACAATTCGAAAACACCAATGCCATAGCAAAATAAAAAGAATTGAGATTCAAAATTAACACTCGTCGCGAAATCACGTGCTCCTCCTTGGATCGTCGCCTCTTGAGATAGCTTCTCTCCAAGGTTACCCCCGATTTCCTCTCCCATATCTTGAATGATGAATGAATCTGTTACGGTTGTCGCCCTCTTTTTAAATAACAAACTCGACACTTTTTAGGGTGTATAGAATAGACACCGCAAACCCTTCGATCATGATCCTTTCTATTTTCCGTTGGCTCTGGCAAAGCGGCGTCCTTAATCTTTGTCGTGGCCACCGCCCGCGTGCTGTAGTCTGAAGATACCTTTTCGCGTTTCGTTCATAAGCGGCTTCATACGCTTTTCTTTCTCCTTCCGAGCTCAACCTTTGAGCGGGCTATCCTCGTGCACGAATCAGATCTCATTTGTGGTCATCGGTCTCGAGCTCGGCAAGAGTCGACCTCGGCAGAGTCAGACCTCGCTTCGAGTGTCGATGTCGAGGTCGTCTTCATACTGTGAACTTTTCAATCTTTGAGCTCGGATGGTTGCGAGCTCGGCTCTATTCTCTTTCTTCCCGGAGTTCGGTTCCGCTCACGAGTTCGGTAGTCTTGAGCTCGGAAGTCTTGAGCTCGAAAGTCTTGAGCTCGGACCAACTTCCTCGGTTTTCACTTTTCCTGAGAGTTGACTTCGTCTTTGTAGCTCGACTCTGCTCCCGCATTTCTTGACATCACTCCTTCAATCCTTCCTCGTACATCCAGTCAAGCTCGCTCACGAGTTCGGCCTTGCTTGTCGTTCAACACGGAGCTTGACTTTGACTCGTGGACTTGACCTCGTCTTCTTGCCGTTCTTCCCGCTACATGCCATAATTATTTAAATAACGCCTAAAAGCAATTGAAAACCCTTTGATTTCACGACTCAATCCTTCACACATACACGCAAACATAACAAAACAAACAACATAACATCGAAATAAACAAGCGAACCGATTCACTCAAAGATTTTATCATCAAAGGTCGTATAATAACTCTTTTATAAGAGTTATCGAGCGACTTGAGGACGAGTTGTCGGTATAGGCTGCATGTATAGTTAAGTGACTTGACTTGGTTGCTTGTCTATGTTGAGTGCGTCTCGGCGTATTGATGGATCACGATGAGATGAGTTCTTCTATCGACCGTCGTGAAGAACCTGATCTCGGTGACTTACGATGATCTAAACCTCGATAAGGTATTAGGTGAGTATGAGTTCTTGACCATCACTTTGACTTGTTATGGGTGAGGTTATATGTTCTAACCCATATTCTCTGCATCTTGGGTGGTGGCGGTGCTTGTATGTCGTGCTAGTTATCCGTGTCGAGTCACCGTATCCGTTTAGGATGATGGCGTCCCTTAAGGAGCTCAAAGGTTTATTGTACTAAACCCTGCAGGTTGAGTTAGCTCAAGTACAATAATAAGGTTGAGTGGTACTACTTATGAATTAAAGATATTAATTATTTTAAGCGATCGAATGCTCTAAATAATTAATGGACGTCGATATCTTAAATCGGGGATTCGTAATGTCTAAGTGCAAGTCTGACTCACCTTCGGTAATAAAGGGTAAGTCGGCATTTATTTTCTAGTGGCATGAATAAATGTTTATAAATTAATTTATGTTCAGGGTTTGAACATAAGATAATTAATTTATTTGAGGCCCATCTTTATTCCTTGCATTTGATCCTGGTGGCCCATCCGGCCCGTAGCACGATGAATCGCGCCCTATCCTCTCTCTATGGTAAGGTTTGATCCTCTTTATCCATAAGGATATTATTATATTTATGGGATATGCATGGATCCTTTCCTAATGGGATTATGGTAATGCATTATAAATATAAGGTAAAGATAAGATCAATGTCAATCCTCAATTATCCTACACAATATTTTCGTGCATCTCCTTAGTATTATAGGAGAGGATTCTCGAAAATTGTAAGAGAGGATTAGGGTGATTTTCTGTAGCATTCTCCATAGATCGTCCTCACTCGACGTTGGAGATTGGGCAACCGGGATCGATCCGGAAGGTCAAAGCACGAGTCTCGATCCGTTCATCCCGATCCACCTCGGCGATTCAAAGGTAAACACGAGAAAACCCTACGTGTTGTAATTAATTATGTAGACGCATGCTAGGAATATAATCAATGTATGGTGAATTAAACATCCAGATAGATCCTCGGAGAGGCTAAACTCGATTTTCCTATAATTGGTATCGAGCACAGGATCGATATCTTGGCTCTGTTGGATTAATTCACGTTTGATTATTCGTGCACAATTAATTAATTGTTGGATCATGCTGTTCATCGTGACTCATTTTTATTTTGTCGGATTTTGTTTTCACCACGAGAAAATCCGTGGTTAGATTAGATTTATTTTTCCGTAAATCTTATCTATAAAGAAAAACGAGACCTAAAGCACGAAGAAGCGAAGCGGCGAGTACGCCGAAACGATCGCGCGGCGTGCGGGCGACGCGCGCTTCGGCGTGCACGGCGCCGCGGACACACGGCGTAGGCGGCGGGCGGGCGACACGGGCGGCACGGCTCAAATGCGAGTGCGGCGCACGCACTGCGTCGCGATGCCTCGCCTTTACTGGCGTCGTCGCCTTCAGCGGCGCTCGGGCGGTCGCAGCGCACATGCGTTCGTGGCGGCGCGCTCAGCGCCTTGGCGAGCAGGCGTGCGTTTGTCGCGCGAATCCCGGCGTCCTCGCGGCGCCGCCAGCGACGAGATAACCAGCGGCATGCGGACACGGAGCAGCGTGGGGCGCGAATTTCGTCGAGGCCTCGGCGGCGCTCGGCGGCCTCAGCGAGAAACCTCAGCGCGATTTCTCGGCGGCATCACGGGGCTTGGTAGCGATTATCGCGAGAAACCTCGACTGCGTGATTTTCTCCAGCGAGCGGGCGCCGCGAGTTGGTGGCGGTGTCTTTGGTCGCGCATGGGCATGCCACAACATCGCTGACCAGCCAGATTGGCCGACCCGGCCCAAACCGGACAGCACCCGTTTTCCGGCCGAACTGCTTTTTTGGCCCGAATCCGGTTTGTGAATCCGGTCCGTGCCGTGCACGTGAGTCCGTTTTGAAGTTAATGAAGATCATGCTTTGCATTTCTATGTAATAGATTAGGCGGGAAAGTGCGAGTTCCACAGTGAGCCACGATGAGCGTTTTATTTTATTTTAAATCGTTCATTGCATGTCGTGGATGTTTAAATTATCTCGAAGCATGCTATGTATGTTTAAATTACGTGAACAAACATATTATATGTTTCGTGATTGGATGCGCATAGTAAGCATGCTAGGTTTATCGCGTTTTCAAGCATATTTTAGAATTCTGCGAGCATGTTTTACATGTTGAGTTCTATAGAAAAGCATGCTAGGATTACGTGATCTGCATGGACAAACCTTTTGAAACAAAAGACTAAGCAAGCAAACCGGACATATTAATTTTCAAATTAAAATGTCAAGACCTCCACTTTTTGATCTCTAAACAAAGTGAGGCAATCTTGTGAGTAAACGTCCACACGCGTGGCTTGCTTGCATTGTTTATCATAAGTTTGTTAGATGAGATTTCTAAATAAAACCTTTTAAATCTATTGAGAAGTGGGAGTTTCGTGTGTAGCGTCCATGCGCGTGGCTTGCATGTGCGATTTTCATAAGTTCTCTAGAGATGGATTTAAAATGAGATAACAAAGTTTTGAATTGGGCGGTATGGTCTAGTGGTATGCCAATTCTAAGAATTCATTTCTAACTTTGTTAAAATTGTGGTCATTGCTTAGACATCACCTCGAGTACAACTTCGCGAAGTCTCTTCTTGCGATAGTGATGTGGTCAGTAAGGTCCAATCATTAATTTCATTTGTCATAAGGATAAGTTGACATGGATTGAAATTAAGCGACTAAAAGGTATATTTTAGTGCGGTGGGAGTTTATGTAGCGTCCGCACGCGTAGCTTTCATGTGGGATTCCTTGGGCGATTGGGTTTCAATCAATCTTGTTTTATCAAAAGGTTACAATATTGTTGTTCTGAATTATGTGCGATCGTATGCTTATGTGTTTACATTATCTTTTCGGATATGTCTCTTACACCGATTATCAATATGCTCGCTAAAATCCACTTATCCGTCCGAATTTTATCGGTGGAAGCGAAACATTGAGAATGTTCTTCTTCATGGAAGAAAATCTATTTGTACTCACTACACCTCGTCCCAAGCCTCTAGAAGATTCATCTCGATGAGGGCGCAAGGAGCACGAGAATGGGACAAATCAAATAGAATGGCGAAGTGCCTTCTTTTGGTCACCATGTGCGAGTCCACAACTCCCAAACATCGAGATGGAAGATGCGACCATGATATGGCTAAGTCTTATGAAATCGTATGAGAGTCGGACATAATCGCTTGTCATAATTGACAAAATCAATAATGTCGAGTTCAATGAAGGAAAGCGATTGGTGCATGACCATGTAGAGCAAATGATCAATCTCTTGGAGAGCTCGAGTTGGTTGGAGGATATATTGATGGCGTGAGTGAGAATCGATATGATCCTCAACACTTTGCCAAGACTTTTGATGACTTTCGTTATAAGCGATCCTTTATGATAAGAGTTATACTCTAGATTCATTGCAAGAGGATCTAATAACGGAAGAGCGCAAAATGGGCAAGGTGCACGATCTTTAATCTGCCTCGAGGAAAACCAACGCTTTATCGAAGATGAAAAGGAAAAGTGGAATTCAAGAGATGCTAAGGCTAAAGAAAATAGTGGGAGTAATCAAAGGACTCTACGGTGACAGAAAAGCCAAGGAGAAGGCAAGTGCTTGAGTGCGGTGAGGCGGGCATTGGAGGCTAAGTGTCCCAGCTCGAGGCTCAGTCGCCATTTGCTTTAGTAATGGAAACATGTTTGGCGACTTGTTCTACCCATTCTTGGGTAGTGACACAGAGTCTTGTTGAACATGTTTATTACACTGCTGCGGGTTCTGCGGACAAGGGGCTGCATGATGGCGAGATAACGATCTCCATGGGCAACGTGGGCGAAAGTCGAGGCCGTTGCGATCGGAGATGTTACTTTATGTTTGATAGAACAATTTTAGTATTGAAAGATGTTTTATATGTGCATGATTTTCGTGGAACCTTGTTTACATTTGAAATTGTTTATTCATGGATATTACATTATTTTTATAGTGGTGTTTCTATCATAAGAAATGGCGAAGTTATCTCGTGTTGGCACATTATATAATTAAGCTTTATACTATTTACGCTAAACATAATACTATAACTATGTTGCATCGTCTACAAACCTTAAAAGAGAAAGTTTTCTTAGCGAAGATGACACCACATTTCTCTGGCATCTTAGATTAGGTCACATTAATCTAAATAGGATCCAGGCGGCTAAGAATGGGCGTTGGGTAATCTCACGATTACTCAGTTCGATCTGCGAATCTGTATAGAAGGTAAGATGTCGACCGGACCCTTGGCGAAGGGTTATATAGCGAAAGAAGTGTTGGAGCTAGTCCATTCGACTGTGTGGACCGATGTCCACACAAGCTCGTGGAGAATGCAGTATTTTGTCACTTTCATTGGCGATTACTCAAGGTGCGGATCGTATACCGCTTCACCGCAAGTCCGAATGCTTTGAGAAATTCAAAGAGTTTAAGGCGGAGTGGAGCGAAGCTTGGTAAAATATCAAGTCATCTGCTTGATGCGATCGCGGTGGCGAATACCTCGATGTGAGTTTATGGACTGTTTGATGCGGTATGGGATTACCTCACTCACTACACCGGCACACCACAACAAAATGGTGTGTCGGAGCGAAGAAATAGGACTCTTTTGGAAATGGTTAGATCAATGATGAGTTAGCGGCATTGCCTATTTAGATTACGGGGTATGCCTTAGAAACGGCGGCATACTTGCTAAATCTAGTACCGTCAAGTCGATCGAAAGACCCGTTTCGAGTTGTAGTTTGGGCGCAAGAAGCTAGTTTAAGCCACATAAGGATATGGGGCGATCCAAACATACGTGTCTTTGAACAAGAAGGCGATAAGTTGGAGGCTAGATCCAGCGCAAGGTCATTTATTGGCTATCCTAGAGGGCGAAGGTGGTTTATTCTATAGTCTAAGGATCGAAAGGTCATTATTAGCACTAATGCCGATTCTTTGAAGAGGATTATATAACAAACCATAAATCCAAAGTTGAAATCATTCTTGAGAATTAGAAGATGATCATATTCTATCACCGATTAAGCGAAAGTGCGAGATGTAGTGTCTCAGTGGGAGGAATCGACACGAGATACTTCAAGAAATTGAAGTGGGTCGAGTTCCATCGGAGATACCGAAGCCCGTCTGGTGGCTCCTATTCGACAAGTTGTGCAAGATGAGAACCACAAGTTATCTGCACCCACCGTTGCCATTGTGCGATGGCGCCTCGTCGTAGTGGGAGGTTGTTCGTCGGCCCGAGCGATTTATGTTCGTGGGTGAATCTTGGTTTAGTCGAGAAACGAGCGAGCAATAATCGACCCATGGACATACATCGAGGCGATACAAGACATTGATGCAAGATCATGGCACACCGCTATGGACTTAGAAATTGAGTCCATAACACTATGGATGTATACGAAAGACACTCTGCCGGATGGCAAGGAAGCCATGGGTAGTAAGTGGGTATCTGAGAGGAAAGAGATTCGAGGATGGAGGTTTCGCTTTAAAAGCTGGGCTTGGCGGCGTATACTGCATTAAGGGCATCGATTTGATGGGACCTTTTCGCTATAGCAATGCTCAAGTCCATGAATTCTTCCGACCATAGCAGCCACTTGAACCCAGAGGTTTGGCAAATGGATGTGAAAACCGCTTTTCTAAGCGGTTACCTTGAGGAAGGTAGATACATCTATATGCAAAGAACCGAAGGTTATGTGGTGAAGGGTGAAGAGCATCTAGTATGGAAGCTTAAGAAGTCCATTTATGGGCTTAAGCAAGCCTCACGATCCTGAACTTACGCTTTGTGAGGTGGTAAAGTCCCATGGATTTACCCAATTGCCTAGCGAGAGTTGTGTGTATCGTTTAGATGTCAACAGTGATGTGGTATTTCTTGCACTTTTGTAGATGACATTCTTCTAGTTGGCAACAATGTGAAGTTGTTATCGGACGTAAATAGTTGGTTATCCGATCAGTTTTAAATGAAAGACTTAGGAGATCGGCGTACATTCTAGGGATCAAGGTTTACCGAGATCGCAAGAGGAAAATGTTGAGCTTATCTCGGCGCTCTTACATTGATCTTGTCTGAGAATAGGCACCGCAAACCCTTAGATCCACCGATCCTTTCCTTTTCCGTTGGCTCGGTAAAACGCGTGTCCTTTATCTTTGTCGTGGCCGGCCGCCACGTGGTTGTAGTCCCAAGATACCTTTTCTTCGTTTACGTTCATAAGCGGCTTCATCTTTCCTTTCTCCTTCCGAGCTCAACCTTGAGCGGGCCTATCCCGTGCACGAATCCGATCTCATTTGTGGTCATCGGTCTCGAGCTCGGCGAGAGTCCGACCACTTGTGAGTCCGACCTCGCTTCTGAGTCCGATCTAAACTTCGAGTCCGACCTCGCTTCGAGTATCGATGTCGAGTCGTCTTCATACTGTGAACTTTTCAATCTTTGAGCTCGGATGGTTGCGAGCTCGGCTCTGTCTCTTTCTTCCGGAGTTCGGTTCCGCTCACGAGTTCGGTGATCTTGAGCTCAAGTCTTGAGCTCGAAAGTCTTGAGCTCGGACCAACTTCCTCGGTTTTCACTTTTCCGAGAGTTGACTTGTCTTTGTAGCTCGACTCTGCTCGCATTTCTTGACATCACCCTTCAATCCTTCCTCGTACATCAAGTCGAGCTCGCTCACGAGTTCGGCCTTGCTTGTGCGTTCAACACGAGCTTGACTTTGACTCGTGGACTTGACCTCGTCTTCCTTGCCGTTCTTCCCGCTACATGCCATAATTATTTAAATAACGCCTAAAAGCAATTAAAACCCTTTGATTTCACATTTCTCAATCCTTCACACATACACACGCAAACATAACAAAACAAACAACATAACATCGAAATAAACAAATGCAACCCGATTCACTCAAAGATTTTATCATCAAAGGTCATATAATAACTCTTTTATAAGGTTATCGGACAACTTGAGGACGAGTTGTCGGTATAAAATTGCTGGTATAGATAAGAAGTGACTTGACTTGGTTGCTTGTCTATCTTTGATGCGTCTCGACGTATTGATGGATCACGGTGAGATGAGTTCTTCTATCCGACCGTCGTGAAGAACCTAGATCTCGGTGACTTACGATGATCTAAACCTCGATAAGGTATTAGGTGAGTATGAGTTCTTGACCATCACTTTGACTTGTTATGGGTGAGGGTTATATGTTCTAACCCAATATTCTCGCATCTTGGGTGGTGGCGGTGCTTGTATGTCATGCTAGTTATCCAGACGAGTCACCGTATCCGTTTAGGATGATGGCGTCCCTTAAGGAGCTCAAAGGTTTATTGTACTAAACCCCGCAGTTGAGTTAGCTCAGTACAATAATAAGGTTGAGTGGTACTACTTAAGGAATTAAAGATATTAATTATTTTAGCGCAATCGAATGCTCTAAATAATTAATGGACGTCATGATATCTTAAATACGGGATTCGTAATGTCTAAGTGCAAGCCCGACTCACATTCGGTAATAAAGGGTAAGTCAAGATTTATTTTCTAGTGGCATGAATAAATGTTTATAAATTAATTTATGTTCAGGTGAACATAAGATAATTAATTTATTTGAGGCCCATCTTTATTCCTTACATTTGATCCTGGCCGCCCATCCAGTGTACGATGAAAATCGCTACCTATCCTCTCTATGGTAAGGATTTGATCCTCTTTATCCATAAGGATATTATTATATTTATGGGATATGCATGGATCCTTTCCTAATGGGATTATGGTAATGCATTATAAATATAAGGTAAGAGATAAGATCAAGGTCGATCCTCAATTATCTACACAATATTTTCGTGCATCTCCTTAGTATTATAGGAAGTTCTCGAAAATCAGAGAGAGATTAGGGTGATTTTCGTAGCATTCTCCATAGATCGTCCTCACTCGACGTTGGAGATTGGGCAACCGGATCACCCGGAAGGTCAAAGCACGAGTCTCGATCCGTTCATCCCGATCCACCTCGACAGATTCAAAGGTAAACACGAGAAAACCCCTACGTGTTGTAATTAATTATGTAGACGCATGCTAGGAATATAATCAATGTATGGTGAATTAAACATCCAAGATAGATCATCGGGAGAGGGCTAAACTCAGTTTTCCCTACAAAGGAAGTGAGCGTGACAACGATGAAGAAGAAGACGAAAGACAAGAAACTCATGGAGAAAGGGAATCGTCTGGCAAACACTTCCAAATCTCTTGATGGCTTCATCAAGCACCAACTCGAGGAGTTCATCGAGGTGACCATGAGGAAAAATTTGATGGAAACTCAAGTCATCATTGATTTACTCTAAGTAGTATACCCAAAGGATCGACAACTTGAGAATGCTTCTTGGTTATCACCACCTAAATTCCAACAATTTGATGGCAAAGGCAATCTAAGGCAACATGTAGCTCACTTTGTCGAAACATGCAACAACCGGGAACATTCGGAGATCGTCAGTTAAGCAATTGCTCGTCGCTCAAAGGAAATGCCTTGATGGTATACGGATTTGGAATCAAACTCACTTGACGCTTAGGAGCAAGCGGAGCACTAATTCCTCAATCGCTTCTCAAAGACTAGAAGAGCAACGGCATGGTGGAGCTCACGAGTTCTCGTTAGTTCGAGGAAGAGATGATCGACTACATCAACAGTGGAGAAACCTATGTCTCAACCGTAGAGATGAGTTATCCGAATCCTCGCCATCGAAATGTGCATCCAAGGAATGCATTGGGGCTTGCAATATATTCTCATGAGAATCCACCAAGAGCGTTTGAAGAGTTGGCCACCGAGCTCATGATATGGAGCTAAGTATGGCGACAAGTGGATTGAAAGGCCTCCAATCCAAGAACCTCGAAGTTCAAAGAAAGACAAGAATTTAGAAAGAAAACCAAATCCTTTAACAATGCTTCAAAAGAAGAGTCAATGTAAACAAAAGCAACTCTGTCAAGTTCCTAAGAAAGGATGACAACAAAAGCGACAAGCGCACTTTTCCTCAAGACATGGGGCAAGAAGGTTGACATTTAAAGAAATGCAAAAAAACAATATCCTTTCTTAGACTTTGGCGTCTCGGATCTTCATGACCGCTTTCGAAGAAGGACTCATCACAGCCCGGTTCGGCTTATCCTTATCGGACCGTGACTTGGGGTTCGGTTTAAGTGAATATAAAAGAATAAGGGTTTTAACTCATTTCATATGTGAAGAAATATGAAATTCCAATTGTAAACTAGATCAAGGATGAGCAAAATAACTTATATAAAGAGTTGATACGAAGGTTCGGACAAAACGCAAATTCTTACAAACTTTCAGCGGAATATCAAGACTTAACATAGTATCAAACTATAACAAAGTTTAAGAGTTTGGCGGTGAATGAAGCGTGTGAGATATGCGTATGGAGATGCATTCTCAAGCGAACCAAAATACTTCATACTTTTGACAAAAGATTCCGCTCGACTCCGCCTGCTCCATCACTCGCCAACTGCACATTTAAAAACAAACATGCGGTGAGTACAAAGATGCACTCGGTGGACACATTGCGAAAACATTTTACTTTACGAAATATTGTATTGCCTACTTCACAGTAAGACACAAGGGTTTTGTTTGAAAAGGCCTTGTCTTACTAAATACATTTTCATTACTTTCCCAAAACATCGCCGCCGAGCATTTTACATCACAACGATATTCCAAGTCGGCATATGGATTAACGCCGGGAGGCCTCCTTCACCCGGACACACGATGACCGCGAACAGTTCGGGTCGAATCATCCGACCGTAACTCTGTTGGAAGTGTGTGTACACAACCTAAGCTAAGATTCCTTCACCTCCGACTTAGGATCCGAATTGTAATACTTTTCCTGTGCCCTGTGCAACCCGAATGGACATATACAAAACATAAAACATTTTTGGCAGACAATATCGTACTTTATCATTTGCAGAAAAACAGTAAAGTAATAACAGTAAAACATTTTCCAAAAAGCTTGTAATTGGTTTTGGTAAGAAAGCCCACAAAGGGTTTAGGTAAGAAAGCCCACCTCGGGAACTTAAAGTTCCTACGTCACTAGAAATTAATTGTCGTCTTCTTTCTCCTCTGAGCAGGACCCTTTTTCAACGTGAGAAACGAGGTTTAGTATATCGCTATACTTTTTCGATAATCATCAATCCGAAAACAACGGAGTTACTACATCAATCATTTTACGTCCAGGATCCTATTTTCATACCTTAACCACTATTATACTTATTGCGTCTCGAAAAGATATAATATCCTATCTTTTCCATTCCTTCTTAGTTCAAACCATTCAGCATGACGTATGAATCTTAATTTCATACCTAACGTCGTTACGTACTGACTTTACTTCTCAGCTTACATATATATACTTAAATTTTATGTAATTACAGACATATTTTCCTACATCTCAACTTTTCACGTATCACGTTTCACGAGATGTCATATTCTTTCATTTTCCATAATTTTCGAAAATTCCACATTCATATATATATATATATATATATATTCGAAACTTTACATAATATATATTATTATCATATATATTAATAATATGATATAATATTCATCATATACAACTTGTACATCAATATTTCATGCTTTAGTAAATTTCGAAAGTACTATCCCATAATATTCCATATTTTCCTAAGAAATTCCACATAAAATCATAGAATTCTAAACATGAATAACTATCATTATTCCATGTTTAAAACAATAATTAAAATTTATGTACTTCATCATATGGATTCCACATAATTTCGACTATGGTCTATAATTTCATAATATGCCAAACTTAGCAATAAAATCATGATACATGCTTATAACTATCATATAAACGTATTTAATTAATATCGCAAACATATAGCATATTTCTCACGTACGTCACATATTTTTCGAAAGCATGTATCAAAACATATCACATATGATTTTCTAATATTTTTGCATAAAATAATAAGAAGTGTAGGGTTTCTAACCTTCTAGTTGATTTTGATCGACGTCTACGATGTTTTTCGAACTACGATCGAAGAGAATTTTGAGGAATACTCTCTATTTTTTTCTCTCTTCTTTTCTCTCTATTTTTTTGTGATTTTCGGTTATGGTATGATATAATGGGAGGGGTCCGATGCAGCCCAAGTTTGTGAATTTAATTATTATGTGGCATATGAGCCACGCCAGATCAAGATTTTCATGACATTTTTAGCTCGATTATCTAGAGTCATAGTCTATTAAAACTTCTTTTGTAAATTAGAGTCCTGTTTTGATTAGGAATCCTTATTTGATAAGGATTAGGTTAGGAATCCTTCTTTGACAAGGATTAGGGTTCGTTATTTTAGCCTATATAAAGGCATGTAAGCATCTGAAAATATTCACTTTTGATTGATCAATAAATGTGAGTTTTATTCTCTTCATTAGCTCTTGAATTTTCTTGCATTTGCCAAGAAATTCATTATCGACGATATCGACGAGACATCCATCCCTCGTTCGTGTGTCATTCATCGTCCCCGAGTTCTTGCGTCGACTATCTAGTTGGGGTATAGGCGAAATCTTGACCTATATCACTGAGGTTAGATTCGGAGGTTTGGGATATTCCGTCTTGTTCGCTCTTCCGTTCGCGTCTTGATAGATCTTCAGCCGGTGATTGTATCATTTGGTATCGGTGACCTTCCGTTGGGTCTGTCTCATGGGGTTCGCGGATCGCCGATCAAGCGATCGGGTCTTATGGGGGTGGGATGATCGTCCCACATTGCCGCGGAGGCTTATCCTGGGTCGATATAGGTGACGACTTGGATTTGAGGACAAATCCTTTTCACAGAAGGAACGATCACCAGTTTCGTAATTTAATTATTATGTGGCATATGGGCCACGTTTTTATATCAAGATTTTAGCAAGATTTTAGCTTGATTATCTAGAGTCATACTATTAAAACTTCTTTTGTAAATTAGAGTCTGTTTTGATTAGGAATCCTTATTTGATAAGGATTAGGGTTAGGAATCCTTCTTTGACAAGGATTAGGGTTCGTTATTTTAGCCTATAAAGGCTTGTAAGCATCTGAAAATATTCACTTTTGATTGATCAATAAATGTGAGTTTTATTCTCTCTTCATTAGCTCTCAATTTTCTTGCATTTGCCAAGAAATTCAATTATCGACGATCGACGAGACATCCATCCCTCATTCGTGTGTCATTCATCGTCCCCGAGTTGTGCGTCGACTATCTAGTTGGGGTATAGGCAAATCTTGACCTATATCACTCGGTGGTTAGATTCGGAGGTTTTGGGATATTCCATCTTGCTCGCTCTTCCGTCAAGGTCGATAGATCTTTCGTGCATCATGAGGATCGTATCGTGGTCTCTATTTATGAGTTTATAAAGTGATTTTAATCATTACTTTATAAAATATCTTATTATAAAGTCAAAAATTACAACCCATACTTATCACCTAAATTTTCGAACCTATGAGTTGTAAATGAGACAACTTTGATCTTATCTTATAATTTAATTACTCATCATATCTTATCTTTTTGTAATTATAACATATTTAGTTGTAAAATCAAAATTTACAACTCATACTTATTCATATGATATTTTCAGCCATCTTACATATATATAAGATAATTATTTTATTTTATACTATAGTTTATTATGTTATTTTATTATTTAATTAATGTATCTTATACTTATCATAAAATAAATAAATCATCACTTTATACAATTTATTCATATGTTTAGGCCACCCCTAGAACTTTAGGATAAAATTTTATTTTTTTCTATATCATATACTATAATATTATCATGTAATAATATCACATTTGAAAAGTCAAAGTTTTCAACTAAGGATAAGATTTCATTTTCAAAGAGTTTTAAAAATATTTCCAACCTTAATATAAAGTCAAATATTTCGGCCATGATCATTAAAACCATAGGTTACTTGTTTAATTTGATAACCATCTCTACTTTACACCTAATATATCTTATCTTTATAATTATAGCACCTCATTAATTAAAGCATGATATTTATATTCATTTCACACCTATATTTCAAACTTTTCGGCACTTATTAAAATAATATGCCAAATATTTGATTTTTTCTCTAATTAATAGCTATATGACACAATAATAATCTTAGATGATAAAATAAATCATAGGAAAATTATTTAAGATCATTTCTATGTACTAAAGTAAAGTTATCGGCAATTAATTCGAAATTAAGGATAAATTAATAAAATTTTATTCTTTTTATAACCAATATTATTTTCATGAGTAATATAATGATATTATATCATAAAATAAATTTTTGGAATTTTTCTAAGCAATTTCTCATTTTTTTCGAAAACTAGGGTTTCTAGAATTTAAATTTCACAAAATTCTATTTTCACCCTATTTCCTTAATTTCGAAATTTTTATAATTCCTAGGAGATAAGATTGATCTAGAATCATGATATTTATCAAGTATATAATTTAAATAAATTATTTAATACAATTATCACATAAAAATCATGATTTTCGAATTTCACATAAAATGACACATAATTTTCGAAAACTATGCAAGCTAGGATCCAAAATATTATCTCCTATGATACTTATCACATTTCTACACATTTCTAAGAGATAAACATTATCTCTTAATTAATCATAACCTTATCTTATCATTTTATAAAAATATCATATCATACTTATCTTAAAAATGTCATTTTCAAACCTTATCATATTCATCTTATAAATTTCGAAATTTACACCTTGGTTTAAGATAATTATCTTATCATATACTACAAGATAAACATGATAACTCATCACATAAAATCAAGTGATCACATAATAAATCACAAATTAATCCTTTATACTCTAAATTTTCGAAAATCACTATTTAAATAAGAAAATATTTCTTTTTCTTTCTTAGTGTAAATAATATCCCAAATATACTTAAAACATATTTAAAAATTATTTCGTTCAAATTTTTATGAAAAATTTCGATTTACTTAAAATCGACAATTACCGACGTTCACTTTCATTTTCATTTCTATCGTACTATTCCTTCTTTATTTTCAAATTTTAAACCCGAAATTGGTTGTTATGCACTCGTCGAATCGCTCGAAATGAAATGACCAAATGAGACCGGACAAACCGATGATCCAAGATATTGCAAATACCATCGATTGATCGGGCATCCCATACACGATTGCTTCATATTCAAAGAAAAGATCACGCGGCTAGCTCGAGAAGGAAGATATCACTCAAAGAGGAAAATGTCAAAGAAATGTTATGACCCACGAATCGACGACATACTTGGAAGGTATTGGGGCATTATACGATCTGGCACAGTAAAAGTTAACAAGTCGAGTCAAATGTGATTGATGATGAAGGTGTCTTGCTATCACATTCTCCAACGAGGATTTGTACCGGGTCCGAGCCTCATAATAGCCATTGTTCGCGAGTTGCTTCACCCACGAGCGAAAGTCAATAGATCCTCATTGATGGAGGATCGGTGTCAATATCTTGCCACTAAGAATCTCAAGCAATTGAAAATTCCAAAGGACGACTTATCCAACAATGACTAATGATCCAAGGATTCACCGGCGAAGGACAAAGGGCCCTCGCGCTATAAGGTTGAACTTGCTAATGGAAGACATGAGTTCAACCGCATTGCTTCATGTGATCGATGCCAAGACGCCCTACAATATGCTTCTTGGTCGGCCGTGGCTGCACGAAATGGTGTTGTCCCTTCTACATCGCATCAATGCCTCAAGTATCGCCAAGATGGTGTCGTGAGGATGGTGGTCGCCATCAAAGCCTTTTACGTGGCCGGGTCATATTTTGGTCGATGCGAAATTTATATGACGTAAGAAAATAAAATAAGAAAAATTGAGCTGACAAAGAACTTGAAATCATCCGATTGTCAAGAATAAAACATCTCTCCAAGATGGACTCATTCGAGGGATCGACGATGCCTCGACCAAGATCGATGCTAAAGACCAACTTCTCCACCTCTTCGCGGTTTGTTCGACCAAAACAAAGTAATGCTATCGAACATGGAGAATCTTCGACAACGAACTTACGAAGCATTTTGGTCCAAAGCATACAAGCTCCTCGTTAATCCGGGTACAATCCTCAAGATAGCTTTACCGAACCTCACTCAAGGAAGGATGACACGGTCCGTAACACCAAAGTGGGTTTGAGATTTGTGCCCAAAGCACCTGTTCGAATCACCATCAAAAGGACGGCTTCATCTCACTACATCTCTAACAGTGCATACGAGTCGACCTTGAATGACAATATGGAAGTTGGGGCAACAACTCAAAAGTTTTTGAAGTGCTACTGTTCTTGAAGTGTAGCGGTGAAAGCTTGTACATATGCACATAGATAAAAAAAAACACAAAAACATGAAGAAAAGCAAAAAAGTCAAAAAATTGAGAAAGCAAGAAAACCAACAAAAAGAAGCAACCATGCTCCATGAAGCACGAGCCTAAACTGCATGTCACGCCAAAGATAAAATCAACAAAAAAAAGCAAGACTGCTACATGACGCACGAGCCTAAACTGCATGCCACGTAAAAAAAAAACAAGATAGCTCCATGACGCACGAGCCTAAACTGCATGTTACTCCTGGCCCGCATGAGTATAGACTGTGCACGGCACTCCTCTAAAACACACGTTGATCTTTTGAACTACGTTTTGACTTGATCCCTTTCAAAAGGGTACGTAGGCAACTTAGATATTTTATGAGTTCAGTCATATATGTGTTTTTCTCCTTCAAGTTAGGTGGTCAAAGTTCATCATAAATTTGTATTTCAAGTGGGTGATCAAAATTCAAGCTCGGACTATTAAAGTAAAATGATACACACTTGGAAGAGGCGAAGGTGAAAATTGTAAAGAAAAACAATCATGGGCAACAACTAGAGATGATGGATTATTTACTACTTCATTGTCAATATATTTTAAGAATGACATCAACTTCTAAGTCTAGTTCTATGCTTTGAAGATGACTTCAGCTTGTTAACTCCAGCTCGATGTTGTCGATCTGCTTTGAAGATGGTTCTACCTTATCGAGCCCAACTCCATGTCATCAATTTCACTTTGAAGATTATCCCAGCTTGATGGTTTCAACACCATATCTCTAAACTCGATTCAAGATGGCTCCACCGATTCAAGATGGCTTCACTGATGAATTGCCTTCCGTGCTTTTGGTTGAGAATACAGCTTCAAGCTCCTCATCCATAGTCGCTTCTAGCTCGCCGAGGTCGTGACGCCGATCTCCAGCAACGCTTAGGCTTCAACTCTCTTCGCGGATGGTATACAGCTTCTAGCTCATCCTTTGCAGCCGCTTCTAACTCGTCGAGGTCGTGATACCGATCTTCACCAACGCTTAGGCTTCAACTCTCTTCGCGGATGGTACACAGCTTCTAGCTCATGATTCGCAGCCGCTTTTAGTTCTAAGGTCGTGATGCCGATCTCCACCAATGCTTAGGCTTCAACTCTCTTCGCGGATAGTACACAACTTCTAGCTCATCCTTTGCAGCCGTTTCTAGCTCGCCGAGGTCGTGATGCCGATCTCCACCAACGCCAGTTTCATTCTCTTCGTGGTTGCCGCACGCCTTCACTAGCTTCTTCTTTGTGGACGCAAAGATGCCTTCTAGTCCCTCTTCATGGTTGTCGCACGCTTCTAGCTTCTTCTTCGATGCAAGACGACCTTCTAGCTTCCTCTTCACGGCGGATGGCGCACATCTTCTAGCTTTCCCTTTGCGGGGGATGGTACACAGCTTTTAGCTTCTCCTCCGTCGATGGCTCACAGCTTCTAGCTTCCTCTACGAAGATGGTGTACAACTTCTGGCCCCTCATTCACAGATGACGCTCAGCTTCTAGCTTCCCTTCGCACATGGCGCACAACTTCTAGCTTCAGCTTCATAAACGACACACAACTTCTAGCTCATTCTTTGTAGTCGCTTCTACCTTGTAGAGATCGTAGAGGATGTTGTTTCCATCGTAGTTCAGGTTGCGTGGTCCGTCGCCACCTTGATTCTTCCATCAGAATGGGCAGAGATTGTTGTCACCTGAATCCTCCCCTCGAAATGAATAGAGTCTGCCAACAACAACGATGTCGTCTCCACTGTTGCGTCATCACGTTCGCTAAGTTGAAGACCACTGCTCCTGCAACAGAAATGAAGTCGAAGTCTGCAACGAATGAGATGCCAGTATCAAAAGTCAAAGTCTTGGAGTTGATTGAATTTGAAGTCTCTAAGTCGATCGACTCTTGAGAAATAAGGCTTAAAGTTGAATTATGTGAATTTTTACAACCTGGAAGACAGTCACAAGCACACAATTGTGAAAACAATAAAAAAATGCATGTGAGATAATGTTCAAAAAAGGAAGTCGGGACAATTTCTTATTCTCAAGTTATCCAAAACCCGATTCAAGTTTCGCAAAACAATCCCCGCAAAAAAAAAAGTGAAAATTTTCATTAAAAAATATATATGGGCTAAAATTCACTACAAGTATTTGGTCCATTAATAAAAAAAAGTGCTCAGCCCACAATTAAAAAGAAAGCCCCGAAGCCTAAGTCTCTCTCTCAACCCACATTAAAAGGCCCAAACCTTTTTTTTAAAGCTACTGGCCAGTCTAGCCCAAGCTAAAAAAAAATTGGCCCAATCCCAATCTCAACCACTCCATATCTCACGTCTCTCCCTCAACCTACACCAAAAAAAAAGAGATACAAAAAAGGGCCCATATTTTGAAATTTTTCATCAGCCCACTGCCACATCACAAAAGAAAACCCTATTCATCTTTACTCTCTCTCTCTCATACAAGCCGCCTCCCTCTCATCACTCTCCTTCAACAGATATACACATTCGCGCGTCTTCATCTTCCTCGGTGAAATCGCCTCCGTCGAGCAAGGCCCGATCGAGACGTCTGCATGCCTCTGTCCAAGTCCAGCCCGCATGTTCGCCGCCTCTGCTCCTATCGAGACGCGCCGCATGTGTTGTCTGCAGCTTTAACAAAAGCTCTCAACAAACTTATTAAATGCAAAGGACAAGATTCTGTGACTTCTCTGCAATTAATGTTCAAATTTGGCTTCACCTTTAACAAACCATACAACCATGTACCTTTGTGCAGAAAAAAAAAAAAAAGGAAAAAAGAAAGGAAATGAAAAGAGCTCGAAAATGTGGCTGGAGAAGAAAAAGAAGAGAGATAAAAAAAAGGAGAAGTTTATAAGTAACAAAAGAAATAGTGGGAGTTTTTATATCCACAAATATAAAAATATTTAGCTTTAAATTTTTTTATTAAAAAGACAAAATCGTCTCTACCCACCATTTAAAATAATACATATCTCTCTCTCTCTCTCTCTGCCTAAATTAATAGGTGCACAATCATCTCCTCTCTAGCTCTCTCTCTCAAAAAAAAGAAAAAGGAATGCAAATTGAATGATATTCTCGCTAAAATTGAATTAATTAAATTAAAGTTGGTAGAACATTAATTGTAAAAAGGTTGGTAAACATTAATTTGAAAACGCAGTACACATCAATTCAAATCACAAACTAATTCATTTATAAAATTACAATTTCAAAGAGAGGAAGAGAGGCGAAAATAATTAATAGTAAAGTTGTTACCTACGCTTTTTTCAATCAAACAAAGAAAATCGAGCATTGTGTTCGGATTAAGGTAAATTAAACCAGATTGAATTTTTTTTTACGTGTTCTCGAGTACACTGGTTGTACACTGTTGATGATTTACAAACTAAATATGTTTTTTAATATTTTTATGTTATCGAATGATAAATTTCATGTTTTAAAGAAAAAAAATACGCTCGAATACACTATTTGTACACTGTAGAATTATTATGCGTCACATATGTTATTTGTGTTGATTTTATGTTAATAAAGTGATTAATTTAATATTTAGGATCATTTAACAAGTTAAATTTAAAATATGAGATTCTAACACCGAACCGCAGTACAAGACACCATTATACAATGTAATTATGAACGCATAAACCGTGCACTTATGAACGATAAACCGTGCACCTTATTTCATCCGCACGGTCAGGTATGGTGCACGAACGCATGGTGCATCGGCCGCGCATGGTGCACCCATCAGGATCGCGGCACGCGGCCGCACTGGCAGTGCGACCGCACGACCGCATGGCCGTGCATCCTATGTATCTCCTGCGATCCTATGTATACGATCATTATCTTTATGTCTTATTTTGCAATGATGTCTCGCAACGCCTTATTATACGTCATGGTGGTAGTTGGGACATAGTAGAGTATATAGCGCGACGAGGTTCTCGATACATGGTTGTAGAACGATTTCACGTGCTAATTTGCTAAGAGAGATTCATGAGCAAGTAGGAAACAATGGTGGATCGGATTATATGCTTTTCTATACGATTTAGCGCTAGTGATGGAAGAAGAATAAAAGTATCGCTGAAATCGACACCGATTTGTTCCGATTGATTGTGGAACAAAGGATGATCCAGCTGTGTATGTGATTGAAAAGCGGCGATGCTGCAGCCACTGCATACACACGAGACACCGGTATTATATAGTTCACAACGATCTACGCCTCGCCCGAGTCTAATGCAAGATGATCGGTTCAAATATACACGAAGACGAGCCGTTGTCTTCGAATGAGGAGGAAGACGAGCCGGTGTATTCGTATGAAGATAAGACACGAACCTACATAGAGATATATTTGATTCATCACATCAATTTGGTGCTCGATTCTACAACAGACATCTTGATAAGGTTATCGACAACGCAACTTCACTTCCGAACAATGAAGACGACGGTGAGGCTCATGCTACAACTTCACGAACCGTAGATGATGATACAACGCATGAGTTACGCAACCTGGTTATTCCATTACTGATTGTGATGAAGGTATTGCTATTAGATTGGTCGAACCTTGTGGACCCCATACCGACCAATTATGCGTTGATTCGATATTTAAGACGAAAGATGACTTGGCGATAGCCGTGGATTGTACCACTGGAGAATCATGTAGAGTACGTGGTCGATCGGTCAAGAAAACACGTTTGGGGTATGTTTGCAAGCATGGCAACGGTTGTCCTTTAAGCTATGAGTCGTCTGTAGGGCAACGATATGGAGAGTAATTAAGTCAACAACAATCATACTTGTACTGATTTGAATCGCACCGCCCACGACAAAGCGCTGCTAAGATTGTTGGCGAGTATTTTGCATGAAAATTGGTCGACGAAGGTGTGGTATCGGCCGAAAGAGATGATCGAGAGATGCATCGACAATTTGGCATTGAGATGGATTACGCCTTTGCTCTCCGAGCAAGAAACGCCGCTATAGAGACGACATATGGCGATTTGAACGGTCCTATCAATCGCTTCCATCATATTTGCATCCGCTGAGAGAATCAAACCCCGGACACTATATGATATCGAGACGGCTCATGATGGCGAATTTCGATATTTGTTTCTTGCTTCTCGACGTTGTTTGATAAGCCAAGATTACCTACGGCCGATCGTCGTTGTAAACGGACTCATCTTAAGGGAAAGAACAAAGGAATTTGTTTTGTCATTGTTACGAATGATGGAAATGAAGGAATCTTCCCGATTGCTATTGGGTTAGGTCCGATTGAGGATGAAGAGTCATGGACTTGGTTTTATCTCGGCGCGTTAGCGCATTGGTCATCCCGATGATCTCTTAGTTGTGTCTCGATCAACATAAGGGCATCGAAAAAGGCGGAGTCCGTATCCGAACGTCGCGCATGTGTTGTGCTTTTACCATTTGTAGAAGAATATGGCGCGATTTGGATCGCATGTTTGTCTGAGCTTATCAAGTCACCGTATACGCCTATCGATCGAGGATTTCGAGAGATTTTTTCTCACGTGGATGTTCTGAAACCGATGCCCCACCATCATCTACTTTCCATTGGCGAGCATAGGTGGTCTAGGTCAGTGTCCCGCGACGATATAGTTTCATGACTTCGAACGCGCGAGAGTTTCAATAGTCGGTTGTCAGGGCTCGACGCCCACCGCTTGCTCGTTGCTCGAGACTTTTCGATCTATTACGAGAAATGGTTTGACGCACGACGAGCTAGTGCAGCAGCAGCGTCCGATGAGTCGACTAAAGTAGCCACGTCGAGCTACATGCCTCAGTCGGTGCCGGCCCCTCGTTGTTCGCTCAACGACGACACACATGTTTAAAGTCGAAGAGGAAAACACATCATACGTGGTTGATTTGCAGAATGGGACATGTGAATGTCGTGAGTTCGATTTGGACGAGATCCTTGTTGTCACTCTTGTCGCTATTAGGTACGGTATTTATCTAAACGCCAAGTCCAACTCATATGTTGTGGTTAATTTATTTTGTGATTAATTTCTTTTTTAGCGCGCTAGTTTACAAGTCACCGACTTTGTGACTCAAGATATCGACACCTGCTTTTGCGGCGACTTATTCTTATCGAATTGCATTTGTATCACATCCCGTGCATGGATTGTACCGCATCAGATCGCCACATTATTCGACCTCCAATCATCACACGTCAGTCAAGGCCCTAGATTGAGTAGGATGCAATCGGTTGTTGAGGGTTCGCCAAGATCGCGTCATCAAATATGCACAGTTGCAAGGGTCAAGGCCACAACAAACGCTCATGCACGCATTTATCGCCATTAGTGATGAAACATGTGTGGAAAGGACACGACGTAGGAAAAATGTAGTATTTGTCAAGTGAAGAGCATACAGGAATTTGTGTCCTCAACGGCCTCGTGAGTAAGCATATTTGTTATATGCAGTGATATTCGTTGTTTTGGATTTTGTCAATTATGTCGATTTTGTCAATATTGTTGGTTTTTGTCGATTATGTTGGTTTTTGTTGAATTAGGGGATTCACTGGATTGTTGTTGGTTTTGTTGGATTATGTTGGTTTTGTTGGATTATGTTGGTTTTGTGTGAATTAGGGGATTCAATCGATTCACGAGGTACACGGCGCAGCACGAGGGTACACGCGTGCACGATCGCAGACGCAGACACGGTCGTGCACGACGTGCACTCAAAAATAACCAACAACGCCTGCACGCCCAGACACGCCCGCAATCCCCTAATCCAACAAATTCGTTAATTGCAAATTCGTTAATGGAATCCAATTCAAGCCCCTATTCTGTTAATTGCAAATTCAGTTAATCAATCCAATCAATCCCCATATTCGGTTAATCAATCCAATCAATCCCCTATTCGGTTAATTGCAAATTCGACAAAATTATTAAACTTACAAACTATATATACATGTAAAAAAACGGGCAGCATAACCTCTAAAATATGGATAAGCCAACCTGCACTCAGCAAATAGCCAACAACAAGCAATAGCCAAAGAGGTCACAGCCTCCACAACATATACATAGAGGTCACAGCCTCCAATACAAACAAAAATATCACTAACACAGATAAAAATTCTACAATATCCGTTATAAATACAAAAAAGTCGAGGAAACTAATCAAAACGAGACAATGTCCATATCCTACGAGCTATCGCCGTCTGCCGAGTCCGTATGTAACGTCGATCGTTATGTAACCTCCGAGGTATACCGTGATGAGGCGATACATATAGAGGCATGCAAAGACACCGCAACTCACCGAGTCTTTCGTCGCATCGCCGATCACGGGGCACCTCCGCCAATGTCGATGCTCATTGTGTGGCGCCCTCAATGGATTGTTGTTCCAAAATCCAGCTACCTTTATCATCGAGGAAAAGCCGAATAATGGGCAACATCCGTAACGCCTCAACGCTCGAGAGTCAAGGTTGTACGACGTAGTCGACACCTCAAGAGTCCACGCAACAAGAGATATGCGAATCGTGACCCGTTGATTGCTCCGGCGCCATGTATGGCTAGTATCCGCAACATTGATAATTTTAAAGTTTACATTCAATCGATAGAAAAAATAGAAATGAGGTAATAAATTTATCAGACAACAAGACAACCACGGCCTCGCTATGCTCGCATCGCTCCTCGTACCATCGCTAACAAGTCATCGGGTACTTCACATCGTGGATATGTGGTCTTTGATACCACATTATAGCCCATAGGATCATCTGACGAAGCGGTGAACTCACGCAAAAGCGCTTGCGCATAAATGAATAAATTTAGTCGAATAATTTATACCCATATAAAGCTAAAGCTATCTATGTTGGAATAATTTAAGGACATTTCAAACTTACATAAAATCCAATCGATGCTACAACGCATCGAGCTTCATTGATCGTGGGCAATAAAACATTGCTGTGACGATGTGGGTTGATTATTTTCCAATGTATGTACAAAGTGAACAACCCATAATCTAACACACATAAAAAAGAACACCATTAATCAATTATAAATATATAAACAAAATTAATAAATGTTGTAATAAAATACCGCCCGTGAACTCGTAACTGGGTCGGTGATATGATCGAACAAAGCTTGAGTCATGACATGTCGATTCAAACGAGCCACGATAAAACATCCGGGCTCGCCGCTTAAAGACCTCAAGGCCCTCGTCGCTACCGTGGTACCATACTCTACGGAGCTACATGTGGGTCTCGATGCAAGATCCCCACCATCGACGATCCATCACCTCGTGCACGATCGCTCTCGAGTTGCCGATCTCCGCCGGTCGGCGTGACTAGACTCGACGACCCGATCATCGGTGGCTAGTGTTGGGCCCTCCTCGATCGACCGCCGTGAAGCGCATCGTCGGTGGCTAATGGGGCACCTTCTCCGGATCGACCGCCGTGAAGCGCATCGCCGGTGGCTAATCCGGGGCACCTCCTCCGATCGGCCCGCCGTGTAGCAGATCGTCGGTGGCTAGTGCGGCCCCTCCTCATGCCGGGAGACCGGCGCCTCGATCGATATGCTCAATAGCCGGCGAGCTCCCACGCAGATATAGGGTACGAGATCTACGCCTCAAGATCGCGCTCAAGAAATCCGTCAACCGCCGAACACACGCCGAGCCACTCGAGCTACGAGGCCCTCTCCGAATCGCCGCCCACAATGGCACGGCTGCATGCCCCCGCCACAAGCAGCAATGGAGGCCTCGCCTAGTCGAACACTCGGCGTGTTCGCAGACACGTGGTCCGCTCGCGCCCCCATGTTCACGACGCCGATCGCGATCGAGATGCGCCAGTCGATCGGGCTCAAAACCCGAGATGTATCTCGACACTTCGCCTTCCCACCGCCGCCACTCGCCGCATGATCGGGACATGCTCGCCACCACCGCCGCGGGCACTCTCTCACGCACAGCACTCTTGTGGCTGCGCAGGGCTTGTCATGCGCGCTCGCATGCCGCCCGCAGTACAAATCGAATAGCCATCGACGCCTCGATAGGCTCAAGTAGTATGCCTCGACAACTCGGTTTCGAGCGGATCCAAAGACACGATGACATAAACGCTATAAAAACACATACACATTATTGATTATAATGTATTTAATAAATATATAGCAAATACTAAACATGAGATTAAAATTACCGTCACAAAAATCCAAGATATCTTGGTGGGGACTTCCATGTAGTCCACATCAAGCATCTCGAATCCGCATCTCGTTGTCTCGGCATCCACACATACGCCCTAAGTCGGGATGGCCTCATACGACCAAATCTGTAAGGCCCAAACAGACCATAGAAATGGTACGCCTTCCTCGAAGCGCCACCTCGCCGGTGCCTCGAGCACATCAATCCCGTGACAGAGGACCTGAATGAATAGGAGCCCCAAGGAAAACTCGCCACATATCAAAATCCTCACCAACGCCCAAACCCACGGCTCGATGGCTTCCTATCGCGCAAAGGACGATGAGGTAAGCTACTAATATGAAAGCCGCCTTCAAGTAGTTTGAGGCATCATCACCCAACCGTTGTTTGATGAATCGGCATGAGCTCAAATAGTAGTCCTCCGATCCCGAAACAACCTATAGAACATGCTGGTCTGGGAATCTCGTGCCTCAAGTTCGGATCAAAGGAAGACGCCCAAAGCGCAATCCGAGACCGTGGCAAACTCAATCATCCCAATCAGATATCGTTCCACAAACGTGAAACCAAATCTCGAACTCCGCAAAACTAGATCCACAACTGTCGGGCCATCGATTGTGCAACGATTATTAGCGCTTTCCTCTCCCGAGATGAAGAAGATGCCCAAAGCGACTTTGTTTAAATACGCCGATACATCCGCATCGCTCTGACATATCCTCACCCCGCTAATACATCAATTCGATGTATTGGTTGATGCGTCCGCGTAGTTTTGCATATGCGGTCGTAACCACCTATAACGAAGTCGTAAATGCACAAGATTAATCAAGATACACTAAACGAAGTTCTAACAACAGAATACACGATTCAAATCGTACACGGTGCTAACAGTGCATCGAACTGCACGGTTCTTCAAGACACTGTGTTAACCGTATCAAGATCTGCATACTGTTAGCGCCAGGTACGTAACAACCGCACGGTTGTCAGACACGTGCTACCGCAGTATGTATCTTCAAGACATGGTAGAACCGTGTCTTTACGAACCAATCTAATTTTAATGTAATTTCAACAACATAGCAACTGATTTTAATTTATAAGTTTCTAAACACACAAACTATCGAAATTTCATCACTATCGTGTCATACATGAAAATTATCGTGTCACACATGAAAACTATCGTGTACATATTACAAACCAATTTTAAATGCACGATTACTCACCGGAGGTCGTGGTGCTCCTAAATCGGTGCGAAAGTTCGTCGACCCGAAGCGTAAGGTCGACGGCGTGTTTATGCGCGCTTGGCGATTATCGGCCCGACGTAGGCTTCTTCCGCCGTGGAGGAGTTTCCTTCTTGCCGCCGCTTGCTCGGCCGTATCCGGGAGTACCGGGATCTCAGATCCGTATCCGTATCACCATGTTGTTGTTTTGCGTGAGTCGTGAGAGTGTGTCGTGAGTCGGGTCGGGTTTTCGGGGAGCCGAGTCGGGGTTTTCCGGTCGTGGGTTTCGCTTTTACAAGAGAGAGTGAGAGTGAGTCGAGTGAGTCGTGAGAGAGAGAGAGAGAGAGAGAGAGAGAGAGAGGAGAGAGGCAGGTGAGTTCAAGTGAGTGAGTGTTACGGTGGGTGAGTCCGTGAGAGAGAGAGTGAGTGCGGTGAGTGAGAGAGAGAGAGAGTATATCCGCTTTTTTAAAATTTTCCAGGATATTTTGGTCTTTTAAGCCAAAATGGCTATAAAACTCATGTTTTATTAACTATGCTATAAAACTCTTATTCCTATTTTTTTGGCTACTTACATATATTAGCACATAAAAGTGGGGCAAAAACGTGGTTATCAGATAATAGGTTACCCAATACTTAGAGCCACTAGTTAAATATGTGCTATGGGCTCAAAGTGTTTAAAATTGAAATAAATTGGGTGATCTTTGTTGCGCGTGCTTCCAATTCCAAATAGCCCAATCAAGTTTAATTTAAAGGCTGGCTTCCAATTCCAAATGGTCCAATGGATAATTCAAAATATGGGCTTCCAAATTAAAAATATCTACATGAGCTCAATTTTGAAACCAACTCATGAAATCCAAATTCAAAATCAAGTTCAAGAACTCCTAAATACGAAGATAAACTGCTTACAAATTCAAATCAAGTCCAAGACCAAATCCAAAAACTCCTAAATACGAGTATAAATTGTTTACAAGTTCAAATCAAATTCAAGAGCTCCTAAATACGAGTATAAACTGTTTACAAATTCAAATCAAATTTAAAAACTCCTAAATACGAGTATAAACTGTTTACAAGTTCAAATCAAATTCAAGAACTCCTAAATACGAGTATAAACTGTTTACAAATTCAAATCAAATTCAAGAACTCCTAAATACGAGTATAAACTGTTTACAAGTTCAAAAAATCAAGAACTCTCATTTACAAATTCAAATCAAATTCAAGAACTCCTAAATACGAGTATAAACTGTTTATAAATTCAAATTCAAGTTGAAGAACTCCTAAATACGAGTATAAACTGTTTACAAATTCAAATCAAGTTCAAGAACTCCTTGAAACGAGTATAAACTTTCTAAATTCTATTTCAAGAACTCCTAAATACGAGTATAAACTATTTACAAATTCAAGAACTCCTCGACACGAGTTTAAAATATCCAGTGAATTTCGAGACCCGCCCATTTCCAAGACAACTCGTCCATGAACAAGTCTCGATGGGCAATTTGTAGACAATTAAAATTGTTAGCAAATTATATTGCGCCACGTAAATCACTTAATTAAATAATTAATTATATTTCTATTTTATTAATGGGATTTATTCCAAAATTAAATAGATATGTGATTAATATTTAATTTCATCGACGAATGAGAGAATGACATGTGGCAACGACATCTGAGAGGAATAATCACTCAAATTGTGCCTAATGAGCCATAAAAGACCCATAAGCTCAAGCCCACAAGCTCAAGCCCAAGAGCTCAAGCCCACAAGCTCAAGCCCAAGAGCTCAAGTCTAAGCTCAAGCCCATAAGCCCACTAACCTAAATCTATAAATAGGGGTGAAGGCTCTCATAAATGAGGAGGAGAATTGAAGTGAAGTGAAGGAAGACGAAGATTTGAAGAGCTCAAGACACTCGAAGAATCCTCTGCGAAGCATTCTCCGACATTCAAAGTCTTGTTCAAGCATTCAAGGCGTTCTTCGCCAAGATCATCCTCCAAATCAAATCAAAGATAGCGTTCAATTAGGAAACAAGGTGAAAGCCCTCCGCATTGGCGCTCAAACTTGAAGATCTTCAAACGTTCTTCAACAAATCAAACCAAATCCAACAGTCGATCTGAAAACAAGGCCAAAGTCCTTCAGATCAACATCGTCAAGTCCAAATTTCAAGTTCAATGAGATCAAGGAACTACATTCCCTCCAAACAACTCGAAGAACATCAAGATCGTTCAAGAATCCACATTGAAGAAGTAGAATCAGAGGATAGATAGAGATTGAATCCATCTCAAATACATCAAATTCAAATTACATTAATTTTTGTATACAATTTTGTATTTATAAAATTTAAATACAAAAATTTGTGTTACACTCGTACTTCTTCTTTGCTTTTAAATTTCATTTTCCGCGCATTATGGTATTGGATTGAGGTATTTGCATCTGTGTTACCTCATTTGAGGGATTTGATTAATGTTTGCATCTGTGTTACCTCATTTGAATGTGTTACAACTACTGAGCTTAATTCTTGTTTTAGCATGTTGAGAATCTATTTTCCTAAGTTTTTTTTTTCTATACTAGATCTAAATATGAAGAAATTTAGTATGATGGCTATAATTGCAGCCATGGATTCCGGCTACACAGGGAAGAAGGGTTAAACATAGAAGAAAATCGATCTGTAGAAACCAATTGGTTTTTTCAGTTTAGTTTTCGATCGGTTCGAAAGTATATGTCTGTCGGTTCGTTCCAATTTTTTTTTAATTCGATTCGATTTTCGGTCCGTCGAACCGACCGACCAAAGCATATCCCTTGAAATTATACATACAAGATACGTTCTAATTGTATAGACTTGATAGAGGAAAGACGCTTGGATCCCTTGCAAGTAGCGATACAGAAGCAAATGCTTGCTTTCGCGCCCTACTACAAGCAAAGTACAAAAAGATAAATAATTCAATCATTATATCTTCGAAAATTTTAATTTCTACTGCGCTATTTGAAACCAAATCTAACACTACTCGGGCATAATGATCTCCAAATAACAATGGTCTTATGTGATGACTGATGATTGGTCTCCATGATCCATTTAGTAGAACTATACATGAAGGTGAATACAATTCCAGTTGCGTAACACACACACACACACACACACTCACAGGAAAGCCACCCTTACATAGCATAAACACTCTTTCCTACATCACGTACCTCCTCGGAAAGCCAAGTTCAATACAGACAGAGCAAACAAACACAACTCCACCTTAAACAATACACTCAAAACTCAATATTTTCACACCATAACCATAACCATACCGAAACGTGAAAGATCAGAAAGTGGGTTGTCCCAATAATGTCACAATTTGGGTTCTGTTGGTTGCATCGTGCCCCCGCTGCTCCCACTCCCAACCGTTCGGTTCGCCTCCGCCATTCTAGAAGCCAAAGCAAGAATTTCTGGGACCTCTCCCAGTTTCCACCTTTCCTTCCCCAACTCGAATGCATTCCACCACGACCTCCATCACCCTCGCCCACATTACTCCTTATCCCGGTGACATTTCACCTAATCCACCATTTTGTTGTTCATGCCGTCATTGTCGCTAAATTGGCCTTCGTGTTGATCCAAAACTGATCCAATATCCCCATACTCCTTTCCTTCCCATCTCGATGTCATCCGCAGCTTTACCCATGTTAGACTATCAAAACCACCAGTCACAGATCGACTGGGTGCAGCAACTTCTCTGGGAGCCTTGGCTCTAAAATGGTTCCTTGATGGAGGTATAGAGCCACAAAATGTCTCTTTGAAGTTCAGCAGTAATCCTTTGTTATAGGGATTGGCACGGCGGTCGATCATATCTAAAATTCTCATAAGTAGTCTGCAAAAGAAGAAGCATACAAGAGGCCAAAAAGTAATTAATGCCTGCACGGAAATAGCAAGTTTTAGCAAAATATGCAGTCTCTCACCTGATTTGTGCTAATCAGATAGAGATGGAATGTCATAAGGCCGCCAACGAACCAAACTGAAATGAATGTGTAGATAATGAGAACCATGGAGGCAGGGTTTTAATCATTGCTCGCCATATAGATCTCTCCTCGTTATTCATGATCCTTTTGATGTAAACACAGCAGAAACCGAAAACATATCCACAAAGTAGGGTGGTAGTGAAGACAAACATGAAGAAGAACCGGTAGTTTCTCTGCCAAAAAGATTGTGAAATTCAGAATATATATGTGTAGGAGTTGTCAAAGTCGACCAAATTTATTAAATGTGATATGATAACATTGCGAATTAAAAAAAAAAAAAAAATTAGCATAATTCCAGGTAAATCATCATACTGCAATTCCGAGCAAAAATCAAGTTGAATAACAACAATCCAGTAAGATTTTATCTAAAACAAAGATTTAAGCAAAATTTCATAAATAATATTAAGTAAAAAAAATAATCATGGAGATGATACATAGTAAGCTCTACAAGGATAAAATCTTAATTTCTGTCCATAAAACATATTGCACGTCAACAAGTGAAGTCAAGCATTTGAAATGGCCAAAGTTGGTTACGAAAAATTCAGTTGAATGCCCCCCAAAAATTGAAAAGGCAAAACATTTGCCTTTAAGTAGCGTGCATATCTTACCAGTCCTATGCACTGTCCAACCCAAGGACAGTGATGGTCAAATCGTTCGACACAGTTATTGCATATTGAACAGTGGGAGCAACGCGGAGGCCTATACAGCATGCAGGTGTCGCAATACTTAATCTTCACCGTGATGCCATTTACTTCTACTTCTTTGATGCGAGGCAAGCGTAATTGTGGAGTTTGAGTGCCTCCGGTGTTATCATCACAGGCTTCAGGCTCGGGTGGATGGGCATTTCTAGGAATTATACCCGGATCTCTTCCGGAGGTTAGCAGGAGAAGCATTAAATCCTGAAATTTTAACAGAGTGCTGAGACTTCGGCATACAAAGCTTAATTGAAAAAAATAAACCACTATTTCATGTTCCACGTGCTAAAAATGTATTCTTATATTCCACTTCCTATTTTTAGGACACTAGCTGAATGTTAACAAGCAGTTGGCAAACATCAAAGCCTATCCATGATGAAAGCCTCCATGCCACCAAGAAGAAGAATTGTAAAAGTGGTTACTGCAATGATTTGAGATTCTCTAACTGTGTTACTCATCAGAGTTCAACTGCAGTGGCTTTTAAGAACTTGAGCAAAAAGGCCAAATATACAACAATATCATTTAACGGTTTAAAAGTTGTGTTCACAAATACTTCATTGGAATGAATGTGTCTTTTGAGTTTTGATCAACAGCAGAAACAATGTTTGTGCACCCAAATAATGAATAAACTTTGTTAATGGATTTAGAAAGAAGAAGCTTATAACATAAGCATCCTAAAAAGAAATAAACCTAATGATACATTATTCTTAGATAGTTGATCTTGGTAAAGGAAAATTACTTTTGTTATTCGTCCATCATGATTATCTAAATTCAAAATACAAAGATGGCAGCCATCTTTGCAGGCATGTCTCCGAGAGAGAGAGAGAGAGAGAGAGAGAGAGAGAGAGAGAGAGACGACATACGCATGATGTCAAAACAATGGCGACTGTCATAACATATCCTCCCCAGTTATCGAAATAATCATTCATCAGCTCATGAGCAACAAATACACAAAAAACACAGACGGGAGCTATGATCATGAATATAGTGAGAGCCAATGATCTTACGTCCGGCCCAAAAATAAATCTTCCTTGAAGGAAGAATTTCTGCAACACAAAGCAAGTGATAATTAACCATTCAATAAAAATAGGAGCATCACTAATGAAATTGAAAGGGTATATATAGGAAATAACAAATTATAGTAGAGTTATTTTGTAAATTGATTGTTGCTTATAAGATCATGAAAAAATAACTTAGGGGTTGAAGAGCTTATTTTTTGGAGAGCTTATAAGATGTTGGAACTTATTTTTCATAACTTATAAGTTGTTAGATCTTATTTTGCCAAACACTTCTGAAGAGCTTTGAAGTTCATAAACAACTTATAATCTGTTTTAAAAAGCTTATAAGCTTAGTCAAACACCCTCTAAACAACACAAGGTATAACACAGTTATAATGTCAACAGTATACATTCATGTTTTATCAAGTTAATTAAGCTCCAGAACACACCTAACAGCCTCAAAATATCATAAAATGAAGGGGATAAAGAGAACGAAGCTGCAGAGAGAAATATGTATGGCATCTGATTCTCAACACTTTCTAATAAGTGGCCCTACACTGATGAACTAGTAGATGCTTGACAGAGCTTAAATCCTAGAGAAGGTTATGAGGGTACCTAAAACAGTAAAACCTGAAAGCAAGACTAGCATAAAATCTAGAACAAAATTACAAAAAAAATGAACGCGACTGTTGACATATAAGCCAACGTTTTTTACATCTTAAATGAGCTAGATTTAGGCAATATAAGCAGTATATCAAAGTATCTATGAGTTCATAGAGTTAACACTTAAATCAAACTCTCCCCGATTGCTCATTTTCTCTAGCTAGTATTATTTCTTCAAGAAAAACATAACCAAATAAACCCCATGTAAATCTGCAAAATATAAATTCAAATAAACATGCCCCTTATCTATTTTTCTAGCTCCCCCGCCCCGCCGCCCCCGTGGCAAAACTTCAATTAGAAGCATAAATAAGCATGGCCATCTTTCATATAAACAAAGAAGATTCAAGCTAAACAATCTCAAACTACTACATAACACCCAAACACATTCATGATAAAGCAAATAATCAAACTCACATTGCTGCCTTTCCAAGCCTGATATACCCGGTATTCGTCCGACCCGGTTTCGGATCCAGATACCTTGTCGGACCCCTTTGCGGGAGGAACTACATACATTTTGTAGCCTCAGTTTCCTGGTTTGTTTTTCGAATTCCCACTCTCAAGTTCAAATCTTTAACACAAATCCCAGCCCCCAAAACAAATTCCAAATGTATGGCTTAGAGCAACACCAAAATGAGCAGCAATCCAAGCAAAAATCGGACTCTCCGGCCACAGATTAGCCGAATCCCGGCGAGAATGGAAAGGGCGTGTTTGGGGAAATAATAATTAATATTTCGTGCTTGTTTCTTGACTACTCCACTTTGAGTGTTTGCCTCTTTTCTTTTCCTTCTTCCTTTTGAGTATGCAAACTTTACAGGAACGCCAAGCTGACGCGGCGTCTGCTGATTGGGAGAGTGGGCCCTGTTGGAACTAGTGTCTGATTATTACCTCTCAATCCCATGCCCATTTCTCAGAAATAATAAATACTCGATTTGATGAAGTATTTTTGAATTTGAAGAATATATTTATTGATTTAAAGAGCATCGAATTCATTGCATTCAAAGTCGGGATTTTATATGATTTGAAGATCTACTGCCAACATTGATTTATGGGATGAAATTGAATAGTGTTTTCTTTTCTTTCAACTATCATCTAAAATTTCATGAGTTCAAAAAATGGAAAGTCATTAAACTGTTTTAGCCAAAATTTGAAGATATAATATTTTAGTCACTTTAAGATGAACAGTAAAAGATTTTCTTGGATCGATTTTAAAAAGAAAAGAATCTATGTTAATTTTGACAATTTCAATCCTCCTTGGCCATGAATCGATGTTATTATAGGTCTTACTCAAAATCCATAAAGGTTAAAAGTGATCCTCTTAAACCTTTTCATAGTATTTTATGGATATAAAAAAAATTCAAACTTTGTGTTGAAGAATTTCAAAAGAAGTTGTTACAAATTTACGGTAATGTTTTGTTTTCACATAGCTTAGCTCTTTTTGGAAGACGTAAAATATATTGTTGACTTTGCATTTTTGACACTGTAGTCATATTTTGCTCTTGTTGTTCATGTTTAAATGGTTTAAGTTGTGATTAATGCATGATTGCAAAGGTTAATCTCAACCTTGTAGACTGTAGTCTTGCAATTTGGTTTGATGCATGATGATATACACCAATTAGCACCATAATTGAGTATTTGGACCCAAGCCCAAATCAAAGTAGTAAAATCTACTAATAGTTTGATCCCAAATCTATTCTAAGTCATGATCGGACATTACTCGTAGATAATAACCTGTTTGAGAGAAACAACCCACTTGAATACCTATCAATGTGTCATCTATAAGATTAGGGATGACAATAGATCGGATCCTGAGTGGATCTTGCTAGGCTCGCATCCAAAAAATTATTTGGTTCGGATCCGATCCGGATTCATTGGATCCAAAAAATTAGATCCGCACTGCATCCATAAAATCCATGGGTCCGCGTCTGACTTGATCCACATGTTTTCTATTCTAAAATAAATCATAAATCAAATATAATTCACAATAACAAAATAATAATAATCTAAATACATATAACACTATATTAATTATTTAGAAATTCTACAATCACCATTATACAAGAAGATATTAGTTATAAATTTACTTTTGCTTTCATGACAACAAATAATATTACAATTTTAATAGAAAAAGTAGCACATATATCTTAGCAAATAGACCACTTATATATCATTTTTCCTCAAATACAAGATACAAGTTTCTAATATTATTGATATACAATCTAATTTCGTAATCTAGTTTATCAAACTTCGACTAAAAAGAAAAATAATATAATATAATTATAAATATAAATAAAAATTATATATACATATATATTATATGGATCCATGGGTTGGATCTGGATCTCAATAATCGAGATCCTAATTTCGGATCTTATTTTTTGAAGATCCAGATCCTAAAAATGAATCTAGATCTACGGATCTGGACCGAATCCGGGATCCACTGTCATTCCTACCTAAGACCGCATTTCCCATAGAAGGGACCCAACATGGTCACTAACACAGGAGCACTAAAACAACCGCTTATTATAGTGACATCTGAATTTCTTCGTGACATCAATTTTTACTATAGTTAATTATTCCTATAACTAAGAGCTAAAAACTAATAAAATATATAAACATACATTAAAAATTCAAGAGGTTCGAGTTGGAATACAATTTTTGACTCAACCCGAAATTGAACCAAAATAGTTTTAGTTTTGATAATTTCAACACAAAACCAAATTCGAATTGCTCTACCGAATCAAATCGAATTTGGTTTTTTGGATTAGATCTAAGTTTGCTCACCCCTATGAAACACTTCTTCAGAATCTTATTTAAAAACCCATATAATTGATTTAATAAATATGATGATGGTGGTGATAATGGCGAGTGGTGGAGAGCACGAAGGAAGAGGTGTTATGCGATTGCTCTCAAAAATAACAGAATCACGATCTCTCCTCTCTGTCTCTCCTAAATAAAATTTGCACCATTTTTTTCTGTCCGCACGCACCCGCATTTCCTCCTCCTTTCTCTCTCCTAAACCTAACTACCATAACGACCATTTCCGTTTTCTGAAACTTCCGCAAACACCAAAAAAAAAACAAAATATTTCAAAATTTAATTTTTTCTCTTTTTTAAAAAAAAAATACTGGTTGATGGATGAATTTCCTTTCACTTTATTCTGGTTGGCACCATTCTTTCATGCCGATCTCCATTGAAACCTGGCAAATCTGACAACCCTTTCAAATTCACAACATCGCCATGGATGCCGAGAAAGAGAAAACTGAATCTTTAGATAAACCTGAAAACAGCAACGACAAGGAACAGAACACTGGCGGCAGCGATGAAGGCAAAGCTGAAAAGGCCGACGACGTCGAAAACAATGACACCGATAAGGATGCAGAAACACAACACAAAGACGAAGCAAAGCCGGCTGAAACAGCCGACATCGCCGAGGCAGAGAACAAGGAGGTCGGCGAGGCAGCCGACGGGGCTGAATCAGAGGCCAAACAAGGAGAAGAAGATTCAGGACAAGGTTGCTCTCCTTCTTCCGCTCTCAACATCGACAAACTCTCTCAAGAAGTCGATGAGTATCTCGCCACATTGTCTGCCCCAAAAGAGGATGAAGAATCTTCCATCCCGCAAGATGTTCCTAATTTCGTCAAGCAGTTCTCGCTCATGGTCGAGGCCAGGGTTGCAGACTACGACTCCGGCGAGAGCTCTGTGAAATGGAGCTCGCTGTTGGAGGAGGAGTCGGCGTCGTTTCTTGAGGCCATCAAGCGCCTCTCCTCCCTGTCGACGGGCCTCTCGGAGTTCTCCGCGCAGCCCAACTTTGCCCGCTCGATCAACCGCATCGGAGCCGTGCTCGAGCGCGCGATGTCGTACGTGGAGGAGGAGTTGAAGGACCTTCTCGAAGAGTACAGGTTCCAAGATTCCGATCCTAATAATAACGCAGATGGAAGCGAAAACGCCAAGCCTGAAGATGCGTCCGAGGAAAACGCACCACCTCCGGAGGAGGCGGCGCCGCCCAAGGAAGAGAATTACTTCCCGGGATATGAAGACGAGGTCCTCTCCAACTTGATCAGACTTTCGAAGATGATGATGGCCATCGGCTACGAGACGGAGTGCTGCGAGGCCTACTTGGTGGCGCGGCGGAACGCACTCGAGGACAGCCTCCACAAGCTGGGGTTCGAGAAGCACAGCATCGACGACGTGCAGAAGATGCAGTGGGAGCTTCTAGAGAGAGAAATCGTGTCTTGGATTGGGACATTCAAGCAGTGCACCTCTCTCTTCTTCAGCGAACAGAAGCTTGTGAGGGCCGTCTTCCCCGACCAACCTTCGACATCCGAGTTCCTCCTCGGCAGCCTCGCGCAGGGGCTCAGCGCGACGGTGCTCAACTTCGCCGGGGCAGTCGCGCTCACCAAGAGCTCGTCGGAGAAGCTTTTCAAGTTCCTGGACACGTACGAGGCCCTGAGAGACGTCCTCCCCACCATGGATGGCCTCTTCCCGGAGGAGTGGCTGGGCGAGCTCAAGACAGAAGGCGGTATCATCAAGGGCCGCCTCGGGGAGGCTATAGTTTCCATCTTCTCGGAGCTGGAGACCTCGATCAGGGCCGACGCCGGCAAGACTCCGGTGCCGGGGGGCGCCATCCACCCGCTCACGCGCTACACCATGAACTACCTCAAATACGCGTGCGAGTACAGGGAAACCCTAGAGCACATCTTCAAGGAGCACCAGGGGATCGACGCCGGCGAGAGCCAGCAAGGCGAGCCCGCCAAGGAGTCCCCCTTCGAGGCCCAGATGATCAAGATGATGGAGCTGCTCGACGAGAATATGGAGGCCAAGTCGAAGCTCTACAAGGACCACGCGCTGAGCGCCATCTTCTTGATGAACAACGGGAGATACATCTTGCAGAAGGTAAGAGGGTCAAATGAAATAAGTAGCCTAACTGGTGATGCATGGTGCAGAAAGAAATCCACGGATCTCAGGCAGTACCACAAGGTGTATCAGCGCGAGACGTGGGGTAAACTGCTCAGCTACCTGCATCCCGACGGCCTCACGTCGCACGGGAAGGTCGTCAAGCCCGTGCTCAAGGAACGCTTCAAGAATTTCAACGCCATGTTCGACGAAATACAGGACGCAGACCACCTGGGTTGTCTGCGACGAGCAGCTGCAGTCAGAGCTTAGGGTTTCCATATCGAACATGGTGGTTCCGGCCTACCGCTCGTTTCTGGGAGGTACAATCAGGTGTTTACGCCGGGAGGCAAACAGAGAAGTACGTCAAGTATCAAGGAGAAGACATCGAGAATTCCATTGAAGAGCTCTTCGATGGCAAGAAGTAATTAAAACAAGGTTTTTCATTTAATATATTCGTGCTGTACATACCAATTGCAGCCTCATTCATCACATTATACTCATCCGTCCACTAAATTCGTGCATTTAATTCCATTTTTGTCCGTTCACAAAAAATGTTCATTTTCCTTTTTTGAAAACATCAACTTTACATTTTTATCTAAATCTATCTACTTGTTTACAAAAAAACAAATATGACCCACCTTTTTACACTCATAATCTATTAATATATTCATTTATTATCCCAATGACACATCTTTTTATACTCACTTACTTTACACTCATTACAATTTATTAAAACTCGTGTCACCAAAATCAATGAATGATTTTGATGGACGGAGGGAGTATATTATATATACATACATACACTGATAGATGTTGCTGCTGAATTAATCATGATTAGTGTTTGTTTGAAACAATTATAATCCTACTATAATAAATATTATATATTTGTTTATAAGAATATAAATTCTCTTCAATCTAGATTTTTTATATTCTTCCTAAAGCTAATGTTTGATATGTAATTTTCATCTTTACCCGTTAACTTTGTTATTCATACTGTGGTCGAATAATGCTGAAATCTCGAATTTCAGGTAATGTTTATTTACACCTGCACGAACAGATTTAGAATTAATACACGAAACACGAATTTGCATCATAGATGATGCGCAAATGCACGAATAAAGCTGTGTTATCGTGTATTCCCGCATTTATAATTCTCATGCATTCGTGTATTTTTTACTAAATTTTTTCATTTTTTATTATCTAATATATTTGTAAAATATCATGTGTGTTAATTATAAGTTTGCATTTATTGATCTGCAGATGATTCCAACATGTGAAGTAGTAAGCCATGGAGGAGAATGAACAAAAACATGTATGAAGATGGAAGACAAAAATATCTTCGTGTATCACCTAGTGGTATGACATATGCGTAGTTGTTGAGTAACATAGAAGGGATTGTGATGGTGGATATGATTTTTTTAATTTTTTATTTTGATATCATGGGGAATCCGTAACCGCTACCTACGTTACGCATTGGGTAAATTCCACGTTCCTATACAATAACCTTCAATCAAACCACACAGGACAGATAAATCATACTTAAAAAATCATGTGTGACAGGCTCAAACCGATAGAGATATTAGATGGGATTCGAACCTATAACCTCTCGTCCACATGAATCCACCTTTAATCATTGAATTTGATGGATCGATGCAATAGTGCAATCGCCCGTACATGAAACTTCGAGAATGAAGATTGCAGATGATGATGATTTATGCGATCGATTCATCTCATATCCCAATTAACATCATGTATCACACTTTCTAGTAGGGTTGATCAATTATCTCATGCATACATCATTATGTAATTGGCCGCAATATTGTGATTTTGTTGAATGCTCAAAATATATATTTGCATTAATATCGTAATTTGCATCTATTTTCATACCAATTATCCACATCAATTGGGTAATATGTCAAATTTATTGCATTATATTATTCATATGGATGAACAATATCATTCATGTATAACCCAATCTATCGGTATTTCATAGTTTTATGTGTGCCATCATGTCCTATTATTATATCTATTATTATAAAAATAGTTATTATAAAATAAAGTTTAACATAATATTATGTATCATATGTAGCTTTTATTTTAAAAATTAAAATGTTAAAATCATATACTCTAACTTTGGATTTTATCAACCCTATAACGACTTGTTAACTAATAAAAAATAAAATTGAATGATAAATTTTAATTATATACTTTAATTGGGTGGAATAAACCCTTCGGTTTGCCCATAGGGATCCTCTATTTCAACATTTGACGGATCTAAATCAGTATGTTCCCACAGGGGCAACTTCAATCGATATGGAAACCTAAGAAGATATAGTTGATTGAAGATTTCTTTCTACTTTTTTTTTAATAAATGTGGGAAGAGGAAAAACAAGACTGGTCCCTGAGATATATAATCGAGAGAAGAAGAAAAAGGACGGTAAAACCCGATCTTTTAGCGGGCTTTATTGACAACAACTTTCCAACCCGTTTGCAAACTTCGGAAAGCCATCTACGGTCTTAAGCAGGCATCGCGGGCATGGTTCCAAGAACTTCGGCATTTTTTGCTTGATAGATAAAGTAGGCCCGGGGGAGGAATATCAAAGTTAGTTAAAGGCGTGGAAAAGAGAGGCTTGGGCAAGAAGTCAATTCAAATACCCGCCAGGCAACAGTCTTTCTCTTCTCATCTAAATTTTGTAGTCTTCGTGTCCGATCAAGGCGGCCAAGTGAGTAGTTTGTGCCCATTTGATCTCAACAAGAACGCTCGACGAAGAACGCCCGAAGATCTTTGGTCTCTATCCAGACCCGATGAAAAAAATGGGATCACTTCTTATGGACTCGTTGAGAATGATTCGGATCTAGTTCATGGCCTATTAGAAGTAGAATGCACTCTGGTGGGATCTTCACGAACAGAAAAAGATTGAAATATAACTGCTTTCCCTTTTTTTTGAAGGCCCTGGAAAACCTTTAGGTCTATGCAGGGTACATCAATACATGCAAGGGAAGAAAGCGCGCTAACAAGCGCTAAAAAAGGCTCTCCGGCTGAAGCTTCTTATTTTATTCCACGATTCCTACCTAATAAATTTGAGTATATATAAACTTGAAATTGAAGAAAAAAAAGATAAAAGATATCAAAAAGTGCTCCAGCTAGTAATGACATGAATGTGTGCATGAATATGTGAGTTGAGCAGTAACCAAGAATGAATTTTGGTGGTTGGAATTGAGCATAAACTGCAAGATGATCCCTGCAGTTGCAGCTAGGGATGGCAATGAGGCCGGATCTGGACCGGATCTAGCTAGGTCCAGATCCGATTTTTTTTGCTTTGGTCCGGATCCGATCCAGATCCATTGGATCCAAAAAAATTAAATCCAGATCCAGATCCATAAGATCCACAGGGTCCAGGGTCTAAACCCGGATCCATATGTTTTCGCTTCTAAAATAAATTCTAATCAACTATAATTCACAGTAACACCATAATAATCTAAATGCATAATAATACTATAATAATTATTTAGAATTTCTACAATTATCACTATATTGGAAGACGTTAGTTACAGATTTACTATAAAGTAAGAAGCAACAAACAACTCGATCGTCGGTGGTGTAAGTAACGCGACCCGCCGTGAATGTCGATAGATACATAATTGGGAGTATTTGAAATGAAATTTGGAATATATTTGTTTTGGAATAATTTGAAAAAGAAAATTGAAGAGTTTTAAGTTGGGGTTATGTATTTAATTATAATAAAAATAATATATATATATATATAATTGGCGGTGTCCACGGTCGGATGTGGACCGGATCCGGTCTTAAAACCTAAACCCGCATCCGCATCCGAAATATTGATATATATTCCGATCCGTCGGGTTCAGATTTTGAGGGTCCGGATCCTTAAAAATGGATCTGGATCAACGGATCTGGACCGGGTCCTGGATCCGTTGCCATCCCTAGCTACAACACATCAAACAAGTATAAATACCAGCATCATTACCAACACTAGAGATTCAGAAAGTCTCACAAACTGACATTTTTCTAAACTAGAAAGGCAAAACTTCAAAACTTACGTCAAGAAATATGCCTATCGATTTTGGGACAAGAAATGAACAAAAATAATAGAATTAGTAACATCACCAACGTAATGACCATGAATTAATGAATTCTGAAATATAATTGATTCAATCATGAATGCATAATATAATACTGGAGCAAAAGGCACTTGTTTACATTAATACAAAAAAAAGAACTCCATATTCAAAAAATCACAGAGCCAAGGGCGGATCTAGAAGTTGACGATGAGGTGGGCTGAAAATAAATACTTTGAAGTATTAAATATCATAAATGCTAAAATATTTCTATGTTTTCATAAGTTGTCTTGCGAGATTTCAATATACAAAATCCATCAATAATTGAGTTTATATTTAGATTTTTAATAAAATTTCTTTCAATATAAACCCTTCTTTAGCGTAAACTTTAGGGAATCCATCAACCAAACCATTGGCAAAATTTGGCTGCGATTGAACTTAAACTTTGACAGGTTCGAAATGGGCAGAAAGCAATATCAGCAAACACTTGAGCAAATGCAGCGCTGAGGAAGAATATGACACCTTTGTTTGGCTAATTTTCCCGACTCGTATGAATATGAACCTTTGAGGATTCAGACAAATAAGGTATTCCAAAAGCATCAATATACGTCGTTCAAAATAGTAGGCACATAACTATAAGGAGACACAAAATTTTAGCGTTGAAAACCTCTTAAAACGAAAGAGAAGAAAAAAATCACGGGACTACTAGAGGCGTTTAAATTCACTATAATCAACAATTGAATAGTACACAATCTTCTCTAAATTATATTAGAGGCATACAAAATATCATACACTCGAAAATAAGCACATCAAGATGTATGAAATCAAAATCGAGCAAAGATCAAAAAAATATTACTAGAAACTCTCCTCTATTCAGATCGACAAAACCCGACCTTCGAAACTCAAAATCCGATCTCCACCATCCAAAACGTTAGCCCAGATGCTGTGGAGCTTCTGTCCAAAAATCACAGTAATCTAACGGTTCAATCCCTAGGAAACGAAATTTTTCTGAAGCTGCGCACTGAAAATCCGAGAGGGGAAAAAAATGCTAAGAATTTTTCTGTTTTGACTACTTCAATTTCTCCCTTCAAAAATGGAGGTTGACCCTTTTCATTCTTATAACCTTCTCATGGGCTTTTTTCATGGGTAAAAAATATAAGAAAATCCAACAATAATAATTTTGTTTTAATTTTTTAATTATTTTGGACTAGGCTAATTTTGAATTGGACTTAATATAATACATAAACGGAAGAAAAAGTTTGGGGCTTGCACCGGGCTGGAGCCCGGTGCAGCTTCCACCTAGATCCGCCTATGCACAGAGCTATCATAATAATAATACTAATAGTAATAAGGGATAAGGTGCAAATACACCCTTAAATGTTTCAGCAAAAATCAAATACACTCATATCGTTATTTTTAGCGCACTTTAATCCCTAAAGTATTAAAAATGGTGCAAAATCCTCTTACGACAGACGGAGGGTTTACCTCCGTTAAGAAAATTTCGATTTTTTTTTTCCCTCATGTACATGTGGAAGACGGGTGAAACCGCCACCCCCAAATCCACCACAACCACCACTACTTAACAATAACAACTACTTGTATTCTTTAGCAATCTAGTGCATAAATCCTCTCTGATTTTATTGAAGATGACGGGGAGGAGGGATTCGGCGGCGTCCTTCTTGACGAGGACGACAGTCTGAAGGTCACGGGTTTCGGCCTGAGCGCGTTCTCCGACCAACTCTTGTAGGCAGTGACGGAGCCAGAGATTTTACTCTGGGGGGCCCAATTTTTTTAAATAAAATTAAAAATAAATAATATTATTTAAATTACATCACAATGTTAGAAAAATAAAAGTTAAACACAATCACCATTATAAGTTTATCTTATATTCTTCATTTTCTGAAATCCTGCATAATAATTTCATTGGTAGCATTAACAAACACATCATTTTCAATGTATGAAATTAACTTCATTCAATAGTTTGGTTCAACACTTATATTTCTAAAATAATAATCATATATTCAATTGATCTATAGTTTGATTGTTTTATTATTAATAAGTTTTTTAGATGCTTAAAATAAGAATTTAAATAACTTATATGTCTTCAGTTGGTTGTTGTTAGAATAATTTATCATAAAAAAATTAGAAATTAGATTGATCATATTAATTCATATATAAACAACTATATTTTTTGCATACATTTTTTTATTTTATCAACATAATACAAATAATAAAAAAAGAAAAGAAAGAACACAAAATAGAGAGATAAGAGAATATAATTAAATTACAGGAAAAAAATAAAAAAAATAAAAGAGAAAAGATGAAAAGGAAAAAGAAAAAAAGAAAAAAAGAAAAAGAGAACAATTACAACTTACAAGAAAGAGGGCGCGTAACATGAAAAGGAAAATGGATAAAGGAAAAAGAAAAAGAGAACAATTACAAGAAAGAGGCCGCTGGGTTTCGAACACAGGTTCGAACAATAGGGGGAAATCAACAAAACCAACTGAACTACATTGAAGTCTTTGTCTATTTACTGAATATATACTACTAATAATAACAAATTCTGGGGGGCCCTTGAACGTAGCTCCGCCACTGCTTGTAGGATGGCCTGCTCCACACCAAGTGTGGCACGTCGGCGTATGTCGCGTCGAAAGTGATCGAGAAGAAAGGCTACAATGGCTCCAACATTTATATGTTTTTCTCCTTAGATATCTACGGTTTCTAAACGACAAAATCGTATCCATGTATCACCGGATTACATGGGCGATTTCAAGCATTTGTCGTGGTTATCCCTGGAGGCGAGAAAGCTGATCACCAAAATGCTTGATTCTAATCCATCAACCGGAATCAACATCGCTAAAATCATAGATTTGTCGTGGTTCAAAAAATCTTCACTGAAAATTTTCAGATATAAGGAAGAGTAGGAATTCACTATGGAGAATGAGATTAGTTTCAACAAAGGAAAAGATGCGCAAGCACTAGACCCTTTCCACATCATATATGTCGAAGGATTCGATTTGTCGCCGCTCTTTGAGGAGAAGAAGAGGGCGGAGAAGGAGGAGTTGCGGTTCGCGACAATGACGTCGTTGAGCAGCGTGATCTTGAAGCTAGAGGAAGTGGTGAAGACGAGGAATTTCAGCATACGGAAGAGCGATTCGTGCATGCGGCTGCAAGGGATGGAGGGGGGAGTAAGGGAAGTTGGGGCGAATATATTTTCGGTGATACCGTCGTTTGTGGTGGTGGAGGTGAAGAAGTCGAGCGGTGATACGTTGGACTAATAACCAGTTCTACACCAATGAGTTTTAATTCAAAGAAAAGAAAAAAATCGAAAATTACATAACAATCTTAGAAGACCCGTTAGTCAATAGCTGGTAATATTTTTTTGAATACATTAAGGATAAAGTTAAATGTGACGATATGTGTATATTTGCTTTTTGCTAAAATAGTGTATTTGCACCTTATTATCCTTAATAATAATAATAACAATGTTTTAAATCAATACGTAAAAAAGAACTTAAATGTAGGACTCACCTATAGAATTCCATTAGTCCATCAGCATCAGCAGAGAAGGGAAGTTTCATGTCTGAGTAAAGGAATTTTCATAGAACATATAGGTGTACTAGATTCCCTCTTACATGATAATATTTTATTCTATAATTATATTAATAAAATATTATCATGTGAGAAGTGATTAGTATACCTACATGTTCAACAGAATATCTCGTTTAGCAATTGGGTGATACACTAATAATAATAGACGGAGTCGGTGAACCCATCATCAGCCCATTCCTTAATCCTTATATGAGAAAAGAGAATAGAAAAAAGAAAAAGGAATTGAGAAAAAGAAGATAGAAATTGTGAAATCGAACCTGCCATGGCTTCTGAGCAAAACCCCAATGCGGCTACCTTTGGTAAAACACAAACAAGAGAGATTGGAGAAACAATCCAAGTCTATTCTCCTATGGAATTCCTCGATCGATCTGCTTGTGGTAAAAGAGAAGAGACTTCTCCTATGGAATTCATCGATTCCGCTGCCTGTGGTAAAAGAAAACGAGGGATTGAGGAAATAGTCGAAATCGATTCCGCTGGCTGTGGTGGTTCCTCCCCATCGCAGCGAGTAGCGGAATTCAAAGGTGCTTCCGCCATGGAAAAGCCATCGCGGCAGGTATCGGAATTCAAAGATACGTATGGTATATATAAGCCTTACAGTCAAAAGATGCCTATCGAAACTGAAGAATGCGAGGATCGTGGTAGCGCGTATATGGCAGCAAAGGTTGCGATTGATGAAATCAATACTGAAATGGTATCGTATGTATCCTATTTAAAATATCACACTTTCTTTTTTGGGTTGTTTCATTACAAATGTCTCGTTCCATTTAAGGAAATAATTATCCATTCAAAAAAGTGTGGGACCTATCTACTTTTTAACACTTTAATTACTTTATACATTTCTTCTAAATACTCGTGCCCAAAAGAAATGAGACACTTTAAGTGAGACAGATGCAGTATTTGTTAATTGTTTGATTTTGTTTATTTATGATTGAAATATTCATTTGGAGAATAGCAAAAGTTATGAACAGAGAGGGTAAACACAATTTCAGTTACAGTTTCAGGTCAAGAGCAAGAAATTACAATCGAATAGAAGAACTGCTCAAAGTCACAAAGCACAAGCACAAAAGGGGCATCAATTCTAAGAAGATTATATCAAATCAACCTTAAGAAATAAACATTTTAATGACTGGGACATAAGCAACAGAACATAGAATATAAGTCACAAGCACAAGCACAAAAGACTGCATCTTAAAGATTGTTGGAGTTTCTAAAATAGCATTGTATTGCAACTTATAACTTAGAAGTTTGAGAAGAGTTAGAAAATGGGAGATAGAAGTTGAGATTGTGAAAGGAGAAAGATGGAAGTAAAGAACTAAACCTATGGCCAGATTAATTTAATAATTAGTTTAAACTTTCTTATTACTACCATACTTTTTAAAAATATTATTTTCGAAAATCAAAATTCAGAATATTATATTTTAAACACGTCAATTTTTTTATTCCAATCATATGTTGCACTCCATCCGTCCTTGATATTTGTTCATTTAATTCCATTTCAGTACGTTCACAAAATTCATTCACTTTTCTTTTATAGACATTGACCCATCCAAAATTCAACACTTTTACCCAAACTCAATCCATTTATTTACAAAAAAAAAAACCAATGACCCACATTTTGCACTAACATAACATATTTTATTATGTGAATCATATTCTCTACTTATTTTACACTTATTGCATTTATTAAAATCCATGTCGGCAAAAAACTAAGACCATATATGATGGACAGTTGAAGTATTATAATAAAAATTCATAAATAATTATAACATTATAATATTAATATTTTATATAAACAGACTTGGGTAGCGGGTACTCGTAGTTAATTTTTCATACTCAATTCAAACCCGTCAATGGTATTAGTTTTACTATCCATATCCGTTCCAAACCCGTTCCATAATAACCCAAATTCGTCGTCCTATAGAATTTGGTAACAGCAGGTACCTACAAAAACTCGACCCATTGTCATCCATAATTTTAATTGATCTTGATTTTGTTGTAATTTTTCTATATTTTGATATAAAAAGAAAATAAATTATAAAATCTTATTTATCATCAACCGAATCGAAACCAAAATAAGAAATTATGAAAATTTTCATTTTTAAAACTTTCATTACCTTGGTTAGATTTTCAAGCGAACCGAAACAATACTCAAAAATTGCTTGAAGTAAATCGAAGCTAAGTTTTAGGCTTTAAAAGAAATAAAAGAAAGCAACATCCTTATACGAAATACACCCTCCGTCCATTAAGATTGTATCACAATTGTCTTATTCGGTATTCACAGATAGTATGTCACTTTTTCTTTTTGAAATATTCAATCATTATAATTCAACATCACAACTATTCATTTTTTACCAAAAAATTACATTCACAACCTTACAACCACTCATTTATTACATTGTGTGATTATTTCTCCACTCAAATAATTTATCAAATATTTTATTAAAATTTGTATCATCCATCAAATGATACATTTTTAATAGATTGAGAGAGTAGTATTGAAGTAGCACAACACTACACCGCATCACTAGTCTATTACCAACAATCACTGTTCAAACCTAATATTTTCTCTATCTATCAAAATCTTATATTAAATTCTTTTTTTACTGATCAAACATCTTTTCTTCATTTATTTTATATTTATTGTAATTTATTAAAATTCGTATAAAAATCAACCTAAATTTTAGGTAGCAATAGGTTTTCGTAGCATTTACTTAAATTTCCCGATATTTATAGGTCGTTTCGTAGACAGAGCCACTCAAACGATTTTCACGTTCCACTAAACGGTTCGTCTATATAACAATGCGTCTCCTTCCATTTGAAGATCGTCTCAGCATTTATAAGGGGAGCACTTCTATCTTACTTGAATTGAATTGGAAGCATGGAAAATCAGGGCAAGAGGGTTTTACTGACCTCCAATGGCGACGAGATTTCTCTCAACATAGCTCGCAGCTTAGCTCAGCGGTCATGCCGGTATTTAGTTCCAGTCTTGCTATCGATTTTTTGCGGTGTAAATTTTGATGTAACCCTTTTCAGTTGACGTTTGCTTGTTTTTTTTGTTTGTTGTTATGTTTAGGTTGGTCTTGATGGGGAATGAGGGCCAACTGAGAAACGCGGCGGAGAAGATTAGGGGTTCGTTAAACGGCGCCGTTTTGATGGAGGTGGTGGGTTTGGATATGGAGGATGAGAGAGAAGGCGCGTTCGATGAAGCTGTGGAGAAGGCCAGGAGACTCCTCGGCGGATTGGATGCTTTAGTCAATTGTTACTCCTATGAAGGTCAATTCGCAGTTTTCCCCTGATTTTTTTTTCATTAAAAAAATTAGTCTTATGTTAATTAAAAAGATTTTGGAAAATTGGAAAATGGATGCAAGTATTAGAAGATCGAATCTAATTACCCCAACTGCGAGCTGCTTTGCAATTTGTGTGCGGGCTCTATTTCTCTTGTTTCCATTTTGTTTCATTAGCAACAGTCATGTTGTAGATGATCTATTGATATGAGTTTATTCAGGCTATTTAGGCGACAAATTTTTGCAAGATTGTCGAATAACATGTTACACAAGATTTGAAAGAAAGGCAAAGCTTGGTGCATCCGGATACACGATGTATCCGTGCTAATTTGTGCTTATATGTGTATGATCATCGTTCATACTCTAATCTAAGATGTTTCACATGAAACCTACCAATTTGAGTCTTCTACCCTGCAGTTCTCCGAGCTGAAAATTTTAGTTGTTTAAACTCGATATGTTATGAAGCAGGAAAGATGCAAGATCCTCTTTCTTTGGCTGAGGATGAATTCAAGAAGATTTTGAGGAGCAATTTCATGGCTGCTTGGTATCTTTTAAAAGCAGCAGGTAAAGCTATGCGTGATCAGAAATCTGGTGGATCCATTGTATTCTTGACCTCAGTAATTGGAGCAGAAAGAGGGTTGTATCCGGGAGCAGCAGCTTATGGTTCGTGTTTGGCCGGAGTTCAGCAGCTAGTAAGAGTAAGTTTGAGCCCCTTTTTGAGTAATTCGATGCATTTATTGAGTTTGCAAATTGATATGGAACCGCAGCTCCATAGATTGTTTGGTTGTTTTCTTTTCTCTGTGACTGCTGGTTAATTAGCAGTCGAATTGGTTTGAACAATTGCACCAGAAACACTGTATATAACGGTAGTTTGTGTTTATTTCGTTATGCATGGCAGACATCGGCTTTGGAGATTGGGAAGCATCAGATTAGGGTTAACGCGATAGCTCGTGGCTTGCATCTTCAAGACGAGTTCCCTGTGTCAGTAGGGAAAGAGAGGGCGGAGAAATTGGTAAATGAAGCTAATCCACTACGTCGATGGCTTGATGTTAAAAACGATTTGGCATCAACGGTGATCTATCTGATAAGCGACGGAGCGCGCTACATGACTGGAACGACCATATTCGTCGACGGCGGCCAGTCTTTGGTAAGGCCTCGAATGAAATCCTACATGTGAAGCAAGTATGGTGGTGTTGTTGGCCTGTCTTAACTTAATATTGAAACAGCTCTAGTCTAAATGATTTCTTGCCTTAATTGGCTAAATCATCTTAGCAAAGTAAGACATGCCTTAAAATTCGCAGTATATATCAGCTATAAAATTCTCAGACTCCAATTTAAACTTTCTAAAGCACGTGCCCTCAAAGGCTCAAAGCCTATGAAAGCTTCAGAAACAGATGCATTTAAGGGTGTCAATCTATTCCTATGCGAATATTCGTATCCGATTATTATTCAAATACAAATACGAACCTGATTGAACAAAATATTCGTATCCAATTATTATTGAAATACAAACGCGAACCTGATGAATAAAATATTCGTATCCGATGATTATTCAAATACAAATACGAACCTGATCGAACAAACTATGCATTATAACGCTTCCAAAAAAGGAAAACACAGATTTACGTGGTTTACCAACAATGAGTTGGTTACGTCTACGGACAGAAAAAGGAGAATATTATTAGGTGGCTATGGTTTTTTAAAATACAATTACAATTTCTCAAAAGACTATATATATAAGATTAAGAGAATAAACCACAGTGCTCATCCAATACGAATATTATGGCTCAATACTTCTTAGGCACCCCATTTTTCTGAAGTTACGGGGTTATTTTGTCAAGTTCCTTATATATAAATTAAACGGACATCAACTTTTATTAGAAAAAAGGTGTTCTTGTGCAAAGTATGGAGTAACACTAGTATATTAATCGAATATTTACAAATTTTAAATTAAATATTATAATTTTATATTTATATATGAATATTAATCAAACAAAATAGATATTAACATTTGAATTTTACAATTTTGAATGCAAATATAAAATTTGAATGTTACTATCAAATCCAACAAAAATATTTAATTTATCTACAATTCTAATTGCATTGCTGCGGCCACCAAAACATCATTTAGTTGGTGTGACATTTAAAAGTAGTACCTCTAAAGTAGTAGTTCTGTCAATAAGTTGCGGTGACATTTAATATTTCTTGTTATTCACTTGATGAGAATTAATTATGATCGTGATATTCTGCAATATTGACGTTTAATATTGTCTCGTTTGTTTTGAGACAAATAGAAGTTTAATACTGTCTTGTTATTCACTCAATGAGAATTAATATGATCATGCTATCCTTTATTGTGTGGTGAATATTCTCGCTGGGAATTCTCGTGGTCTTTTCTAAAGCCATAAAGAATTATCTAAGAGATTTCTATTCTCGTTGTCCCTTGGGGTTATCGCTGGTAGTGGAAGACACTATGAGAGAGCGTTTGATTTGAATGATTAGCTTGATTGATAAAATAATCAAACTCTATCACATATTTAGTTTGCATGTTTAAATCCGTGATGGATAACTAGATTTGCGTTCTAATTATTTATTTGGGTGATAATATATTACTCCAAATTTGGATTGATTATTTAATCATTCTTTACTCCATATGAAAACTGCTTAATGGGTCGAGAGTTATCAGATTATATGACAGAGACTTCCCCAAATTTTATCAGAACTGATCAAGTTAAGTGTACAGAAAGCGTGGCAAGCTATTTAGGCCCTAGGGATATAAACATATGTAAGCTTACTGAGTGATCTAGGGAAGTGCAACAACTGAGGGAAAATTATAAATTTCACACCCTTTGTTTGAGGGAGTGTATGATAGCCCTCAAATGTGGTTATGTGGGGAATAAAAGTAATTAGGACTGTCTAACTAAATGAGCTTGTTTGTCACACCCCAATTATCGAATGAAAAAGAAATAGGGAAATGACGAGAAATCTACTTGACATTGAGAAATAGGGTGATAAATCCTTAAAATCGTGCAAATCCTTTTTTTGAAGAAAAGAAAGGTAATGCCACTTCAATAATGACATAACTTGTCCCCAAGGATCACGAGTTCAATTCAACCAAAAAAAAAGACATTTAGCTTAATAGAAGAGGGAACTAGGAATTCAAGCTTGACATCGAGTAACATTAGATAATATTGCAAAGTCTCAAATTTTAGGATAATTCAAAAGATTGGATAGGAGCTAGTCATTCAGCAGAAGTCAAGAATATGAAATAGAACTCTAACCTTAGCTCTGCCCCCCGCCAGCACCAACAGATCAACCTGAAAACATTTAAAAATATTTTAGATTGAGTTTTAATGTACTAAGTGGGCTTTGTATTTTATAAATAGATTGAAAATATTTTGGAACATATTATTCATGCTCAAACATTTTAACTTAGAATGTTTTAAAACCAAAAGCAACTTCTAAGCATACCAAAACCTTTTTATTTTGTGCGCACACTTTACATGTTCTACTATTACTCTTAATGATTTTGGGTCTCTGGCCACTCTCAGATCTTATTTTTCTCATTATTTGAAACTGGAACGTAATCTGGTAAGGTCACATATTTGAAACCGTACTTCAGAATACATCCAGTCAAGCACCTTTATAACTTCTCTTACTTTAGTTAGCATAGGATGGTCATTAACCCACCACACTACTAGCAAGGTGTACATAATCTCTCACAATATGTTTGGTCAGTTCGCTAGGGCAAAGCCTGAAGAATTAAACTGAAAACTTATCTTCGGGAAAGTAATGATAATCCACTTGGTCAACAAGATAAACTATTATGGATAGGTCTCGTAACACTTGACTTAAGTCTAAATAGGATATGATTACTATCTCTTGATTCACTATGCTCGGATTTTCAATTTCAAAATTAAAATCTCGGCTAGAAACACCAACAATACTCTTGCTCGTCTTTTATTTGAAAACTTTTCTTGATTTCAAAAATTAATTTATCAAAAATAACTTTCTTGCAAAAGTATGATATAAAGCTTCAAACTAGACTAACAAATCATTTTCATGATGTAGACATAAATATAAAAATAATTTATAAGTAATATATGTACATAATAATATTCATTATGCAATTTCCTTAATCATTAATTTATAAGTTAAGTAGTCAGTATTCTTCGATATAATTATCTCAAACATGCCTCAATTGATTATAACCTTTTTCATAACCAAATAATCACTTTATAATGATTCATCCATTTTGGTATAACAAAAATAAAAAAAAATACTATTCTCATTGAATTACCAAACACAGTTTAATTTAATCAAAGTAAGACCCAATTCAAAAAGCTAGACCCAACTCTTTTTATTAGCTAAACTCAAGAAAATAAAGGCCCAACAGAGCGTAGAACCAAAACTTCAAAGAAATGAAGGCCCATCTATTAAGTGACATGGAAGCCCATAGGTTGGCCCAAAATAAATAAATAATGAAATAACTAATTAAACAAACGCTCTCTCTCTCATATGCACTCTCTCTCGTCTCTTATGGCAACTCTACGGGTGGGTATTCGGATTTTGGTTCGGATTTTTACCTAATCCGAATCGATCCGAAAATTCGAATATTTTATAAAAAAATTCGAACCGAATCGAAAAATCCGAAATTATGAAAAATCCAAAAATGCGAAACCAATTTTTGTTAATTCTTATATATATTTGTATTAGATTTAAGAATATTTAAATAAAATATTATTATTATATATAAATTATATATAATTTGGATTTTTCGGATTTAAAAAATATCCAATCCGAACCGATAAGAAAATCAGAAATGTTGAAAAATTTCAATCCGATCCTAACTAAAAATCCAAAAAATCCGAATCTAATTTTAAATTTTGATTTTGTTCGGATCAGATATTCAATTTTCGGGTATTTTGCTCACCCCTATGCAACTCCATTGATTAACTCTATTGTAGAGTTAATATTATATTATTGTAAAATAAATTATTTAGGAATTAAATATTCATTTTCAATAATTAACTTTATAATAGAATATTCCACTTCTTATTCTTTATATTGTTGAATTAATTTTTGATGTAATTATTATACATAATATATATTTATATTTAAGTATATTTATACTTAGTAATATTTAATTATTAAATATAATTTAAATTATTTTTTAAATAAATTATCTAATAAAGTGTTATATTTAAATATTGCAGAACGATTAATTTATTTCAATATAAAAAGTAACAGTACATAATACTTGACTAAGCATACATTACATGATAATATAAATTAATTCTCTAAATTAAAATATTCCTCCCACAAATGATTGATCAGTGCTTCACGAAGTGCAAGGTGGGCCATTTTATCTTTATTTTTTCTATAACTTGCAAGAATTTCTTGAAATTGACTTGTTTCATTTGGTACTGTTTCAACGTCTGGAGTTGGCACTTCTCTTGCATCTTCAATTGTGCAGGTAGATCTCGTTCATCCTCGATAATCATATCATGCATAATATTACATACTTTCATTATATAATGAAAATGTTTCTCTTTCCAATAGTGGCTGGATTCGCAACAATTGCGAAAAAGGCTTTGAAGAACTCTGAATGCACGCTCCACATCTTTCCTACAAGATTATTGTTTCATTACAAAATACTTAGTTTTTTTAGAACGCGGTTCTGGAATAATTCGCACAAGTGGGAACCACTATGGATATATTTCATCGGCTATATAATAGCTCACATTGTACTGTTTTCCTTGTATGACATAATTTACCGGTGGAGTGAAACCCTCTAGCGAACTCACTGAAAAGATGAGATTTTTCCACTTCCAATACATACAATCTAGACAGTGTAATGTTCTTGGGAAACCACGTCGCATATGGATGTATTTTAGGCAAATTGCAGGTACATCTATAAGGTAATTAATGAAGTAATTTGACACAGTCTTGCTGTTTTGCTAAATCACTATCACCAGTGGAAAGAACAAACAGAGGCAGTTCGTAATAGCATATATTTATACATAATATCTTGTGGTCATTTATGACAAATTATACTTCCTTTGTGGTATGCGGGCTGCTGCTTCTTTACTCTTATACATGTTGATGTTGAACCTTCAATTTAATTTAGACACATTTTGTGAGGAACTACTCTTTGTCATAATCTGATTGACAGTGTCTCTGCCAAGAATCGTCTAAATTACATCATAAAATTGTACATGTAGCACCCAAAAAATGTTTGTTCATTCATCTTGATGACCTTTTATGTCGCTTTGATTGAGCTGTTGAAAACTATTATTCATTCTTTCTCCATCTTAACAACAACGGTTTTAGGCTTCTTGATATTGATTGATGAAGAAAATTGATCATCCAAATTTCTCTTCACTGATCCCTGATCAAACTTCTCATTTGTCAATCCTACGGTCGGTGTTGTATCGGGTAAACAATGAATTGGGTGGTCCGAAGAACCATGTGTTTTATCACCACTCTGGTCATGACATACTAACTCGTACGACGAAACTCCCTTTGTATTACCATAAGAAGGCTTAGGACCAAATCCGCCTCAGTGTCGCCTGTATTCTAAACATGCTTTATCAAGCTATAAAACAGGGTCATAGCAATTTGCATAGTAAACAAACAATGGAATATGATTTAGGATGTTGGAGAAATGCAATGTTGTGTTAGGCAAAACATATATACAGAGACTGATATCATATATAAATGGGAGTCTAACTTGAAATACACAATAAATTTTAATTGTCGAACACATTACGTGAAATGGTCCATGACTTCATGCAACAAATAAAAAAAACACTTAGAATGATGATCAAAATATAATACACCACAAATACCGGTGTGATGGTTAAAGAAACATTATACTGGCATCAATTATATATCCTAAAATAAAATAAACAAATAATCAAAATGACTGTATGCATTATAAATTTTAATTGCCGAACACATTGAATGAAATGATTCATGACTTCTTGCAACAAATAAATAAACGCTTGGAATAATTACCAAAATATAAAATATTGGAGGGATGATTAAAGAAACATTATTAATACTGGCATCAATTATGTCTCCTAAAATAAAGTGAACAAATAATTAAAATGATTGGATATTAATATTGCTTACTATTAACGGTAACTGAGTGTTGTTTTATTATACTCCATTCGTTCCCCCAATTTCCTTCCTAGTTTTCCTTTTTGGGAAGTCCCTCAATTCTCTTTCTATCCATTTATGATAACTATCTTTCCAACTTATTACCCTCAATAATAACATTTATTTGCACATTTTACCATCCAAGGTTCACCACTATTTCTCTTTTTTTTTACCCTCAATAACCCATTTATTTACACCTTTTACCACCTATGACTCATCAGTAACTAATTTAATACTCCATATGTCCCATTTAAAATGTCTCACTTTCCTTTTTGGATTGTCCCATTACAAATGTCTCATTCCATTTTAGGAAATAATGATCTCTTCAAAAAGTGTGGACTCTACCCACTTTTTAACATTTTAACTACTTTATACCTTTCTCCTAAATATCCGTACCCAAAAGAAATATGACACTTTAAACGGGACGGAAGGAGTATTACACTATTGTGAGATCCTTACTTCACTCATAATACATTCAACAACTTTTATTGAAACTGTGCCAAAGATTCTCAGAAATAGATTTGGACGACGGAAGGAGTATATCATATAGTTATTGAGTTCCTGGGGCACCACTCAATTCAAGAACATGCATGCAATTGCGTATAGAAGCTGCCAAAATAATTCGAGAACTAAATTTCTACGTATCTTCTGACGTCGTTGTGTTGTTTATTCACTCACTCATAAATAAATGTTTTAGCAAGAATCCACGTAGATATATACTACAATTGGGTAAACTAATTAAAATATATTAAATACATTGAAGAATATATTAGCAAAATCCCTTTAATCAGCAAGGAAACCATCTCAATTACCTATCATTCACTAGGCATTGCTTATTCAACACACTATAAAATTCTCAACTACAAGAAACTAATCTTAAGATTTACTAAATGGGTTTAGCTTCTATAATTGTTAATGTGCAGCGTCTATAAATCTAACCAATCTTCAACACCATTACCAAATATAGCACAAATATATGTATCATATTTTTCAGCACATTAAAATGTTGTTAATTCCTGTAGCAGCAAACATGAGTTTTGATTCCAATTTCATCGTCAGAAATAAACCTCTCTTCTTATCTACATGTCTTCCCAGTAACCTTACACAGACCAACTCTTCCGTTTTAAGGTTCCGTTTGGCAGGTGGAAAAAAAAGTGAAACTTCAAGAATTGACAGTGAGAATAGTCAAATAGAGCTGCCAACAGGCCTAGAGCCAGAACTGATGCCCAAACATGTTGCTGTGATAATGGATGGAAACCGAAGGTGGGCCAAAAGCAAAGGGCTGCCAAATTTTCTAGGTTACAGAGCTGGAGGAAATGCCTTAAAACAACTTATCACAAATTGTCTGAAATATGGAGTCAAAGTTCTCACAGTTTTTGCATTCTCCACCGAAAATTGGAATCGTCCGCAGGTACAATTTTTCTTGTTCAGACATCACTGGATGATAGGATAAGTTGGTTTCTGACCACCTTACTAATCAATGGACAGGATGAAGTTGACTTTTTGAGTTATTTGTTTGGAGAGTTCATCAAATTGGAGATCAAGAAGCTGATGCAGTGAGTTCTATTCTTTTTCCTAATTTCAAGTCTTTGTTTTTGTTCTTTTTCCCACTCAATTACTAATAATTGTACTCCCTAAGTGCACCCAAGATAGCTTGCATTCCTTTTTAGCTGTCCCATTCAAGATGACCTATTTTCTTTTTAGGAAATAATTATCTCTTCAAAAGTTGTTAGACCTATCTATTTTTTATCACTTTATATATTTCTCCTAAATAACCGTGCCGAAAAAAAATGGATCGTCTTGGATGAGACGAAGATAGTAAGAGTTAATATGGGGTGACTAGAGTCCACCCATTTTCTCAAGTGTTAATGTGTAAAAATACAAATATTCATAATTTATATACTAAATTTACTCATATCCGTAATATTGCTATCAATACTATTCAACTGACAAGAAATTGTTAGATGTTAGTCACCCATACCCACTAACACCCCACACCCATTAGCCGTTCCACCAACAGTTAGTGGATTGCATTAACCGCCTGTCCGGCGGTTAGTAGCTAATAAATTAATCACACATCTAAGGGATTTTTTATCACTTCATTTAAGATTAAGAGTTTTAATAGCAATATTATGAATATCAATAGTTTTAATATATAATTTATGAATGCGGGTAAAAACGATTTATCCCCTTTTCTTAAAACAAAGACAAATTATATATATAAAAACATATAACCAATACTTACCGTTAAGAAATTACTCTTCAATACATATATAAATACACGAAAGATATATTCGTGCATTAGTTCATTAAACATAAATTTGGACGTTCACTGATAAATCTAGTATGCGAGATTTATGAAAACAGTAAAGAACACGAGAGACTTTTACGTGGTTCGATCAAGAATAAGATCTACGTCCACGGAGGAGATGATCCTCAAGATGTTTACTATAATTCGATTACAGCAAGTATCTCAAAGAGCTCTAGTATTCAGTAATTTGCTAACCCTTTTACCTTCAATCTAACTCCTATTTATACATAAACGTAAACCTTATCTTGAATCCCTTGATTGGCGGGACCATGATCTCCACCATAACTGCCCATGATTTCCACCGTTATTACCCATGATTTCTACCGTTACCTCATTATCGTGTCCTCGACCGCCTTTAATTAGGGTGATCATCATTCAGCGTAATCGAGTAGGCAACATTAGGTTAGGCCCACTGTTTGGGCCTCGCTAATGGGCCCGAGAGGTCACCATATCCTATCATAGCCCCCGAAAAGTCAAGGAATAGCCTTGCCGAGTGAAGCGGAGAATGTGCTTTGCGAGGCGAGATGTTGTCGTCAAGATTTCGCCAGGTTCTTGTCTCCCTTGTACGGCTCTTTTTTTTTTTTTTTTTTTTAGGGACGCCGAGGTCCGACCAAATACTACTGGTCCGAGATGGACATGGGCGAACCCGATGTCCGAGCTCAAAATTATTACGTGATCGATCGCGGACGCCGAGGTCCGATGTCGGGAGGACGCCGAGGCCTGACCAAATACTACCGGTATGAGGATATGGGCGTAGTCCGATGTCCGAGCTCGATGTAATCATTATGTGATCGATCGGCGGTCTGCTTTCTATAGAGCACGCCATACGCGCCAGCGGTAGTTGGGCACTTCAAAAGCGCTAAGGCTTGGTCACACATCCAATCGTAGATAGCACGTGTGATAAACGAACGGCAGATTTTAGCGCCATTTATCCTATAAATAGGTCTAAAAGAGGCAATCGCTCACTTTCTCCTTCGACGTTTGAATCCGAGAGCATAACCTTAGAAATTCCCAATTCCTCTTTCACACTTTGTTGAAGAAATCGGAAATCCCGCTCCGTAAAAAGTAAGTATGTATTCTTCACCTTCTCATTCCTCTTCTCGCCTCGATAACTCGGTTCGGCCGGGTTCGCCGTCAAGATCCCAACGTAGGGATTATATATGCCATAACCGCCAGTAAATCTATAGGACTTAGTTCTGTGGTTTCACCGAAGGTCTTGGTATGAGATGGCATCGATTGGTGCGGCGAGATCGACTTTGACGACGAGGAGCTCTTGGTGGTTATGAGAAATACCACATCCCGGAGGATGCATGGTGGTGCTCGCCAAACCCAATGATAGGGCGATGGCCTCGGAGGTTTATTACCATTTTGTAGATAGTTTAATAGCTGGGCTTAGATTTCCTTTTGCCCTATTTTCCTTAGTTTTCAAGAGTACTTTGATCCCCATATGCCAACCGACCTCCAATTCTATTAGGTCGGTTGGGCTAGGGCTGGCCTGTTACTGATAGGCGAGGAGTTTTCTTTTGAAGTCTTGATGCGTTTTTAGCATCAAGTCTATAGGAGGAGTATATTACCGTCACCGTCTCAAGTTTAAAATAGTTTCCATCGAAGGTATCCCACCGCAAAATAGATACTTCTTCTCATGGTGAGGGTATCCGAGGTATGAGTGGGCCTCTGAGCGATGAAGGATGTGAAAATTAATCCCGGCCCTATGGAGAAGTCATTGAACGATATGGGTGAGATCCTATCGATCAATTATACCGAGGATGACTTGAACGATCTTTGAAATTTGGTGTCTATAGGTCGAAGCTCCATGATCGTGGTCGATTTGGGTGAGGGCAATCTTCTTATCTTTATTTCCCGTCGATTTCGCTGTACTAACGAAATTCTCATGTTGTATGCGCGAAGATCGACCCTACCAGAGAAGTCAATATGCCGATCTCGCCGCTACCGCATCATCCGAACGAAGGAGCCCGCGAGGAAGAAGGCGAGACAAACGAGTCCACCCAAAGACCCGTGGTGGTGGACGCCCGAGGACTTAATGACAGTCCTCGTGCAACCTCGGGCCCGACCGGAGATCGAGGTCCATGGTTAGCCTCGCCGAGGTGCCGCTTCCAAAGACCCCTTTATCCTTCCCAAAGGTATAAGTCGCTACTTTTCTCCTTGTAAGTTTGTTGTTACGTGTTGCTAATTGTTCCATATTCGTGACGCGCCTCGATGGCAGGTGAGATGCACCGCATGGCCGGCTTGTTGTTGAGGCGCCGCAATACGAGGCCATGGAGAAAGACCGCCGCGGACAAACCGAGGGCCGCGTCGAATTCGCTACCGGATCTTGCCAGGCGGACGCCGAACTTGCTAAGGCGAAGCCGAAGGCCGAAGTGGCAAGATGGCCGAGAGTGCCCTCAAGAAGAAGGACCGGGCTTGCGAGTGGCCCGTGCCGGTGGAGAGCGCCAAGAGGAGGCCGCCGAGGCCGAGAGGAGGTCACCACGCAGACAAGCGCCTTGCTGGCGGGGCAAGGACCTATGCTGAGGGCCTTCGCCAGCAGGCTTATCGAGTCGGAGAGTTTTTCCTCCTTCATCTCCGACCTGGCAGCTGTGATGAGGCCGCAGGTGATATGTGCCCACCCAGAAGTTGGCGGCCGAGACCAGATTTGACAAGGTCCAACACGGTTGGGTTGAGGTCGAACCTCGGGAGGTATGCATGAATTATGCTCGCATAATCGCTGGGGCGACCTCTTTTCCCGTGGTGGATGCCTTGGCATCTTCTGCCTCACTCCTGACGGCGGAGGCCGTAACTCAGTGCAAGGAAGATGAAGACGTGGAGCTTCAAGCATTCCTTGCTGAGTTGAGGGCCGAAACCGAGGCGGCAGTCCGAGCTCGGACATCCTTCCGAGATCGGCCACCTTCCGAGATCGGCAACCAGTGAGGAGCGGCGAGCGCAGCGAAGGGGAGGTCGGAGAGGCCGGCAATGAGCCCGAGGTCGGGGACCCAATGTAATAGGATGATTTGCGGGGTCGATAGACCGTGTTTGTACAAACTTCCATTTTGAATAATAGACATATCTTTTAAAATGCCTTGTGTTTGTCTTATTTCTAGATTCCTCATCTCAATACTTGGACTCGATCATGAGTTACTAACAAAGTCGAAAGAAGTCCGAGGTGCTCTGCCGAGAAGGATGAAGAAGTGACACCTTTGGAGTCGATCTGCCGAGTTGACTCAAGTTACGCCAAGATGGATGTCACCGGCATCTTCACCGAATCGAAACAAAAGTTGCATGAGGTCGATCATGAAGTGGTCCGCCTCCCCATCGAGAATGAGGCTTTAAAGTTTAGGATTACACAACTCAAGTCCGGGGGCTGATTTATCCGCAGATGTGATCCAAGGACGATGATGCAATGCGAGGCGGCTTGCTTGGCGGCGACGATGAAAAGTCGGCTCGGATCTCGGAAGAGCATGCAGAGTATGAGAAGGTAATCCGTTGACCGGTGGACTACCATATCTGAAGCCGACGATCGAAGTTCGAGCTTGTTGGCGGAGGCATGGTATTGAGGGATGAGGAGGTCCAAATAGCAAGAGGTTTAAAGACGCCTCGACTCGTCCCGAAATACATGCAGATGTATGAGATCGTTCAAACGACGATGCCCCGCCCCGCAGGCTGCCTACAACGGCGACGCCGATCCCATAATTGAAGAGCTCAAGAGGAGGCGGCTACGCCGATCACGCCAAGTGCTCCGCCTAATGGGTCCATCCGACGAGGAGCGCATAGAGGACGGCCGCGGCGGTTCGGAGGAGGGCAGCGCAGCAGCAAATCGACGTGGAAGGGCTAGAGTTCGGGGGCGAGGCATTGTCCCGGTCCGACGTCAGCTCACGGGTCGAGGTGTGGCCTCGGGTGCGGATCGCATTCCCGTGCCGAATCCGCCCGCGTCGGGTCGACCACCCCGAGCAGCCGAGGTGGTGCCGCCCTCATAGATTGGGTGGAAGGCACCGAGTTCATTCCGGTATTCATCGCGACACAGGGATTTCGCTCAAAACTATCTCGCTTCGTGAATCTCATCGGTAGAGCCCGGTAGTCCGAATGAGTGTATTGAGTGCAGGATTTTGTATGTAGGTATAAATGTATTTAGACTACGTTGAAGTGTACGCTTTCCTCTTGAGATGTATAAACATAGCTTAGGACTTCGCTTGGTCGTAAATGTATTTATACCGTATACAGCATAATTTGGTGAGATCCAACTGGATGTCTTTACATATAGACTTTTCAATTTAATGAGTAATCAGTGTGTGTGCATGTAGACTTCAAATTAATGAGTTGTCAGTATGCGTTGCCCGAGACGCTCAATTTCATGAGTAATCTACGAGTGCGCGCTTTAGTGAGTACCTTACTTAGTGGGTTATTCATCTTCGTGAGGGCGTCCCCTCGTGAAGGTTTAAATGCGGTATATCCAAATAGATGTTCGCGTCTCAATAAAATGGAATATTCATTATAAAATAAACATTTTATTCAACAAGTGTATAACATCGCACTTGACAAAGCAAGTAAGGAGACTAACATAAAACATTCAGAATCGAAGCTATGTAAAGTACCTCCTTAAATGAGAAATATGCCGAGTTCGGGGATAAGCGCACCGGATAGGTGAGATAGTTTGTGGCCCTGCCGAGGTCCTCGTGAACGCGGTATGGGCCTTCCATGTCGGATCCAACTTGTTAAGACGCTCGGCTCTGTTGGCTTCATTATTTCAGTGGGGCGAGGTCACCTACTTGCAGCGGAGGCTTTGACCCTTTGTTGTAATACCGTGCGACCGCCCTTGTACTTAGCTTCGCTTATGAAGGCGAGTTCGCGTTTTTCTTGAGAGCATCAAGGTTGGTCCGCAGTCGCCCTCGCTCCCATCCGGGTCAAAGTGAAGAGTGCGTGGGCTCTGTGGCGCCAATTTCAGCCGGTATGACGGCCTCGGTTCCATAGACCAAGTGAAGGTGTTTCTCCATGCGAAGTCCGAGGTGTTGTTCAGCAGGACCGGAGGACTTGGGAAGGTTTTCACCAATCACCTTTAGCTCGGTCTAGCCTCTTCTTTAATCCTTGTATAATCGTGCGGTTCGTCACCTCGGTCCCACCATCGGCTTGCGGGTGTGCGACCGAGGTGAAGCGTTGGTCGATCCGGAGCTCTTTGCACCACCTTGAAATTTTATCGACTTAACCGGGTACCATTATCCGAGACCGTAATGTGTGGTATGCGGGGCGACGGACTATATTCTTCCACACGAATGTCGAATCCTTTTGCTCGTGAGATTCGACAATGGCTCGGCCGACCCATTTTGTGAAGTAGTCTATGGCAACGACTAAATAACGGTGACCGGTGCTCGGTCGAATGGACCAACGATGTCGATCCCCCATCGCATAAAAGGCCATGGGCTTTGCAGGCTGCTCAGATCGGTCTGGGGTAGCTTCTTGACTGTGGAGTGAAGCTGGCACTTCGGACAATTTTTGACGAGTTCGGCCGAATCTTGAATAAGGGTGGGCCATAATATCCCGACCTCAACGCCTTCTTTGAGAGAGCTCACGACCCGATGTGGCTTCCGCAAGACCCCTGAATCTCATTGAGCACGTGGTCGGCTTCTTACGGCCCGAGGCATCTCGGGAGGGTTGAAGGTAGGGACTTCCTAGAGAGAGCCTCATACACAAGATACTACGGGATTTCACCATCATCTTTTTGGCCTCTAGCCGATCCCGAGGTAGTGTGCCAACTTTCGTACGCTTTTGGGGCCATCCGGTTTGGTTCACCGAGATAACGCTAATGTGGGCGCCTCAATGCTACGGAATGAACTTCCTCTCATCGTGGATTTGTCGATGACGAAGCTAATTTACTAAGGATGTCACTCGCTATTTTCCTCTCGTGGATTTGATTAATCTTCAAGTATCTCGAACGAGGCCAACATCTCTTTTCCTTCTCAAGTAATCGCTTCATTCGATCCTCTTTAGCCTCAGATATGCCTAAGACTTGGTTTACCACAACACGAATCTCCAAATATCTGGACTTTGTCCACTTTCAATTCCTTTGCTAGGCGGAGTCCTGAGATCAGTGCTTCGTATTCCACTTCGTTGTTGGTGGTCGGGAAGGTAAACCGGAGGGCGTATGTCACTTCTTGCTTATCTGGGCCGAGGAGGAGGATGCCCGCTCCGCTACCCGTCTTGCATGAAGCTCCGTCCACATACATCTGCCAACATTCAACGGGTGATGCAAGGACAGATTCCTCCGCCGTGGGGGTGGGAGTGACCTCGCTGGTAGAGGCGACCTCGGTGAATTTGACCTCCACCAGGAAATCTGCAAGGGCTTGCCCTTTTATGGCCGGCCTGGGGGAGTATGAGATATCGTGTTCGCCGAGCTCCAGTGCCCACTTAGCTATACGTCCAGATGACTCCGGTTTTGATAAGACTTGTCTTAGAGGTAAGTCCGTTAGTACCTGGACTGAATGAGCTTGAAAGTAAGGCCGGGCGTCGCCATGCTCACCAGGCGAGCTACCTTCTCGAGGTTGGTGTACCTCGTCTCCTGTCCTTTGAGAGCCCGCTAATGAAGTAGATGGGGAGTTGCCGTCCCATCTCATCTCGCACCAAGACAAAGACTAATTGTCTCGTCCGAGGTGGCGGATATAATGATAGAGTTTCACCTTGCTTTGGGGCGGATAGTGTCGGCAGGTCGGCGAGATATTCCTTCAGCTGTGCGAAGGCGACCTGGTGTTCTTCCTGCCAGGTGAAATCTGGAGCTCTCCTCAGGATCTTGAAGAAGGGAAGCTGCTTCTCGGCAGCTCGAGATAGGAATCGGCTGAGGGCGGCCAGGCATCCGGTGAGTTTGTGTATTTCACGGATGGTTTTTGGGATCTGCATGTCGAGCACCGTTTTCACCTTGGTAGGATTGGCTTTCAGGCCTTCTTGAGAAACCCAGCATCCCAGAAATTTACCCGTCTTCACCACGAATGTGCACTTCTGGGGATTGAGCTTGAGGTTGGCCGACCTGAGGAGCTGAAGAATAGTTTCGAGGTCAATGGCGCAGTTCTCAGCTTTTTTGCTTTTGACTACTATATCGTCGACATAGACCTCAACAATTTCTCCTATGTGATCCTTGAAGATCGCGTCCACCATTCTTTGGTAGGTAGCTCCAGCGTTTTCGGACCGAAATGCATCTTTCGGTGGCAAAGACACCAAGTCAAGAATGAACAGCTGTTTTGGGGCGTCTTCCGGCTCATCAAGACTTGGTGGTATCCTTGTATAAATCCGAAACGAAGATCTCATGCCCCACCAATGCTTCCACCTTCTTGTCAATGTCGGGAGGGGTATGATCCTTTAGGCGGTGTTTATCGAGGTCGGTATAGTCGACACACATGCGCCATCCCTCCTCGGCTTTCGAACTACAACGGATTAGCCATCCAAGTTGGGTATTTAACCTCGTCAGATTTTAGCCTCCTGAGTTGGGTTACCTCGCCTCTTATGACCGCTTCGCTCAGCGGCAAAACTTCTCTTCTTACGCGAATGGTTTAGTGGCGGATCGATGTTGAGACGATGAATTATGAGCTCGGCGAGACCCAGGTCATATCCAATGGAGACCATGCAAATACATCTCTATATTCCTTAGAAGTCGCATGACCGTGTTGGCGAATATTGATTGAACCTTGGTACCAACCTTGACAACTTTGGAAGGTCGTCAGTCAGATAGTCAAGATTCTCACGATCATCCCGGTGGCAACTTCGGAGGGTTACAGAATTGCTAGGCCCGAGGTAAGGCCGATCTTGGGTTGAGACTCGTAGGCATTCTTTAGCTGCCGCTTGGTCACCCCGAATGCTTAACACTCCACGGGTGGGTATCCTAATGGTGAGGTGGTACACGGAGAAAGACGGCTCACAGTTGCATCTGACAAATCTCTTCCCGTGATAATGTTGTATGGAGAGGGAGCTCGGACCAGGAAAAATTGAATGGCCTTGGTAACCGACCTGGGAGCGCGCCCTACGGTAACCGGAAGGGTAATGACACCTTCGGGTTGAACCGCCTCTTGAGTAAAGCTCCGCAACTGGGAAGGTGCGGGGTGTACCTGAATTCCTCCGACATCAAGTTTATCCAGGCAGCTCTGGAATATGATGCTAACGGAGGCTCCGATGTCAATGTAGACCCGATGTACATTCTTGTTACCCACCACGGCTTGTATTGTAATGGCATCCTGGTGAGGCATGATCTTGGGTACTGGGTCGTCTTTGGAGAACACGATGTTTTCTCCATCCCGGAGTCGCTTGTTTTTCGGCCCTCGGGGTCGACCTCGAGCTTCATTTCTAGCGACGACCTCGTCACTCAACCGGCAGTCCGGTTATAGCGTAAACCCGCTCCATTGCATTGGGACCTTCGTCTCGCCATCTTCGTGTCGGGTAGCCGTTGAGGTTGGTCATGATTATTACCACCTCCATTTTCCCTCTCGTTTTTATTTCGACCACCGTCGGCCGATGTATTTCTTCGGCCTTCCTTGACGAGCTCGTTAATCTGTGAGCTCAAGGACTTGCAATCTTACGTATCGTGACCGTACCGCACTCGGTGGTAGTCACAATACTTTCCCGTTGACTTTTTGGATCCTCCTTTCATAGGAGGAGGTTTTGAAAAGCTCGGTGTGAAGCTCAAATATTTCGCCTGGATTTAAATAGAGGCGCTCGTTATTACCGAGGTTTGGCCGAGGTCCCACCTTGATTCTCATCGCCCTTTTTATTCTTTTCGAACGCACTTGGCGTTCAAGACTCGGCCCGATCTTGGCTTCCTTCTCTCGATCACCGCTCATCCTGCATCTCTCTTCTTCCTATCCGACTCATCCCTTTGACAAAGTTGTCAACCAAAGTCCAAAGACGACTAGTTGTCTTCTACCGCTCACGGGTGATCTCTTTATTCGAGCTCCGTGTCGGATCCGTTCTTGAATCGTTGATGATGTAGAGATCGTTACTCTCATCTATTTTAAGGGATTCCATGATGAATCTGAGACGAAGTTCGACATTGTTTCGTCCGTCCTTGGCGGATTGTGCGGATCGGATGAAGGTTGTTGAGGCGGCATCTTACGGTAAAACGCCATTTGAACCGATCCATGAGGTCTTTGAAGCAATGGATGTTGTTACGGCGGCGAGGTGAACCAACGTCGGCGTTGGAGATCGACACCTCGGGAAAGACCTTACACATATGGAAATCTTCCATCCTTGGTTTGCCATATTGGTGGTATAGGCAAATAGGAAGTCGGAAGGATCTCGAGGCCATCGTATGCGCACAATATTCGAGCCCGTATCGCCGTGGCAAGGGTGTATCCGTAATCTCCTTGAAAGGAGATAATTCGTCCGTGTCGGTCGAATCCGGGGAGCTCGTTACCATCCCTCTCCGGGGGAGTGGGAGATCGATAACGGCGTCTGTCGTCTCTTCGAGGGGGAGTTCGACTTCGTCTTTCCTCCCTTCTTTCCCGTCCATTCACATGGGTATCACGTCGAGGTGGAGAACGGCTCCGCGGAGGGTACGAGCCCGAATGAACCCTAGTATCGGGCGATCATTATCTTTGTGGTGAGCGTTGATTGTTTCGGAGGTGGCGACCTCGATTGCAGAATCACCACTTCGGGCACTCTTGAGGGCCCGCTCCGTTTGTCCTCTGGTTGAGGAAACTCTGGAATTGATTGAGGTTGGCGTTGAGGAACTCGGACACTGCTCGACCGAGGACCTCGTGGGAGCGGTGAACCTCCTGTTCACCGGTACTGAGGTCGGCGTCTTCCTCTTCGTTGGGGCGGCGATCCTGAGGGTGTATGGAAGCATTCTCCATGTAACCCTCAGTGTGTGATCACTGGTGGCATCCACAATCCCTTTCCCGGCGTTGTGTGACCACCGATCGTCCTCTGCACGGTTGTTACCGACATCGCCGCAAGACTTAGCGTTTGCACGTGTCCTTGCCATTAGATTGTAGAAAACACGACTTTTGTTCAAGAGTTTTCCCACAGACGGCGCCAATGATAAATCTAGTATCGCGATATTTATGAAAACGAGAAAGAACACGAGAGACTTTTACGTGGTTCGATCAAGAATAAGATCTCGTCCACGGAGGAGATTATCCTCAAGATGTTTACTATAATTCGATTACAAGAAGTATCTCAAAGAGCTCTAGTATTCATGAATTTGCTAACCATTTTACCTTCAATCTAACTCCTATTTATACATAAACGTAAACCTTATCTTGAATCCTTGATTGGCGGGACCATGATCTCCACCATAACCGCCCATGATTTCCACCGTTATTACCCATGATTTCTACCGTTACCTCATTATCGTGTCCTCGACTCGCTTTAATTAGGGTGACCGCATTCGAGCGAACCGAGTAGGGCAACATTAGGTTAGGCCCAGCCCGTTTGGGCCTGCTAATGGGCCTGAGAGGTTGGGCCATATCCTATCATTCACCAAAAAGTTTGTAATATTTATATATATGTAGTTGTGGGGATAGTATGCATTTACTAAATCAATTAAAATGGATTTTTTTTTTGGGTATCATGGTGAACCCGTCGCCGTTACCTACCGTGTGCGCGCTGGTACGTTAACTCTAAACTATTGCTAATGTATTGAATGACGGGGAACAGAGATGAAGTGCGGCTATCTTTTATGGGGAGTAGAAGGCAACTTCCGGAGCTGTTGCAAAAGCAGATGTCAGACGCGGAGGAGCGTAGTAAAGAAAGTACAAAAATGCGCCTAGTTGTGGCTCTGAACTACGGCGGACGATTCGACATAAGGGAAGCAACCAAGAAGATTGCGATAAAAGTGAAACATGGGATTTTGCAGGTTGACGAGATTGATGATACGGTGTTGGAGCAGCATCTTGAAACCAATGGCATTGAGTTTCCCAACCCAGATTTGCTGATAAGAAGCAGCGGCGAGTTCAGAGTGAGCAACTTCATGCTGTGGCAGTTGGCCTACACGGAAATGTTCTTTACCAACAAGCTCTTTCCTGAATTTGCCGACACGGATTTGATTGAGGCTATTACCTCATTTCAGCTCAGACACAGACGCTTTGGTGGACATTAGATATAGAGGCGCACTCTTGCACGCTCTCCATTGCACAGCGTGTGCGGGTCGGGTCTCACCCAAATTCAACCTTGACCCAACTCATTCACTTTTATTTATAAACACTATCATTTTTATTCATTAACACTATCTCTTTTATTTAGAACATCTGTACTAGAATCATATTTTGGTAAAAGATAGAAAAAATATTAATAAAAATAATTGTCACTTTTCTTAATCGTACCCGTTACTTTTATTCATAACCATTGTTATTTTTCTGCGTGACAACTATAAATTATATATTAAATAATTGATAAGAATATTTGTTAATTTTTTTATAATATGTATCACTTTTATTGATTTGTCACTTTTTATCATAAGAACAATCAGTCTTATCACAAACATTGTAATTTTTATTCAAAACAGATATCACTTTTTTCATAAGAACTATCATTTACATGAATGATATATCCTGAGTCGGATATTTGGCTCAGACCGACCTGACCCGACTCGTACGCACCATAGGGGAGAGTGCAAGATGTTTTTGTCTTAGATATATGTATGAACTACATCATAAAATATATAAATATTTTAATATAAAACTAAACATTAATCGGGTCCATTGATCTTTCCATGATCTATGATTTTCATAAAAATCATCACTCTAACATAGAAAAATCATTGCAAAATATCATGGTTTATGATAATGTTTTTATTATGAAAATCATAAATTATATAAAGATCAATGGTCAAAATTAGTTCTTATTTTCTACAATAGATACAGTTCTTACTAGAACTCGTCCTATATATATACATGTGTATGTGTGTTTACACGTAAATATCAATGAGAATAACTACTTCAATTTATATTTCACATTTTCATATTAAATTTCATGTTTCACTTTATCCATTCGGGTTAAAGTCATATATCAATTGAAGAGCACATTGCTTGGCCTCGAGCAAATTTCACACCAACAAGTGAAGGAAAGACTTAAGTTTGTTCCCAACCACACGATACCACAACTTCCTTTTCTCCTTGAATTCCTCACCCTAGTGTTCCCCAACTTCCTTAGAGTCTAAATACAAGTAATTACCAAATCAATCGAGTATATATATACACTCTATTTTTTTAAATTGTTTTTTTAAAATAGTAAAATTTACCTATGTAATCTTATTAATTAACTATCATAAATGTATATATGCAATTAATTATCAAATTGCAAGTATTAAAGAAGGATACAATGGAAAGAATGTCACAACTTTACTCTTACATTTTAAAAGGGTAAATATCAATTTATGTCTCAATGTTTCGTAACTTTTTAGTTAATGTTTCAACCTAACTATAATATTATTTTAATCTCCAATGTTTCAAAAAAACTTATAATATCCTTTCGATGGGATAATTGCGTTCATTGCAGATACAACGACTTTCAGGCACGAATCTAGTCGCACTGATGATCAGATGTCAACAAGTCTCATATATTGCTGGAAAGTCCTTTGAATGTAGAATACATTTGGCTTTGGTTTCGTGACATTTCATCACATTTTTAGGTGTAATTTTGGCAATGAAAAAATATTATCACAGTACATCGCAATAAACTTTCAGGCAGGATTAGGGTGAGCAAAATACCTGAAATCCGAATATCCGATCCGAACCAATCCGGAATTTAAAATTCGGTTTGGATTTTTTGGATTTTCGGTTCGGATCGGATTGATATTTTTTAAAATTTCGGATTTTCGGATCGGATCGGATCGGATTGGATTTTTAATTCGAAAAAATCCGAAAATCCGAATTATATATAATAATAATAATTTATTTAAATATTTTTAAATCTAATATAAATATATATAAGAATTAACAAAAATTGGTTTTGGATTTTTGGATTTTTCATAATTTCGGATTTTTGGGTTCTATTCGGATATTTTTATAAAATTTTCGGATTTTTCGGATTTCGGATTTTCGGATATTCGGTTCGGATCTGATTGTTTTCCTCTTAAAATTCGGATTTTCGGATCGGTTCGGATTAGACAAAAATCCGAACCGAAATCCAAATGCTCACCCCTAGGCAGGATTCCAACCACACTGACGATCGATGACAATGAGCCACTTACTATTGGAAAATCCTTTCTATATAGAATACATTTGGCTTTAGTTTCATTACATTTGTAACTTTTTCAAATCGATGACAATGAGCCACTTACTATTGGAAAACCCTTTCTATATAGAATACATTAGGCTTTAGATTTATTATATTTTGTAACTTTTTCAAGTGTAATTTTGGCAATGAATAATTACTGCCACATTAAATTTTTAGGCACAATTCCGCCATTGATCGATGCCCCAAGAGGCGGCAACGTAGATGAATGACATTATCTAGCTATTTACATGATTTTTCTTTGTGAGGCAGTTATACGTGGCTCTCTAAATTAGGGGTGAAAGCGTTCGGTTCGGTTAACACAGACCGATTTTTTCGATTAACCGAACCGAAATTTTCATAAATTTAATAACCGAAACCGAACCGTTTATTAAGTTCGGTTAACCAAAACCGCGTCGGTTAGTGCGGTTCGGTTTTGATTAACCAAAACCGAAAAATTGATTGGGATTACATGAATTTATAAGAAACGACATGTCATAAGATACAACTTTGCAATCGGATGTGTAAACTTTTCAAATTTTAATGTCCATAAAAAATTCATCCAATATCCATCAATAATTCAAAATAAATCAAAACAATCAACATCAATCCATCAACAAACTATCATGTTCATGCAATGATAATTTGATACATTAAATGTCTGGTTTACTTTAATTAATATTAGTAATTAATTTTTATAGATTTATAAAAATAAAATAATTAATAAAATAGAAAATATTTTTCGTTTTTCGGTTAATAACTGTTCGGTTATCGGTTAACCAAAACCGAAAAATTAAAATATTATACCGTAAACCGAACCGCAAACCGAATATGCGATATACGGTTAACGAATATAGCCTCGTTTGGTTCGGTTCGAGATAACCGATAACCGAAAACCGTTTCCCATTTCTACTAAATAGCTTTGTATACAAATAAACTCCGAAATTCCACCTAGAATAACATTAATAGATTTTTTTGAAATATTAACGATTAAAATAACATTATGCTTAAATTAGAGCATTATCAAAATATTAGTACCTAAACTGCGACATTTGTTAAGAAACAAGAAAAATTAGGAGTGAGTAAAATATCTTAAAATCGAATATCCGATTCGAACCAAATCGAAATTTAAAATTCGATTCAGATTTTCGGTTCGGATCGGATTTATATTTTTCAAAATTTTGGATTTTCGGATTGGATTTTTTAAATCCGAAAAAATCCAAAAATCCGAATTATATATAATTTATATATAATAATAATATTTTATTTAAATATTTTTAAATCTAATATAAATATATTTATATATAAGAATTAACAAAAATTGGTTTCGGATTTTTGGATTTTTCATAATTTCAGAATTTCGATTCGGTTCGAATTTCTCTATTAAAATTTTGAATTTTTGGATATTCGGTTCTGATTAGACAAAAATTCGAATCGAACTCCGAATGCTCACTCCTAAGAAAAATATCATAATGCGGTACTTAAATAAAAAGTGTGGGAGTATGTTGCAAGTCCGAGGCAGCTTTAGAACTTGAATCACTTATTACAATCCTGAGAGAAGTGTTTTGATGTTCTAAACAATCTGTTGTGTAATTATCCTATTTTAAGTAATTGAATATGCTAAGCGGCAACATGACATGCATTTCTCCTATTCTTCCTTGTCCTTAATTTCTCCAAACTCAAAACTACAACAGACCTCGAGCCTCGATTCCTCTGCACAAAATCTTATCCATCATCACCTCTTCAAACACCGTTTCTTCCACTCTCGATGAATAAGAAAAGAATAAGAAAATAGCACATTTTATCAAAGGAAATGAGAGGACAAGATCCACAGATAAAGGTGCTGCACGAGCTGTGATCGATGATGGTTCACAGTTTCCGTTCGCCACCACTTTCCATTACCTTCCCCAGCCACTCTCCGCGACGTCGAGGCGGCCGCCTCAGATTTCTCCAGCGGCTTTGGGTTTGCTTTTCATTGGGATTTCAGTGGCTCTGATGCTATTCGGAATAGTCACTTTCTTATAAGATTGCATCAGGTAACAGACGATATACATCTCTATATATTTATTTGTGTTAACGGAGAAAATTGCCCCAAATAGTAACTTACCTACTGATCGATCTTATTTTCGTAGGGTAATAAATACGCAAGGAAAACGAGGGAATAACGTGGTTCGATCTATTGAAATAGATCTACGTCCATGGAGCAAGAGAGTATATCTGTATTAAATGAGTAAGAAGCAAATACAAAGAGTGTAGATGATCCCTTTCTTCTAATCTAGTCTCTATTTATACCATCATATTGAGTTTGATTCTAATACAAAGTCTTCTCTCATAAGGATTCTTTTAGATATGCATCCGAATCTTCTACGTTTCCACTTGCGATTTGAGTTGTAGTTGGTTGATGAGTCTTCTTGGGCCGAACTCACATAGGCCGAGCTTAATGGCGGAGCCCATTTATATTGGGTCTGATGCTTGGGCCTAGTAGTTGGGCCGTATTCTATCACATCCTCCCCAAAAAAAGACGTAGAAGTGAGGTCGTGATGGATGGGGGACAGTGGTTCTGACATTGCCTCGCCGAAATCCATGGTCTGGCGAAGTGGACTGCGTACAGTCCTGCCGAAGTTGAATGTCGTCCGACCATAAATTGGCCGAAGTTGAATACTCGCTGCCCCGCTGAAGTCGAATATGTAATTTCGTGTCGAGGTCGAATATATAACGTCGTGCCGAGGTCGAACACGGGATGTCGTGCCGAGGTCGAACACGGAACACGTCACATCAGTCTGGTCCCGAATTTGTTAACGTATCTCCTTGGCTAAACCAAATCAAATTTTTGAATCGAGCTCTCGAAGCAAAAGAGGTCGAGGTCCTTCACTTGGAAAGCAAGTTGGGCTATGTGCAGGAGGAAGCCGATGTACAATTCAGGGCTTCTTAAGAGAAATATGATGAGTCTCGTATTAAACGAAGTTCGTCCTCGTATTTAACGAAGGTAATTCATCCTCGAAATAAACGAAGGTAGTTCGTCCTCGTATTAAACGAAGGTAATTCATCCTCGAAATAAACGAAGGTAGTTCGTCCTCGTATTAAACGAAGGTAGTTCGTCCTCGTATTAAACGAAGGTAATTCATCCTCAAAATAAACGAAGGTAGTTCATCCTCGTATTAAACGAAGATAGTTCGTCCTCGTATTAAACGAAGGTAATTCATCCTCGAAATAAACGAAGGTAGTTCATCCTCGAAATAAACGAATGTAGTTCGTCCTCGTATTAAACGAATGTAGTTCGTCCTCGTATTTAATGAAGGTAATTCATCCTCGAAATAAACAAAGGTAGTTCGTCCTCGTATTAAACGAAGGTAGTTCATCCTCGTATTAAACGAAGGTAATTCATTCTCGAAATAAACGAAGGTATGTATAAGTTCCTTATTTGTCGAGAAGTGTCGATAGGGGTGGTCCCTCACGCGCTTATTTTACCACGTGTTAGGTTTATTTATCATCCTCTTAAAGGGTATTTCGACTTGACCTCGATGCTTTGTGTTGGGCTTTTTATCATCCTCTTAGAGGGTATTTCGACGACCACCTTGTGTTGGGCTTATTTATCATCCTCTTAGAGGGTATTTCGACTTCGACCTCGGTCACTTTGTGTTGGACTTATTTATCATCCTCTTAGAGGGTATTTTATAATGGGGAATAGGTAGTATGCATAAGTGACAAATGAAATATGCAAGACTGAGCATATGAAGTAAATAAAGAAAAAGATTTTATTAATGAAAAACGACGTATTAGGTATTTGCTAACCGGATAAATGGGCGAGCTTATATGACCATTTTTCGAGGACTTCTTTAATTCGGTATGGTCCTTCCCATGTGGTCTCTAACTTGTCGAGCTTTGCAGCTTTACTGACTTCGTTACTTCGAAGTACGAGGTCGTCTATTTGGAATTGTCGGGATTTGACACGCTGATTATAATACCGAGCTACTTGTTGCTTGTACCGAGCTTCTCTAATGTAGGCGAGGTCTCTCTTCTCGATTTCTACCGGGATTACTGCCTCGGTTCCCTCGATCATCCTCTTTCTTCTTTCTGTCAGAGGGTTCCACCTTGTCAGCTTCACGCTTTCTCCTGTCCGCTTCGTCTACCTTGGCGAACCGATCTGCTATGTGTCACAGCTCCAACGCAGTGCGGGGCTCGTACTTGACGATCTCCTTGTATAGGGCCCTGTAAGATGCCGTTCGAAAGCCGAAAATGAGGAGGTCGCTCACATCCTCGACTTTTAGGCTCTCCTTATTGAACCTAGTCATGAAGTCGCTAATGGACTCACCTCGGCCTTGCCTCACAGTGAGGAGATGAGCCGATGTGGTCTTCGACTCGACCTTTTGGAAGAACCTTCGATGAAAGACTTCCATTAGATCTCGGTAAGATCCAATACTACCGGGTGGTAAACTGTCGAACCACCGACGAGCGTTGTCGATCAGCAACTCCGGAAACAGCTTGCACATGTGGGTGGTGTTGAGACGCTGATTGATCATGTTGTATTGGAATTGAGAAATGAAGTTTTGTGGGTCACGCAGTCCGTCATAGGGGGTGATACTTGGCACCCTGTACTTATCCGGGACAGGAGTACCGAGTATCTCGTTGGAGAAATGGGTAATAATTCTTCTGTATCCATCGAACCCGTCTCCCGGAGAGCGATGCCGAGGTCGTCGGCTGGACTCGTTATAATTGTGGGGATTGACCTCGCGGTGATCACGACGACCTGCCCCACATTGCCCATCCCTTGCACGATCGGTTTGGAAACCGACTCGTGTAGAGGTGTTATTCGCAGCAAGAGTGCCTAACATTTTAGATGAGACTTCGGCACCCTTTTCATCATGCCGAAGCCGACCTTATTCTCGGCTGAGGTACTGGAGGAAGATCTCCTTATTTTCTTCGAGGAACCCTTTAACCGCCTCGTTGAGATTCAATCTGCGGTGCTTGGGGTTCTCTCTTCTTGTCGCTGCGATCTCCTTCACTGCGGTGATCTTCTTCTTCATGTAGGATAGGGTTGTCTCGCTCATCCAGACTTTGAACGTGTCCTTCGGGGGTCGTATCTCTTATCGGACTTTTTCCGGGCCGCGTTTGGCGCGTTTTATCTCCGTTATTGTTGCCGGAAACAGCCCTGGATGTAGCGCTTCGTGTATTCCTCATCGTGTTGATTGATTACCGGAGAAAAACTTGATCGAAAACACAGAATATTATTCCCACAGACGGCGCCAGTGATCGATCTTATTTTCGTAGGGTAATAAATGCACAAGGAACACGAAGGAATAACGTGGTTCGATCTATTGAAATAGATCTACATCCATGGAGCAAGAGAGTATATCTGTATTAAATGTGTAAGAAGCGAATATAAAGAGTGTAGATGATCTCTTTCTTCTAATCTAGTCTCTATTTATATAACATCATATTGAGTTTGACTCTAATACAAAGTCTTCTCTCATAAGGATTCTTTTAGATATGCATCCGAATCTTCTACGTCTCCACTTGCGATTTGAGTTGTAGTTGGTTGAGGAGTCTTCTTGGGCCGAACTCACATTGGCCGAGCTTAATGTCGAGGCCCATTTATATTGGGCCGGATTGTAACGCCCAAATTTTCTAAGAGAAAATAATATTAATATATTGCTATTTAATTTAAACTTGAACAACAAATGATAAACTTGTAAACTCAACAGATAAATATAAAGTTAATTTTGACTTTCTTATAAAAGGACTGAATCAATCTTTTTTCATAAGCGACCATGTTAAACAAAATAATAAACTAAAAGACGTGTCTTAAAAAAAATATTTAATTTGAAAACGACTTAACTAAGGACTTAAGATTTTAATCAATATCGGAAATCTCATAACTTGAACTAAAATAAATAAATGACTTTTTCTTGTACTAGTCATTCTCGACTTCCATGGCTAATTCGACTCATCAACTACAAAACTGAAAGTAAATAGGGGTGAGCATATCATAAATATACTCAGTGAGGAACAATGCAATTATCCACATATGTAATACATGTTAATCTTTCATATTGCCACATAAATAGAATTTAATATCATGAAAATACATATATATATATATATATATATATAACTGTGAGACCTTAATATACTGTGAGGTCTTAAATATAATAATAACATGAGGCCTTAATATTCTGTGAGGCCTTAAATATAATAATAACATGAGACCTTAATATTCTGTGAGACCTTAAATATAATAATAACATGAGACCTTAATATTCTGTGAGGCCTTAAATATAATAATAACATGAGACCTTAATATTCTGTGAGGCCTTAAATATAATAATAACATGAGACCTTAATATTCTGTGAGGTCTTAAATATAATAATAACATGAGGCCTTAATATTCTGTGAGGCCTTAAATATAATAATAACATGAGAACATATATATATTAACATAAACATCATGTAGTTTTTATAAATAAAAACATGTAGTCATATAATCAATATGAATATAAAAACATATAAAACAATAGGGATAACATAACCACAAGCATAAATTTCCCCATCTTATTTTGTCGAGCACAATAGATAAAAAAATATGCTTCCTTCAATTGAGCACTGGAGCGAAATATATTGTGTATGTGATGTGTGCGTGTTTGGGTGTGTGTTGTATGTGTTTGGGTGCAGTGTGTGCATGAATGTGATCTGTGTGTGTGCGTGAATGTGTGTGCAGTGTGTGTGTGCGTGAATGTGTTGGTGGAATGTGTGTGCAGTGTGTGCAATAGTGTGTGTGTTGTGTGTATATGAATATTGTGTGCGTGCGTGTGTATCTCCATTGTGTGTGTGTGTGTAAGGTAAGAATAAATCCTTGACAATATCTTCTATAGATTTTAATGGATAAGATAATTATGACTTTCTCAATGAAGAAAGCAAGCGATACAAGTTCGATAAAAATAAAGAAATTATTCTTATGGAAAATTTGAAAAACATCTTCAAGACCGAAATTACGGATGTATCTAAATCAAAATTTATAAGCATGGAAGCTTTGAATACAAAAGCGACTATGTGATTAAAACAATTGAACAATCAATCCTCTAAAAGGAGGATATGATTCTTTTAATCTTTTATCAAAGGTCTAATAGAAATTCATAAACGAAATATAAATTTTACATCTCGGGATGGTCCAAATTGGATTAAAACCATTAACGAGAAGGACTAAATGTCGGTTTTAATTATGGTCGAGACCAAAGGCATTTAAGGCTAGAAGATTCCTAATAAGGATAATTGAGTCTTCACTCTGTGAAAGACCAATTTGCTTCAGCTGTTTTCCCAATTTTTCATTATCATTAAATGATCCAAATATTTTGGATGCCCTTACAATAAAAATAAAAACAGAAGGATTTAATATGAAAGAAGGAACAGAAAATCTTGTTCTAATTTATAGAATTTGTTATAAAGTTATGAATACTACAATCTCTAGATTTAATTTTAGATCTAAAGAGATTTGTACAAATAGAGGAGAAACTACTCTCTTTTTAACAGATGTTACTAAAAGTAATATTGCAATTCATAAAACAATAAAATGGAATCAAGTTACACTTCCAGAAACCTGGAAATTAGAAAGTATAGCTCCACCAATAAAAGAAGAGAATAGACAACTCGAAAGTATGTCTGATATGTTGATGGAGATCTTTGAGATAAAATTCTCATCACAAAGGAAAATTCGTTTTAAAATAGAGCGAAGAAGCGAAGTTCAACTTCTTCTATTCCTTTGACCGATTATGAAAAATCGAATTTCGGAATTTATAAAACTCGAACAAGTATCTCAACCGTAATATAAAGTGGAAATTCACGAAAGTAGAAGTTCTAAAAGAAATCCCGGATCACCCACATTTTCGGATATGGGATATTCCGGACACAATGTTTTTGTTATTAGTAATAACTCTTTTTCTGAAAAAATTCAAAAAAGTATTAACAAAATAAAAAATTATGAAAAACGAAAATGGTTTCTTTATTCTCTTTCTTCTAAACAAAAATCTTTATATTCTAAAAGATATAGGAATGGAGTTTAAAAAATAATTCTAAACTTGATTTTTTTATCTGGTTACAAAATCTTTATTTCCCTTCAAGAAATAAAGAATTTCCATTTCTCAGATGAAAACTTTTTAAATATTATAGAAAAAAATTATAAAATATTAATACAAGAAACAGGAGAAGAATCTACAGATATTCATCCCCCTTTTACTACTATACAAATTAAAAAGGGTGAAAAAGAAATTTTTGATGTTCCTATAAAATCAGAAACTGGAAAAGGGGATTTTGATCAAATCATACAGCAAAATAACTTTACAAATCTCGCTCTTCATACTATTGGAAATCAAACTAATAGGATTGAAGAAATACTTACTCAAAGGTTTCTAAATCAAAAGAAAATTGTTCTAAAACTCTTATGATAAAACCACCCTAATCTTAAAAAGAAATTTTCATTAAATTCTAAAAAGGATAATGAATTTTTAGAAGGGTTAATAAATAGATTACAAAAAATTAGTATTAAAGGAAAAGAAAAAGAAGAAGAATGTTCTTATAAAAATGTTTCTGTTATAACAAAAGAAACAGATAATACTTCTTCTCATGATGATGATGATTTGCAAATTAATAAACTTGCTGATATTTCTATAGTAAAACCTTATTATAAAAAATCTACTCCTATAGATCTTCAAATTGAAGAAAAAAGAGACTATGCTCAATTCAGTGGTGAATCTATCACAGAATGGAATATAGATGGAAAATCTGAATATCAGATAAAAACTATAGTAAAACAAATGCTTATTTATGCTTCGGCAGCAAAAATAAAAGGTAATAATGACAGGCAAATTGCTCAAGCTATTATTACTGGATTTACCGGCCAACTACAAGGTTGGTGGGATTTTTATATCTCAAGAGAAGCTAAAAGCAAAATTTTAAGTGCAATTGCATTTGACCCTATCACTCAAAAAGATGAGTCTGATGCGGTTAATACTCTTATTTACACTATACTTACAAATTTTGTTGGAGCTAATGAGCTTCAATTAGATAAAACTCATAAACAATTAATGAATTTAAGATGTCAAAAACTATCTGATTTTAGATGGTATAAAGACATTTTTATGTCCAAAGTTCTTACTAGAAATGATTGTAATATGAACTTTTGGAAAGAAAAATTTATTCTTTGGTTTACCAACATTATTTTCAAAAGAGTTTTAAATAGGTTAAAACAAAATTTGTTAACAATAATATTATTTGGGAAAATCTTTCTTATGGTGATATTTCGTGAAATAATTCTTGAATGAATTATTCTTTGTAATGAAATCAAATTAAAAAGACAAATAGATTTTCAAAAGAATGAAAATAAAAATATAATTGAAAATTTTGTGAACAAATAGGTCTTCAATCTGAACAGTATCCTAATAGGATTAAGAAAAACATAAATTTAGAAAAAGAAAATTTTTATTCGGAAAATTATTCTAAACAAAAGAAAGCAATTAAAAGAAGTGCTCCAAAAGAGTTAAAAATCATCTTCTAAAACCGAAGAAACTAAGCCTATTTGCTGGAAATGTGGAAAAATATGACATAAGGCTAATAAATGTTATGTAAAAAAGAAAATCAATAATCTTAATATTGATAGAGATTTAAAAGAATCTTTATGCAATATTCTTCTTAATGAAGAAGAAGACGACGAAGATATCTCTATTACTATCCTTAAAAATGAGGATGAATCTTCGGAAATTTCAGAAGATGAATCTGAACAATCAGAATTACAAAATTGTGATTCAGATTGTGATTGTGATGTTTGTCTCATAAAATTTATGGGATTAAATATTAATGTTATCACTAAAGAAGAAAATTGTATTCTTGATCTAATAGACCAAATAAAAGATCCTATAGAAAAAGAAAAGCTATAGAATATTATCTTTCTATCGCTTCAAATTCTAAATCAAAAGTCCAAACTAGACTTACTAATAAGGTTAATGAACAAAAGGAATTATATTCCTATATCAAAATATTAGAAAAGGCTAATTAAAAGAAAGAGAGCCTACGATTTACGAATTAAAGGAGAAATTAATCGATAAAATCAAATAAAATTTCTTAATGAAAGAATTGATTTATTAAATCTTGATTGGAGAAATGACTCACTTCATCGATGAGGATGAAGAAAGTGAAAAATTACTCTTCTTGAAAAGATCAAGAAATAAATCAAATTAATTTTAAAAATCTAATTTGGATCAATAAAATTGATCAAATTCTTTCTCAAAAATGGTATTCTAAAGTAACTCTTATTGTAAATAAAGAGTTTACTATTACCATTAATGCTCTCTTAGATACGGAGGCGAGATGTTAATTGTATTAGTGAATGAATTATACCTTCAAAATACTATTCTAAAACTACTCGATTTATAACAAGCGCTAATAAGCAACCTTTAATTGTTAATTACAAATTATCGATGTTGCTATCGTAATTGGAGTTTGTCTCAATACTACTTTTATTTTAATAAAAATATTTCTACACCAAGTAATACTTGGTACTCTTTTTTTCCAAATGTTATTCCTTATTAATAAAATTAACGAAAATGGATTATTTACTAAAGTTAAAGGAAAAATATTTTCTTCCCATTTTCTTCTATTCCTTTAACAAAATCTATAAATGTTTTACAAGAAGTTGTTAAAATAAAAATAATTTTATTAACTCATTAAAAGAAGAAATTAATTTTAAAACAATTAAAGAAAAATTAGTTTCAGAAAAATTCAAAATAAAATAAAAGAAATCCTTCAAAAATAAATACATAAATTTATCTTGAAGTTCCAAATGCCTTTTGGAATAGAAAAAGACATGAAGTGTCTCTCCATATATTGATAATTTCGATGAAAGAAAAGTCAATACAAAGCAAGGCCAATTCTATGGGAGAAAGATTATTAAAATTCGCAAAGAAGAAATTGATATTTTTCTTAAAAAGGGTTTAATAAGACCTAGTAATAGTCTTTGGAGTTGTCCTGCATTTTATGTAGAAAATGCCTCCGAAATAGAAAGAGGAGCTCCTAGACTAGTTATAAATTATAAACCTCTTAATAAAGCTCTTAAATGGATAAAACATCCATTACCAAATAAAAGAGATCTATTAAATAGAATGTTTACAGGAAATATATTTTCCTCTTTTGATTTAAAATCAGGATTCTATCAAATTCTTCTAAAAGAAGAAGATAGATATAAAACCGCTTTTACCGTCCCCTTTGAACATTTTGAATGGAATGTTATGTCATTTGGTTAAAAAAATGCTCCAATGGAATTTCAAAATATTATGAATGAAATTTATAATCCTCATATGGATTTTATTATTGTTTATATTGATGATGTTTTAATATTTTCTAAAACCATCGAGGAACATTTTAAACATCTTAATATTTTTGTACAAACTACGAAAAGAGCAGGTTTAGCTATAAATCCTAAAAAGGTAAAAATATTTCAAACAAAAATAAAATTCTTAGGACATTATATTGAAAATAAAATTATTATTCCTATTGAAAGAGTACTTTTATTTGGGACAAATTCCCGAGATAAAATTACTGATTTAAATCAATTACAAAGATTTCTTGGAAGTCTTAATTATATTGGAGATTTCTACCAAGATTTAGCAAAAGACTATAAATTATTATTTCAAAGGTTAAAGAAGAATCATTTACCTTGGACTAATGATCATACAGAAGCTGTAAAAAGAATAAAACAAAGAGTTAAAGAACTTCCTTGTTTATCAATAGCTAATCCTGAAGCATTCAAAATAGTCGAAACAGATGCATCCGAAATCGGATATGGAGGAATTCTTAAACAAAAGAATTCAGGAAATTCTAAAGAAGAGCTTGTTAGATATACTTCTGGTATTTGGAATAATGCTCAAATGAATTATTCTACAATCAAAAAAGAATTACTTTCAATAGTAAAATGTGTTACTAAATTTGAAAATGATATTTTAAATAAAAAATTCTTAATAAGAGTTGATTGTAAATCTGCAAAAGATATATTAACAAAAGATGTTAAAAATATTGCTTCAAAACAAATTTTTGCTAGATGGCAAGCTATATTAGCATGTTTTGATTTTGATATTGAACATATTTCTGGGAAAAATAATTGTTACCGGATTTTCTAACACGAGAATTCTTGCACGGACAAATCTTGGAATCAAATCGTGAGAAAACAAGCATTGGGTAAAAAACACATGACTAATTTAGTCAAAAATCCAAAACCTAAAAGGACTGAATTCTTTAAAAAAGAAATTGAGGAATTACCCAGTCAAATTGATTTTATTAAAGAATATGAAAACGATGAAGATGCATATGATATTCAATACTATCATGATGCAATCTTTCTTCAAAAATGATCAAAAGATGAAATTAAATATCCATATATTATATCTGGATATTTAAATTGTTGTCCGATTGAAGATGACCTAAAAGGTCTTTCTCCAGTCCAAATCGCTTATAGCCATCTTAATAAAGATCTTCCACAAGTCTTTGGAAAAAGACTCACGATTATTTTGAAGCAATTCTAATAGAAGCTGGATATGTTGAAATTCAACATATGGATCGCACAAATAAAGAATTTGCTTTTCAAAACTTGTTATTAAGCGAATTTTGCTACCTTCAAACCGGGAATGCCTTCTCATCAAACAAGGCAACTTGATAATTATCAAGCTAATCCCAACTATTATAATTATTTTGATTATATCAAATCATGGGATAATATTTTCCTATATGAAAATAGTTCACGAAAACATTAAGTGGTGGGTTAAGTTTAATCTCGATAACCCATTTCAAATAATACCAAATTGGTTTTGACTTTCTTCTTTTAGTGGGGGTAATGCCTATGATATTTCTCGAAAAGTTAAAGATATATGGATAAAATTCCATAAGGTTAATAACCATCTAGAAAGTCTTCCTGCAGCTTCTACAATTTGCTAATCATTATACAATTCCATGGATTCTTGATGGGATTATAGCCTGCAAGAACAAGCACGTTCAAAAATGAGATAAAATTCACTCCTACAATTCTTGTTAGGAGAATTCTCCTAAAATGGTGGCCTAAAGAGAATTTCTTTGAGGAAGGTAAAACCTTTGATAGAAGAGGAATTTTGGCAGTAAAATCTGCTAGTCCAGATATCATAAAAAATCTTAATGCACAAACTCCATCGCATGAGTCTTTATTAAAAGATTTATTGCACAGGATGGATAAAGAATCCATCAATCTTTTATTAAAAGAAGTTTTTGGATCTGAGAATTCTCAAGCAAAATGCTCAAGTTCGACGGAACCATCTTCATCAGAGACCAAAATTATTGAAGATACTTTGATGGAAGATAATGATAATTTCCAAGAAGCTCAAGATCCATTTGATGCATTCGTACTTGTTCTACAAGGAGAACCATCCCCAAAGTAATCAATCTGACGAATGCAATGACGGATGAATTTGATGACGAATGCAATGACGTCTTCCCACCATGTGATTTGTGGCCCAATGATTTACCTTTTGACTTTTGGGGAAATACTCCCACTTTGTAAATAATGTGTGCCGTGTGTTTCCACTTTGCAAATAGTGTGTGCAAGTGTGTCTTCCTTTTCCTCTATAAATAAAGTTGTTTGTGGGATTGAGAGGGCACGCTTGAGTTTGCTCGCCTCATTTCTTCCCTCATCTCTCTCTAAATATTTGTATTGAAGCTGCTTTAATGTTCAAGTTCTGAAGAAATAATATGTAAAATTTAGTTTTATGAATTTCAATCCTTTTGCTGTTGATAATATCTTTTATGCTCCGAATGATTATATAATTGTTAAACAACAATGTTATTTTAAAAGTCTTCGTTATAAAATAACAAGAACAAAAATTCTTATAAATTATATTGAACAACAACTTAATAATCCCAATATTGATGAAACATCAAAAACCCATATTTATATTCCGCAATTAAAAAGAGCTAGACGAAGTCTAAAAGCCTTCGAAAATCAAGGTTAAGTTCTAATCCTACTAGAACTCTTGTGAATTAAATCTTAATCCTATAAAATAAAACTAGAGCTCAAATAAGTTTTACAAAAATAAAATATTAGAGTTTGATAAGTACATAGAGTTTGATTTGAAATAGAATACATATCAATATATATATCATATCATGATTATCCATAAGATTATTATTATTATTATTAAAGATTTGGTCTTCTAAAATTTTTGGGGTGTTACACTGATGCTTGGGCCTAGTAGTTGGGTCGTATCCTATCACCTACTTAATTTAACCTATATATTAATATACTATTTTTTTTACCCATTTCTAATTAAAATTATAAAAATATCCTTCAACACAGTAAAAAAAACAGATGGGAATGGAGGGGGGTTGCCCACGGGTTGGCTGCCAGGAAACAGAAGGGAGAGAAGGGAGGTTGGCCGCTGGAAAACAGATAGGAAGTGGAGGGAGGGTTGGCCGTTGGGAGGGTTGGTCACAGGCAGAGGGGAGGGATGGATGATTAGCCGCCGGAAAACAGATGGGAAGGGAGGTTGGCCGTCGGGAAAAGGGGGAGGGAAGGGGTTGGCCGCCGGCAAAGGGGAGGAGGGATGGATGGTTGGCCGCCGAAAAAAGGGAGATGGAGGGAGATTGACCGCCGGTAGAGGGAAGAGAGTGATGATTGGCCGTCGGAAAAGAGGAAGGAAGAGAGAATTGGCTATCGTAAATGGGAGAGGGTTGGAGGTTGGCCATGGGGAAAAGGGAGAAGGAGGGAGTTTGGCCGTCAGGAGGGTTGGCCGTTGGGAGGGTTGGTCGCTGTGCGTGTGAATCCGTGTATTTTTTTATATTTTAAAAGATAAAATTGTATAATTGGTTAAAAATGATAGCAAACTTAACATATAAGATAAGAAGAATGTCAAACTTAATATATGTGTTACTTAAATTTTCGTCCTATTTATTTTCATTCTTGATTCAAACATATAGAAGTTTATTGATAATAAACTAAGTTTGAAGCCAAAAGAGTAAATCTATTACTATAGGTTTAATTATGTTTAAAGGTTAATTTTCTTTACATGGCTAGCTTGACTGTTGGTTTAGTTTCCAATTAGTTCTAATAGTGTTACATGTGCAGTGTGGAATTACTTAAACTAAGGCATCAACTTGAACAACATAATGTTAAGAAAAATCACACACCATGTCATGACACAAAATAAAAAATAAAAGAATTGTTTGTCTATTTCGTCTTACGTTTACATCTGGGCTGATGTCAAACCAGAGATTTCATTTTGATTTTCGGATTCAGATTACAAAGATAAATAACTATTAAATAAATAATAATCAAACCATAACCCTAAGCCTATTAGGGTTTTGCTTGAACCAAAAACATGGATCCAAAAATTTGACTCGCCTTAATTTATTCAATTTCATACTCCAACATATAAGATGGACCAGATTAGACAGAATTCATGGCTGCCCGAGTCTGGAGTTTTCTAGAAGTTATAGTGATCATGATCACTAGATGGGGACACATGCTCAGGAATTTTATGTAAACAAATCTACTTAAAATTGGGTTCTTGCCTAAATACCCATCTAATTCTTTAAGTTAGCCTTCGATCCACACGAGACCTTTAGTTTTCACACGAGATTTTATATCCTAATCTGATCACCTTTAATTTTCACACGAGATTTTATATCCTAATCTATTCCTAGTTTGCTACTACGACAATAGTAAGGGGCTAGCCTATTCTGGACTCTTCATACCCTGCTTTTTCCGGTTTCTTTCAACAACAACGTGTATTTTGCAAACTACCATTTCCTAATAAATCTTTAATAAAGCAAGGGAAAAAAGGTAGTTTATATTAGGCTTGTCAATGGATAGTTTTTTCTCAAATAATGACCCAATAAATAAATATCAGTTTCAATTCTGAGATCGATCCATTAGATTTCGGATCTAGATTAGATCCGGACCATCAAACTATAGATATGGATCTTATAATTACCCAATGCTAAAACGATGATCAATTTATATAATTTTTTCATATTTAATAAAAAATGATAATTAATTAGTAATAGATAATTAAAACACATTATACAAGTTCATAGTATATCAAAAAATAAAAACAAAAATATCAAACCCGCAACAATCTTGTCGGATCTGGATTGATCCGTGTGAATGGGTTCGAGATCTAGAATTGAAATTGAAACCGTTGTTAATGAGCTATGAGTTATTCTAGATTGATTCGGATAAAAATCGTCTATTGGCGAGTCTGGTTTATATATTGAATTATCGAGAAGCTTAGGCTGGAAAAGGAATGGTGTCACTTTTGAAAAAGCAAAATCCCAATCCCAAGCACAATATACTTTCCCTCTCCCCAATCCTATCTTGTGCTCAAGTTTAGCATCCTCTGCTCAACTTCTCCACTAAGAAACATTTATCCATCACTACAAGATCACTACAAGACAACATCTCCCTACTCAGTTGCAGCCACCACAGATTAATACAGTTTTGTGGCATTCATTGCTAGCCAAACAGACACACACATACACACAGAGTAAGAGAAGAATGGGGCCTGATTGGGGGCCGGTGGCGGTGGCGGTGGGGCTGTTCATCCTCCTATCACCGGGACTGCTGTTCCAGCTGCCGGCAAGGACGAGGTTCATTGAATTCGGCAACATGTACACCAGTGGGATCTCAATCTTCATACATGCCATTTTGTTCTTCTGCATCTACACGCTCTTGGTTGTTGCTATAGGAGTTCATATACATGCTGACTAGCTACTGCTTACACTATTTTCTTGCCAAATTTACATAGAGATGTATTTATCCCTATATATACAACACAATGAGTTCTCTTTAACTGCCCTGCTGCTATTTGTTAGGAAATAACCACAATATTTTCTTGAATAGACTAGTGGGACATAGTGTGAACGGTAGTGGGGGCAAATACTGTTGTTATTTCCTTCTTTGGAGTATTCCGTTGAGTATGTTGTAAACAATTTTATCTATTTTCTCAGTTATATGTTTGCGGTAGGCCGGACTCTGGAGACATAGGTAGAATTTGTCGAACTCCGTTATCAAATTTTGAGTATTTTTATTCCGCTTTCCCACTAGTCTTAAGAAGGAAATATTGTTGTTATTTCCTAACACTATTCATGGTTAAATATTCACCCTTCTCAAACCTAAAGTTTCTTGATTTATGTAAAGTATTTCTTTTCCGAGATTATAAATCCAACATATATAAATTCCCAACTCTAAACAGCGTCCTATTCTCTTATTTCCCATCAGCACAAATTACTCAAGTATCACACACACACACACAGAGAATGATTTAAAGGACAAGAATATATGTAAACCATCAAAGCAAGGAACATAATTAACAGTAAGATGAAAATGGTGTATTATTTTTCAAATAAGATAACAAGATCTAGACAGCTAGTTTTTTCCCATTCTAAGAAAAAAGAGGTTCTAGCCCATTAACTCCAGATTAAGACAAACGGATCCTGACCGTCTCAGCCGGTGTAGATGTGGAGACGAACGGCCAAGATGAGAATAGCGTAGACGACGAAGAAAATGAGCGTGTGCACGGTGATGGCCTTGCCGTTGGTCTTCATGCTGCCAAACTCCACGTGGCGGTTGTTACCTGGTATCTGGAAGAGAAGCCCCGGCTGCAGCAGGATGAAGAGTACAACTCCGATAAGCACGGGCCCCCAGTCCGCCATTTTTGTTTTCTTCGGATTTTTGCAATGGGCGAGATCTGGGGAGGAAGGAGAGTACAAGTGTAGAAGCGCAAGTCATGCGTGCGTAGGCTAAAGAAGAGAGATGGGCGGTGGCATAATCTGTCTGCACTGGCAATTATTTTAACTGGGTCCGCCATTTAACAAATTATTTCTTCTTTGAATTCGAGCCTTTGCTTTATTTTTTAGCCAGATCATCTCGTAGTTGGCAAAATGAACGTGCTCTTGTAAAGTGGAAAAAAAAGATTTTAAAAAATCAAAGATGGCTTTATGTAGATAGAGCAAACAACTAAGAGCATCTCCAAAGGTTTGCACTAATTTAGTGTTGACTCTACACTAAATTAGTGTAAAATATAGACTTTTTTCATATTCATCTCCAATAATCAACTTTATATTTCACTCTATAATAGAATATTCTATTTTATGCTTTCTATTTTAATAAATTTCAAACTAATTATTATATATCATGCATATTTATATTTAATATATATATTTAATCAATTTCATAATTAAATATAAAAATGTATTAATTATCTTTTCATAATTAAATTTAATTATTAAATAAAGTGCTATATTTAAAGTTTGCACAACAATTAATTTATTTCAACAACAATAAAACTAGCATTACATAATACATGACAAAACATAAATTACATGATAATAGCAACTAATTTTCACGATTTGCAAATTCCTCCACAAATGATCGATCAATGCATCACGAAGTGCATGATGAGTGCTTTGTCTTTGATTTTTTATATCGTGCGAAATTCTTGAAAATGGCTTGTATCATTTGGCATTACTTGACATCCGGAGGTGGCACTTCTCTTGCATCTTCAATTGGTGCGAGATAGATCTCGTTCATCCTCAATAATCATATTATGCATAATAATGCATGCTTTCATTATATAATCCAAATGTTTCTTTTTCGATGTGAGTGGATTTGCAACAATTGCAAATCGACTTTGAAGAACTCGAATGCACGCCCACATCTTTCCCGCACGATTCTTGTTTCATTGCAAAATATTTCTTTTTTTTGAGTACGCGGTTCATGGATAGTTTGCACAAGTGTGGACCACTTCGGGTATATTCCATCGGCTAAATAGTAGCCCATATTATACTCTTTTCCTTGTATGACATAATGTGCGGGTAGTGTGATACCTCTAGCAAGCTCACTAAAAGATGGGATCTTTCCAACACATTAATATCATTATTGGATCTGGCATACCAAAGTAGGCATGCCATATCCATAGGTCATGTCGCCACAATTTCAAGTATGATCGTTGGGGATCCACTGCGACACATGCATACGAGCACCTTGACCAGTTGGACAATTTTTCCACTTCCGGTGCATACAATCTAGACTACCTAACATTCACGAAATCCACGTTCTTTACCAATATAAAGTAGTCTAGCAATATCACTATTTGTAGGAGATCTTAGATATTGTTCAGAAAATATTTCCACAAGAGTACGACAAAATTTATTAACGCATTTAATCGCGGTGGACTCACCAATTTTGATGTACTCGTCGGTGGCGTATCTTTGGCATCCGTATGCCAATATTCGGAAGGCAACTGTTACTTTTTGTAGTGTGGACAATCCAAATCTTCCAGTGCAATCTCTACCTTGCTCGAAGTAACCATTATGATTTTGACGACATCGGCAATCGAAGGAATAAACTTGTGACATTCAAAACGTCTGAAACATCCGCCGTTGAAAGTTGGACTTTCAAAAAAGTAGTCGTTGAATAGGCGTTGGGTTGCTGCTTCTCGATCACGATGGATCACCCTATGACCAGGAACTGAGCATCCGTGGGTTGTTATAGCATTTTGATTTTCGATAAGTTTTGCTATAACAAAATTATTTTGGAAAATTTGTTGACCCATCAATTGATGTTCAACATCATATTCATTGAGTATTTGTTCAAGTTCATCATCAGATGAGCTTGAGGAAGATAATAGAGTACTCATATCTTATTTTGGAATTTGACGAGGAAAAAAGATGAAAGATGTTTAAATTCTATGAGTAGTGCATACTTCTTATATAATAAAATTAACTCAAATCAATCTTATCTACAAAATCTAATCCCCATTGTCTATTTTGATTCCCTTAAATCTACACCGTGTATTTTCTTATCTTTTCTCTACAAATCTTTCTGAATTGTCACATCGCTCAATTATCGGTCATGGTGCAGAGTGAAGCAGAAAAGACGAGGGTCACCAAATAGTACTAGACATAATTGTCAGCAAAGATAAGGGCCATTATTAATTTTCTGAGCCCATATCTTTGCAAGTTTGACCATCAATGCAAGAAGTTTTTATCTTATCAATGCAAGAAGTTTTTATCTTATCCATAAATCTCATTGATTCAATCACTACCATTCGTTTGGATTTCCTTAAATCTATACCATCCATATTTTATTTTATATCAAAATCTTATGTCTATTTTCTGTCTATATATATGGTCCATTGTTTTAGCTACATTCACACACAATCCTTTCGATCTTATTTATCTTCTTTTAACATCTTTATTTATTTGTTCTATTTACATTTTATAGCTTCTTCTGGTCAGAAAAAATTACCCAACTACACTACTGATGAAGATCAACATCTTTGTCGCGTGTATCTTGATATTTCCCAAGATTCAGAAACGGGAATATATCAAAAAAGAGATAATTTTTGGAATCGTATTTTGGAGGTTTACAATCTGAAAAACCTTCACCAAATATGTGTGATCGAAATAAAAGATCAATTGAAACTCGTATGCAAGTCATATTGAGTCATCTTTCAAAATTCAAAGCATGTGTGCAACAAGTGGAGTATCTCAACCAAAGTGGAGCTTCTGAAAAAGATATTGTATAAAGAGTAGTTCTTTTAATAGTTAGTTCAATTATTTATATATATTACTATCATTAACATGTTTTATTCATCGTGTGCAGTTGAAAATGCAAGAAGAATGATGGTGAAGATGAAAATTTCGAAAGGGTTCAAGTTTGAGCATGTGTGGGATATTATGAAAGATTTTCAAAGTTTGATTGTTCTTCACAAAATAACAGACGCCAAGGTCTTCATTTGAATCGAAACAAATCCGAAACCCCTATGTCACCCGAGACTTTGTCTTCCTTGATGTCAACTTAAGTGATGGTAGTGGCGGTGGTTACGCATCGTGAGCGTCCCGAGGTGTTAAAAAGCAAAAATAAGAGAAAAGTAGCGAAGATATGTACGGTATTCTAAAATCAATCAATGAGGAAATAAGAGGATAGGTGATTTAATGGATAACTCATACGCCAAAAAGATCAAATTATACTCTGCAACAACAAAGATTGAAGCAAAAAGCAAGCTCTTGCATTTCGTAAGTGGGAAGTAGATAATAAAATTTTGATGATGAACACGGATAATATCTCGATCCTATTCGTCGGAATATTTCAAACAAGAACAAGCAAAATTATTATTAAAAGGCAAAAGATTCATGCAAATGATGCCTTCAATATGTTTGAGGCACATTTCAAGATTTTGGAGGATCTGGAGGCGACATTGGGGGATCCGGAAGTGATCTTGGACCGTATTAAATTTCTTGTATGCTACTTTAATTTTATTGCATGTGTGTTTGTGATTTTATGCTTACTTTTATTAAGTTGTAATTTTATTTTTATTATTATGATGTAATTTTATTTTATTATATTTTAGAATTTTATATAATGTCTTTTATAAATTTTATGATTGCTAAATTATAATAATAACTATATAATAAACAAACATAATACAAATAATTAAATAAAAATAAATAAGTAAAGAATATGAAAAGTGATTTAGAGTGGTGAATAGTGTCACTCTATATTTGGTGTGACACTATTCACATTCACTAATTTAGTGCAAGATATAGAGTATTGTTGGAGAAGGTTTTTACACTAAATTAGTGTATAGAGTATGAAATATAGTGCCTTTGGAGATGACCTAAGTGGATTTGATAGTAAGTAAATGGATTTTTTACCCAACTAGGGCATGAAGTGATGTTGATAGAAAAGAAAAGGATTTTTGATCCAACTACGGCATGATTGGTTTGCGAGGGAGGTGGCAAAAGATCGTGTCGGACTAATTTGGATCGAGTCCACCGGGTTTTTCAGAAGAATTGGGATGGTTTGGATATATTGAAATTCAATCAAGCACAAAATCTATTTTTATGATGTAAAAGTTTTGGACGGACTCAATCCACCAAACTTTTGACTCCTTTAGTTGCTTCAATTCGATCTAAAATTTAACCAGACTTAAATATTAAATATCGTCCAAAACTAGGTGAGCGGGTCAATTTGGGCGAGCGACTTGTTTCGCCGACTAGATAGGCCTGATTTGTTTTTAGGGGTGAAATTCGGATTCGGTTAGTATTTTGCCTAATCCAACCGATCCGAAAATCCAAATTTGAGATAAAAATAATCCGATCCGAACCGAATATCCGAAAATTCAAATTGAAAATCTGAAAATTTAAAATACCTATCGTAATGATAAACGGCTCTTCTCGCGTGACCTTCTCTTAATTCTCAAAACTTCGCTCCATCCAGAAAGAGAGACCCTTCATTGTCAAATCCGAAATTATGAAAAATCCGAAACCAATTTTTGCTAATTCTTATATATATTTATATTAGATTTAAAAATATTTAAATAAAATATTATTATATATAATTCGGATTTTCGTATTTTTCGGATAAAAATTTCTAATTCGATCCGATCCGAAAATCCGGAATTTTGAAAAATGTCAATCCGATCCGAACCGAAAATCCGAAAAATCCAAACCGAATTTTAAATTTCGGTTTGGTTCGGATCGGATATTCGGATTTCGAGTATTTTGCTCACCCCTATTTGTTATGCCGGCTTTATCCATTATTCTAGTGTTGGTGATCATCATTAATTCATAACAAGCGAGCAATCTAGTTTTGCTATAAATTAAAACTCGACGCATAATAATTTGTCGCATGCAAAATATAATTCAACCTTACCTCAGAGTAGGGGTGCTTAAACGGGTATCGGTTATCGGTTAACCGATAACCGAAACCAAAAAGTCGATTGTCGGTTAACCGATAATCGATTTTAGTTTCGGTTCGATTATCGGTTCCATTGCAAGTGAATTTGGTTATCGGGTATAACCGATTAACCGACAGTTATACCGATTAATCGAAATTAATTAATTAATTAATTAATTTATTTAATTATTAGGTAAAATTATTTAATTTAATATTATAATTTCTGTAATATTTGAAATAATCTCGGTTAATTTCGGTTATTTTCGGTTAATTCGATTATTTTCGGTTATTTTCGGTTAATTTTATATTTTTATTTTTTTATTTTTTTAAATTTAATTTTAATTTGGTTAATCGATAACCGAACCGACTAACCGAATCGGTTAATCGGTTAACCGATTAACCGATTGGTATCGGTTCCGGTTATCTATTTTGGGTTAATTCGGTTTCGGTTAACCGAACCGAATCTCACCCCTACCTCAGAGGGACATTGAAAACTTGTGATGTCGGTGTGACATTTCATGATGATCCAAATTGGTGATAAATAGATAAATTTAGCCTCAACCACCAACTTAGCTACAATTATGGTGCCCTCCTCCAAAATACTCCCTCCGTCCACTATAAACGTGCATCGATTTTGGTAGCACGGGTTTTAAGAAAACTGTAATGAGTGTAAAGTAAATGTGTATAAAAAGGTGTCATTGGGATAATAAATGAATATATTAATGGATTGTGAGTGTAAAAAAGTGGACCATGAGTGTTTTTTTGTAAATAAATGGATAAGTTGAGGGTAAAAATGTAAAGTTGGTGTTTCTAAAAAAGGAAAGTGCACATTTTTGGTGGACGGACCGAAATGAAATTAAATGCACGTTTATAGTGGACGGATGGAGTATAATTTATAGAGGTGGAAACTCAATTTTAAATATTCGGTATACTCTGTAACCAAATTAAATTGATGATTACAAATTAAACAGGTGGTAATCAATTAATTAAATAATTGATTCTATCGATTTCGGTTCAGTTATTAATAGTATTTTTTGTATTGTTATTAGTTACAGTGTACTAAATAATCGGATAGGTATATTGATAATTGAACCTGAAGTATATAATTGTCACGATCCAACTATTTAATTACGTATTAAACTAAATAATCAAGCCGTGATTGGTTTAATTAACGATAATCTTTCAACAATAAGTGATTTATAGAATTAAGTTTTCGAAACAAACAGGCAGCATAACGTTTGTAATTGGGGTAAGCCAACCTGCACTCAAGAAATTTTCCAACAACAGCAATAATCCCAAACGAGGTCACAGCCTCGAAAATACATACGTAGAAATTTTGAAATATTTACAAGGTTCATCAAAAGTACGGTTTCACAACTTCAAAGTTTTGACAGTAGAAGAGTAATGAATATCATGTGTGAAGACATGATATTCGGACATAACTATCAAAAGTAAGAAAGCAAAAACGACAAGTCAGCTCAATTCCATGCCACATCTTCTTCTTACTCAACTTGCAACAAATAAACATTTTATGGGCATGAGTACCAGAAAGTACTCAGTGGATAATCGACAACATAACTTTCAAAACTTAGAAATTTCTTTTCAATTAAGACTTTAGAAATCAATTTGAATAATTGTTTCATAAAGATCTTCCATTATCCTGTCACCACAATTTCATTTCGAACATACCGGCATCACATACCCGAGTTGGTCCCGAAGGATCTCAACTACGGTCATACCCTATCTACGTCATCCGGTAGTGGGAAGTAGGCCTCCTCCCCAATACCATGGCCGGCCTACATTTGCAAGCTCACAGCCATAACCTGTGCACAGTATAATATATTTTCCTACCGTAGACAGGTAAATCGCCGTCATACCCACAATGTGGTAAAACATTCATTTTCAAAGTATTCATAATGTGGTGATTGAAAATACTTTCATAATATCAATCATTTCGAAACATAACTTTAACTTTATTCAAAAACGATTTGCGAAACATTACCCACCTCAAACGTTTACTCCACAACGTCAGTTCCTTCGTTGTTCACGTCTCGACTGCCTTTGCTTGTTCCTTGTAAAAATAAGATTATTATTAAGTTTAGCAACCCTTTCTTATTCATTTAATTATTTATCAATAGTTTATCAATTAACAATTCAAAACGTTTCTATTAACAACGAATTCTACCGAAATTTCGGCAGAGTAACGTCTGTAATATGTATAGCCCAAATACACCAAACTCATCAAATTTCATCCCAAACTCCTCAATACCATCACCGTATACTTAAATATGTATTTAGGAACTTAAAACAAGCTTAAACTCATTCATTTACAAGTTAATCACCTAATATCCTTCATTCACATATATAGAAATTTCCAATAGTTTTACTATCTAAATTCCATTTAACATCAAATATCTCATAATTATACTCATTTATCATCAATGATCATAATTCCATCATCCATTCAAGTCTTGATTAAAATTTCTCACATAAAATCATAACTTAAACTAAACTTTAATTTTCTAGTTTTCATACCTTATATCCATAAATTCTTATAAATTCAACTTAAGCATTATTTTTATCATAGATTTCAAATATCAACTCAAATACATCAAATAAAATCAAGAAATCAAAGTTCATGGTATGCCCTTCATTTTCGAAAATTTGAACATTTTGCGTATAGTTGAATTAAATTCCTATAAATTCATTCTATGCATTATTTATATCCCTAAGTATGAATATCATATCAAATTACTCAAATAAAATCAAAATCATCAAGTTCCTATCACATGAGATTTTTGAAAATTTCAAGAATTGAACAAACATAGTTTAACTTTTAATTTATTCATTTATATGATGTTTATAAGCATACTTAAACATATATCTAAGCTTAATTCAATCATATCCTAACATATAAATCATATTCAAAATTAGGGTTTCATGATCAAACTTTAATTTTGAAATTTCATGAATTTAAGGAATTTAAATCCATAGCATATGTTAATCAAGCTCCATAATCATAATTAAATCAATAAACATAATAAAAATTAAACAAATCATCCATACTCAACATCTCATAATTTTCGAAAATTATAAGATAATAGAACATCATGTATATCAAATTATATCACAAAAACTCAAGCTAAATCAAGTAATTACCTTGCTTAGAGGGATTTTCCACTAATTTCTCACTTAAATATGGATTAAAAAGTGAAAATAAAATTTTGTGTGTGATGTGTGTGTGTGTGCCGAAAATGGAGGAGAATTGGGAGGTTGGGGATGATTTATTATATGTATATAATTCTAGATGTTCAATTTAAATTTCATGTGCATTTGTTTAAAATTTCAAAATAATTAAACACTAATTTCAAGAATTTTATAATTACACCTCTAACTTTGCTAATTCCATACTTTAATATAATTTAATTAATACTATCATATCTCAATTAAATTATAAGACCTAATACAACTTATATTCATAATTTAATTTAGATTCATATGGCATAATTTAAATCATTTTATATAACAAAATTTAATTCATTACCATAATACTTCTTAATTTTCGAAAATTTGCATAAATAAATTCTTTTATCACTAATTATTGCTTAATAAATTTATTCAAGCAAATTAATAGCTTGAATGATAATTCATTCCATTTTATAAGAAAATATCCATATAAAAATAATTAAAGCATTTCATAGCTTAATTTCTAATTTATAGCATTTTTCATTCACACATATCATAATAATTCATTTATTTCATATAATTCACTTTTTATCACAAATAAACTCATTTATAATAAATCTCTACATTTTCAAATCTCATAGGTTCAAATCTTAAATTAATTGAATTCATGCCGATTAATATTTCATTATATCGAATTTTATAAATTCTTAGGGCTTAAATAGCTTTTAAGCCCTTAATTATAGGGGTGGGAAACGGTTCGGGTTCGGTTAACCGCACCGATTTTTTCGGTTAACCGAACCGAAATTTTCATAAATTTAATAACCGAAACCGAACCGTTTATTAAGTTCGGTTAACCAAAAACCGCATCGGTTAGTGCGGTTCGGTTTTCGGTTAACCGAAAAACCGAAAAATTGCTTTGAGATTACATGAATTTATAAGAAACGACATGTCATAAGATACAACTTTGCAATCAGATGTGTAAACTTTTCAAATTTTAATGTCCATAAAAAATTTCATCCAATATCCATCAATAAATCAAAGCAATCAACATCAATCCATCAACAAACTATCATGTTCATGCAATGATAATTTGATACATTAGAGTAATTTGATACATTAGAGTAATAGGGTTTAAATTTAATTAATATTAGTAATTAGTTTTATAGATTTATAAAAATTAAAATAATTAATAAAATAGAAAAGATTTTCGGTTTTAGGTTAATAACTGTTCGGTTATCGGTTAACCGAAACCGAAAAAAAAAAAATATTATACCATAAACCGAACATAAACCGAATATGCGATATCGGTTAACCGAATATAACGGTTTGATTCGGTTCGATAACCGATAACCGAAAACCGTTTCCCCCTACTTAATTATACCTAATTAAGCTTTAATAATTACTATAAGATTTTCGGACTACTACAATAATACATATTTTCAATTTTATAATTATTAGTAAATTATACTCACTTGTCGCATAATTGTCTTATTCATGTCCAAGAAAAGTATAACGCTTACTATTTTGGGACACATAATCCTTATAATTTAATATTGCAACTACTCATTATTTATCAAAAAATTACCCTCTGACCCCATTTAATTTATAATTTAATCTCAATCATTCATTATCTTACATTGTGGAATCATTTCTCTACTAAAAAATTATCTATCAAATATTTATTAAAACTTATATCATCTTCAAAGAATACATCTTTGGTGGATAGATGGAGTAATTATTATAGAATAAATTATAATTATTATTTTGTATCTTTGATTTTATAATATATTATTTTTAATTTAAATTTTATACATTTTTGAAAGAATATATAGTTTTTCTTTAATTCAGTTTTTCGATTAACCAAAAAATCGATGGATCGAACCTATCGATTTTTTGGTTAATTGAATAGCCTATGGTTTAATTATCGATAAGTATCCGATGATGATTTCGATTTCGATTTCAATTTTGATTGATCGAAACCGATCAAATATGCCTATGCACCACTCTAATAAGGCCATAAAAAAGTTATCTATAATTTATTATATAATTGGCAATATAAATCAAATAAAGTGGTTTTAAAAATATCAAATAAAAGTCAAAATTTATTACCAATTTTTCTAGATTTAACCTAATTTTCAAAATGCTTCTGTAAAACCATTTTTTTTGTCAATATCCTCAACCCTAAAACTACAGTGTTTCTACTATTGTAACATTCCAAAACTCGTATCAAATTCACAAATCAAACGAAACATGACTTACTTAGCTAGGACCTCTATATAATATTAATAAAGAATTTTTGCTTCAAGATCTTAGCTTAATTAATTAAAGTTAGCAGATTTGAAATAAAAAATTATAACCAAAAAAACTAAGGATGATAAGTGAATATTTAAGAAACATATAGAAGTGGGGGAAAAGCAAAGTAGCAATTATATGTCTCCCTCCACAGGAATTTTAAAGCCGAAAAATATGATCTTCTTTTAGTCTTTTTATATGATATAGTATCCTACTACCATCGACCGGTTTCTTTCTTCCATAGCATCTTGGGCTAAGCGAGAGAGAGGGGGTAAAAGGCGAATTAAAATGACTAGGAAGTAAGTCACATTTAAAAAATCAGGTATCATAGAGCTCAAACTCATAAAGGCTGCAAACCACAAAGAACGGGATAAACCATACTTGCAAAATCAAGTGTCACAAGCTCATATTGACACTTAGACCGACATAGACATTAGTGAGATTCGAGCTTGTAACATTTTGACCTCAAAAATTAATTTTACCACTAAACTATGCCTAAGTAACAAAGCAAATAATCCTTATTCCACATGGTGATGGTGCATGGTAAGACTGATGTATATCTTGTTGGTGAGTAAATTTAAACGTTACGTATATGGAGTGAAGTTTATATAGCAAAGACATTTAATTACAATTTCAATCCAAAAACGCAAGAAAATACACACAGAAAGCTATAGCTTCGTTTTGAAATTCAAACATAGGAAATCATCAAAACAGAAAGAAACAAAAAGATGTGGTTAGTGGCCAATGTAGACGTGAACACCAACATCCAGCAGGAAGATAGAGATGAAAGCCAACTAAATAAATGGAGTGCTAGTATTGAAGAGGCCCAACTCAACGACTCGTTGGCGATGGGTATTTGGAACAACTCTTATGCACAAACAGCCCTGTTTATCAGAGCAACGCAACAATACTCAAGCCGTCAAGATAACATCTTGATTTCAAAATTGTCTTACAAAAGACAATGCTTAAGAAATCAAGAGCAGCGATTGCTCACAGCTTCAAGCGTTTTCAAATGAAAACTTACTTCTTTCAAGCCATAGAAACAGACAAAATGATGGCATGGGGTGAACTAGCATCAAGCAATAGAATGCCCCATATGCAATATATTGTCAAGTCCAAATTGTGAGCCACAAATTTTATGACAAAAGAGTCTGAACCCGCTTTGGTCTTTTAAGAGTGTAGATCGTGCAATCAATTTCATGATCCAATCCCAACGGGGAATTAGTGGTGACATTATCACAACAATCAACAAAATGAACAAGCAGAGAGCAGATGAACCTAAGTACTTTTTCGAGCCCTAACTGTGTATTAACTTCGAATACACAGTCCTGATGATTATTGGTCCATTGAATCACTATTCGTGGTCCGGTTCCAGCGCTCCAAATCATGCATAATTCAAGCGGAAAATGTCATTCGATACATAGAAGCTTCCTTGCGGTGTGGGAATCAAATGGAACATCTGTTATCATAACAATTACACGGAGATGGTGAGATAAGAGCAATACTGGATGTTCATTGTCAAGAAGAAAATCTTGAAATAAGTTGCTATTATGTGAATAACAAAAGAGCAGGACAAAAACACAACTTTGATGAGTTTGATCCCATTCATATGCAACAACACAAGCAAAGTAAACCAGAAAACTACCGCAGGGGAAGTCTTAAGATTGTCAAACCTCGTCTGAAAGATAACATCGAAAATATGTTATCTTTCAGAAGGTAGAAGGAGATTTTCAACTGAAACAAATATACAGCCAATACAATCTCTCTCCCAACAAAAATAGCAATTTATCAAGAGTTATTCCAAATTGCGGCCTTAAACTATAAAAGTATGAATTCACTGAACATTTATGGTACAAACTTGAACACTCGAACGAACTTTAGATATGTTTAGTCCACACTACTACACACATTTTAACTATGTTGCTTGAAAGTATGAATCATATATGAGTTTCTCGAACGTATGCACCATATGTGTAAACAAGCCTATCATCTGCAATTTAAAGAAGCACTATTGATTCCCTTCTACAGTTCTACTAAAACGAAAACATGTACAGAAATCATAAAATTACTATCATCAAGTTCCTGCTACGTCTACTTTCTTATTATAAAATACTACAATAATTAGTAAGATCTTAGCCGCACCTAATCCATTTCATCGAATAAATGCAAGTAGAAATGCATAAACACAGCAACATAGATACATTCGCCATCTGCAAAGTGTTTTCGTATTCTAATTACCAGACATTTATTAACAGAAAACTCGAGAAACGTAGTGATTATTCAGAAATGATTAGCACAAGGTCACAACTAAAACTGAAGTGAATTAACTAAAACTGAAAATCGGATCAAACCAACCATCAAAACCTAGTCAATTGGACAAATCGCTGATCAAGGCTAAGCAAGGTCACAACTAAAAAGCTACACAAGGAAGAAAGATGTGTTCGATGAAATACCTGACTGAACTTGAGGGCGTGCTGCTCGCCGGAGAGCTGGAGATTGCCGGAGACGAAAACGAGCATACCGGCGGCGGGGCCGGAGGGCTGGCAGTCGACGGTGGTGATGTGATGCTGGCATTGCTGGAAGGGCAATCCGGCGAGCTTGGCGACGATGTTAGTAGATCCCATGAATTTCTCGCCCTCGAAAGTCATCATAGATCCGTCTTGGTAGAGGTTGGCCAGCCCGGCCCGATTGGCATCGAAGGTAGAGTAATAATGCTCCACGAAAGCTTTCGCCACTGCGTCTGGATCCATTCTCGCGCCGCCTCTTTCCCAATCTCGTTTCCCTCTTTTCTTGATTTTTCGATTTGGATTAACTCTTACATATACTTCTTTTTCCTTTTTCTTTTAATTCATGCAAAACTTGCTGTGCATTACGACTTTATTTCAAATCTGTTATCTTTTAATTAATGGAATTAAGTCCGTGGTCAAATAAAATTTATGACCTTTATGGCTTTATCTTTTTTAAATGGAGTTGGTAGGATAATATTGGATATTGATCTCGAACCAATTCAATTCGATCAAGATACGATTCGATATAGAGCAAATAGTTAAGTCTGAATTATCACCCCATCCAAAATGGGTCTCATCTGGTGTTTTTTTGAAGCCCAATCCATGTCCACTTGATGTCCATTTCAACCTTAATTAGATAATTATATTTATTTATTATTTTATAAATTATACTTGTATATAAAATTATTGTTGGTAGTTTTTTTTTTTTTTAAATTATGTTGACTCGTTTAAAAATGAAACAATTTTACACTAAAAGTCGTTAATTTAGTGTATTACTACTTTTTCTGTATAATCTGTTCTCCTTAATATACATGCAAAAAGAAAGGAGTCATGATTCATTATTATTTATATTATATTAATCATGTAGATGTTTTATAATAATATATAATTTATAATTTAAATATCTAACTTGGTATTTGTTTGTTATTTACATATTAAAATTGATATGTAATGTAATCAAAATGATTATCGAATTTTTTGCAAATATTCGAATACTCATTTCGATTTTTTGAAGTATATTCTAAATAACAATATTCTTGTATTCAATGCAAAATCATATGGAAAGAATCTATAAAATCGTATCTTAAATAGTACTCCTTTGTCTCATTTAAAATGTTTCATTTTTTTTTTGGGTTGTCTCATTCTATTTTAGGAAATAATTATCCCTTCAAAAAGTATGAATCCTACCCATTTTTTAATATTTTAATTATTTTATATTTTTTTCCTAAATACTCGTACCAAAAATAAATGGGACACTTTAGGGGAGGACGGAGGGTATAAGACTCTATCAAGAAAAGAAGGCCACACAGAGAGAGGGGAGGACTTCACTTTGATGGAGGGCGGACTTTTGACTTATATTTTCCTCTCTTCTATTAGGTACTTATATTTTCTCTCTTCTATTAGGTAATTTGTGGGATGCAGTGTCTCTTTCTGATTGTTTCAACTTTATAAAGTAGATTTTGTTCTATGTTGTATCTCGAGGTTATCTATTTCTTGATCAAAATCAGTGGGAGAAGAAATGTTGAATGAAAACGATATTGGTTGCTGTCATCTCTTGTGGCCCTGCTTCTGTGATTATTGCACAATACTCTTTCGATCGTAGTTCCCAAGAGGAAGAGGAGAAAGGAAGAAGATCGTGTCTATTATTCATGATGATGCATCAAGACGTACATTATTCTTTGTGAAATCCTTAATCTTTTTATGAATTGAATGCTGTGCAATCCTTCTGATTTCTCCTTGGGCTCCAGTTTTGACGCCGAGCCTGCCTAGCTTGGTCATCGCAGTGATGAACGCCGCGTTGAAATCACCGGGGCTCTGGGCGAAGTCGACGACAGTCTGCTGTGAAGCCGGATCAGTGAACAGCACCTGATCCGACGAAAACAAGCCCCTCCCGCCCACCAGATGTTGGTAGTAGACGTTGTCAAATGTCTGCGGAGTCGTGTGATCCATGTTTATGGCGATCCGTGGGTCGACATTCTGAGGGCACTCTTGCATCAGCTGCTGCGCAAAGGCTGGATCCATTGTCGGGTCAACGGGGTTGGAAGGACTGAACGAGTATATCCTATTTGCAAAACGGTCGCAGTGGGAAAATCCTAATGTGTGACATCCCGAAAGAGCAACCATATCGGTCTGAGACAGACCATGCTTCGCGAACATGGTGTTGAGTTGAGCCAGATTGAATTCGGGCTCCGGTAAGTTCCCAGCAACCCGGGAAGCTTGTGAAATAAGCCCGTCGCGCCTTCCTAACTCCACGTTGTATGCAGGACCTCCCGCCTGAAACACATCTTGAGTTTGATTTTCTGAACAGTAGATGATCAAGTGAAAAGGGGATTGGTTTTACCAGGAAGACGACGTCTCTAGCAGCAATGGTCAAGATGTCTGCACAGGATACTATGTTGGGACACTGAGCCTCGACTGCTTGCTTGGCCTTAACAACGGTGTCAAAGCCATCTCCGGCTAAGGAAAGATTGTCCGGGGCATCTTTTTCAGCATCGTTGTTTGGTGAAGCAATAAGAACAGAGGCATCGCATCCCTACAAACCAATTCAGAATAGATAATCTGTTTCTTGCTGTCAAAAAATTGAAGGCCAAACTAGTTAGTCTAGTTCCCCACATCTCCTTTCCTATATAAATGAGTTCTCCATGATTAACTTCCATGGATATGCTTATGTTTTCATCTATCAAACAAGGAAGCATGTTGCCAACATGAGGCAAAGGCAAATTCCCATTCTTTTCAAATACTTTCCATGGGAATTCATGTCGAATACATACCTCAACGAAGCAGTCATGGAAAAACAGACGCACAGTTGCTGGAATAGTGACGAACGTCTGGTTTATCTTTGACACCACAACCTGCCTCACGATGTTCTCGACGTTCGGACACGTTGACCTATAGAAGTTTTGCCTCAGTTGCCCCTCACCACTCCTCACAAATATGCATATCATCAGCAGACACAAAATTTTGCAGCATCCCCCCATCTGTGTGTGTGTGTTGCGTGTGGCTTCTTCTGGATGTCCAAAATTGAATATATCGTGAATGAAACAGTTAGAATATGAGCAAATAGGATGATGACTTTAGGCAAGAAAATTGTTTGTTAAATAAGGTGGTAGTTGCTCTGTCTAAGGCTGTGGAGGTTTTACCTGAATGTGATGCTATAATGCAAATTTAATTTTCCTTTTCCTTAAGAGGGTGTTTGGCTAAGCTTATTTTAGAGGGCTTATAAGATGTTTGAAGAGCTTATAAGAGGTAATTTCTCAAGTGTTTATAAGTTGTTAAAGTGTTTGGATAATTGATCTTATAAGATAGGGAAATAATCGTGAATTAGAGAGAGAAAATCATAGTTAGAGAGATAAATTTGACGAGATATGAAGTTGATAGTATATGTGTAAGAAATAACGAATTATAATAAGATTATTTTGGTAAATTCATGGTTGCTTATATGTTTATGAAAAAATAAGTTAGGGTTGACCAACTTACTTTTAGGGGAGTTTATAAGCTGTTGGAGCTTATTTTCATAACTTATAAGTTGTTTAGAAGCTTATTTTGCTAAACATTTTGCAACAATTTATAAGCTCCTAAACAGCTTATAAATTGTTTTAAAGAGCTTATAAGCTCAGCCAAACACCCTCTAAATAATAAAATGCAGCACCGTCCTCTAGGACAGTCCAATGATTAAGGTGGGTTCATATGGCCGAGAGGTCACAGATCCGAACCCCACCAAACGCCTCTATGGGTTTGACCATGTCACACCTGATTTTCCAAGTGTGGTTTACATGTCCTGTGTGGTTTGCAGGCTATTACAATTTACACAGGACGTGAGATTTACCCAGTGCGCACTTTAAGGTAGCGGTTACGGGTTCTCCATTATACAAAAAAAAAAAATGCAGCACCACTGAATTATTATCTATGGTGAAAAGGAATTTCTTTCTTTTTCCTTAAATATGACAAGTTGTTATACTACGAACATGATTTGCTTTCAGATTGTTGCTATATTGAAGTTTACAACTCGTTTTGTTGATTTTCAACCGTCGATTTCGGTCGAGATACGAAAACCACCGGATTGAAGGCACAGGGGCGATTAATATAACTATTCATAATTCCGTCACTCAAATTTGAATATGTCAATTCTCATTAATATAGCTCATTTTTCAAAGTCTCGAAACATATATCTTAATTATCACAAAAACTTAGTTACAATATTTGAATTTAAACCCATATTTGTAACAATATTAGTATTTTATATTGTCTGAATTCAACTTATGATCCGTCAAATAAATTTTGATATGTAAGATGATAAGATTCCCTCATTAGTTAGTCAGTTAACTAATTACACAACAATAACAAGAATTCCCCACCTATGGTATCACTTGTTGTGTTGTATGCTATTGCGAATGTGTCTTAGGGCTCATTTTATCAAATACAATATCCGTTCTATTATTGTTGGTTTTTTATTTTTGGTTGTTCCACTATTATTGGCCCATTTCAAAAGGAAACATTTTCTGTTAAAAAATGTCCGAATTTTATGTCATGTACACTTTCACACAAAACATAATTCTCTCCTTAATTTACGTCACAGAGAAAGGACCCAAATAACGGAGTATATTTTACATATAAAAATGGAATGTTGATATGAAATAGGATACAAAATTTCATGGGATCCTTTATTTTCAACTATACTCAACCCCCTCGTTTTATATGAATGTGACGTGAATTATTGGAATAGATTTTAATATTGAATATCAGAAATATTTATGATAAAAAGAGGTAGGAGGGTAGTAATACTTTTCTACGCCAATAGACAAAAATTCTTTTTAATAGACAAAATTTCTTTTAATTTGGCTAGTGAAAATGACATGGTAACAAATCCCATGTCCAACCTACTAGGGGTGTCGGCGGTGGATTTCTGGACTGAAACAAGTAATTTAGTATTGGTTACGGTTGCAGGCCGATCAAGAAATTAAACCCGGACCGGATTCGGACCATCAAACTATGGATCCGGATCGGGTATTACCCATTTCTAATCGGTTACCCACCGGTCTTTATTCTCAATTACCCCCAAATCTCAATTAACCAAATGCTTACTCATTCCCGTCAAAAACCATTAATCAACGTTAATCCTCCTTTGTTTGCTAGGATTAGTTAGAATAAAATTTTAATTGTTTTAATTGCTTGCACACTTGGTTTACATTAATCTCAATTATATTTTTTTTTTCTTTACGTATATAATGTAAATTGTCTGAATGAATAACAAATTGCGTGCTTATTGAGAAAAAAAAGGAACATTTTGTCCCAAAAGTTAGAAATAAAATCAAGATTCATTATTTTTAAAATTTTTAAATACGATACTATATTTTGTCATGATATTTGACACTTTTTCAATAATATCTTGTGTTTTGAGAAATTGGTACATAATTCTCTAATATTTTTTCAATAATATTACGGAATCCAAACTCATACATCAAAAAATTCACGTGACATGTTAGATCTGATACGGCACCACCCTCACAATACTATACATGTATTTCTCATAATATCCGATATGCCACATCGATTTTTCAATCATGAAATTTCGGACTTGTGATATTATTACAAAAATATAAAATATTGACATTATTGAAAATTTTGTTACACACTGTGACAAAGTATTGAAAATTTACCACAATAATTTTGTTACACACTGAAATGAAAAAAAAAAAAAAAACTGATCGGGTCGGACCGGAACCGGACAATACGGGTCGGGTCTTGATCGGTCCGGGTCCAAGCGGTTCTAGAACCGGAACCGAAACCGGAACCGTTGTTTTAAAATTTAATGGGTTTTGAACGGTTCCGGATCGGTCCCGATAAAAACCCCTTGACATCCCTACAACCTACATAGCTTTTCCACAAGGAGAAATACAAGAATTTGTCTCTTGTTTATGCTCATACGCCATTATTTATTTGCCTGCCATATCAACCTTAGGGCAATTATTTACTACTAAAAATGTTAAGGCAGCCTTTGATTAGCTTTTGATAAAATTAATTCTTTTATCCAAGAAATAAAAAAATGTGTTTGGTGTAGCCTTCGCTCAAATCCCATTGTCCCTCCCCAGAATTGACCTACCTATCTATATTATATTATTTATTGCCATACTATTACTTTATTAGTGTATCTGTACACATCTATTAGCCTATTTTATCTTACCAAATATATCACCCTTAACTTATTTCCATTTCATTACACGTATGTTTAGGACCATAAACGAATCGAATCGAAGTAAATATCATTATATTCGATTTGATCTAGTTTGTTATTTGAATATTAAAATTGATTAGTATTCATATTCAAAATAATTTTCAAATTATTCAAGAATATTCAAATATTTAATTCGATTTTTGAGTATAACAACAATATTCGTGTATTCAATTCAAATTTTATGGAGAACATCTATAATATAATATTATAAATAATATAAGACTCTATCAAGATATTTAACAAATATTAACCAATTAACGAATAACGACGTTTCTCGTTCTTTATTTTATTGTCCGCTATCTTTATTGTTAATACAAATTGAATATTAATGAATATAGAATTGAATATATATATATATATATATATATATATATATATATATATATAGGGGATGGTTCATTTGAGAATGAAAATAGGTGTAGGAAATAGGAATAGATATGTAAGTCTAGCATATCTTTCATATTTGTGTAAGTAAATCGAAATTACTATGTTGCGTATTAGTTTAGACATATTTCATCTCTTCGTAGCACATATGCTAAATATATTAGTTTAGCATATTTTTCATTCTGATGTAGCAGAAGACAAGAAGAGTTCTAGTCTTTGCACAATAATCCGCCTAGCACACAAAACACAAATGAGACAACCGAAATTAAATCTCAACCATTGATCCAACGAATCAAATGCCGATTCATTTCTATTTCTATCAAATTATCATTTCTTACGATCATCTCCTATATATATATATATATATATATATATATATATATAGTTTGGTTCAAATAAGAACCATTCTTATCCTAAAACTAAAAACCAAATGAATTAGTTATGAAAGTTGATGAATCCGTTGAGAAAGTTAATGAATTCAAAATTGAATTTTTCACCGGGTTCGAATCCCATGAGGCGAAAATTCTATTTTTGGATTCGATAATTTTCCATGGATTCATCAACTTTCACCGTGAATTCATCAATTTTTAGTTCTCACGTTCTCACAATAAAATGGTTCTCACGTTAACCCTCCCTATATATATATATATATATATATATATATATATATATATATATATATATATATATTTACGATCATCAAATCGAATATTTTAATTTTATATTTGTATTGAATAATAATCGAATCAAAATAAATATTTGTTTTGATCTCGAAATATAAATTTTAAATACAAATATCTTATTTTAAATATATATATATACCGAATCGAGAAAATTATATAATCCATTAAGAACCCAATGTATTTTTATCTGATACAAACTGTAAGATGAGATTTAAACAATCAATTCAGTCCAACGCATCATCTTAACAAAAGTTAAGTGATTTAACATTTAACCAACATTATCTCTCTCGATTACAAACAATTTCTCAACAATCATTATCTCTTACTCGTCAACAAAAGTTCTAAATCAAGCGCTGGAACTGATTAGTAGTAAAAAACATTACCAAAAAAATCAAGATTAAAAATTAATAATCATGCTAAAATAAATTCCCCACGAGATTAAGTTTGTCAAAAGAAAATAGATTAATGAAGATAATTTTGTCAAAAAATTAGACAAAAGTTATTCTTAACAATTAGGAATACATAATACTAATGTGGTTGATTTCGTGCCTATATGAATAATGATTCCTACAAAATGACGATTCCTAATTGTAAAGTTTAACAAGTCATGTGATTAGGAAAGGATCTAAGTAATTTGTTCATACAAGTCATTCCCTTCATTCACCTAGTGTTTCATCTTTGAGTAATTCCACCTAATATTTTTCAATTATAGTTTACTTTATATATAATTTGTTGTATTCAAAATAATGTCATTTTAATTTTATTTTTTCAAAATATATATCAGTCTAGTTTCTCACATCAAAGCTCACATTTCACCTAATTAGTTACAAATTTATTGGCAAAATAATTTTTTTATTTGTGTGTACCTAAGGCTAGAATGACATATATTTTGAATACGAAAGATTATTAGTCAACAAATGCATTTAATTTGTTGTATTAAAAGGACAGCAATTTTTATAGACGGATTAATTAATATTTGAATGTAAGTCTAGGTCAATTATACGCACAATCATTGAATTGTGGCCTTTTGATAATCCAAACTATAAGTTTCTCCAACTATATATCATTTTGATCATCAGAAATTGATGTTGCGAAAACACACACCATAATCACGACAAAAAATAAAGAACACAATAATTGTTTACCCAGTTCGTCTGTCGAGTACGTCTAGAGGCGACGTCAAGCCAGATATTTCAATATGAATTTCGGATACAGATTACAATGAGGAGCGACTATTAAATAGAGAAATAACATAACCCTAACCCTAAGCCCATTAGGGTTCCGCCTGGGCCCAACAAATATAAGCCCAAAAATTTGGATCACCGGAATCGTACTTGAGCGTACAGTCCATTCAGACTCCATACTCCAACAATTGAAACGATAAACAGCTAAGGAAATTATTTAGCCAAAACCACAGATCTTTTTTTTTGTGGTGGATAAATAACTTTATGAAAAATAAAACATAAATCATACAAGGGGTTGTTAAAAATATTGTTATTAGGATTTGTCAACTTTAATGGTAGTTGAGAAATCCATCACAATTGATATTTATTTATTTTTAGTTGCACACTTGATATAAATTAATTAATCAAACTTCAATCTAATGCATAATATATGTATATAATTAATTATAGCCTCTAAACTCAACTCAATGAAAGTAATGGAGACATATACATGAAAAAAACCCGAAAATATTTAACATTTATATGTAAGTTTTGATAAAGTCTCTTATGAGAATGTCTTCATTTGAGGATGAATAGAGACTGCTTTTAATTAAAAAAATTTAAATAAATATGATCTCCATATTTTTAATTAAATATGATTTTATTTTCTAATTAAATGTGATCCCTGTATTTACGTGGATGTTCCGGTGGGAAACCACTTATTTTTTCATTTATGCGTCTCCGCACGAAATGTGAAAGTAACTTCCACTAAGAATCGTCAAATTTTAGAATTTTCTTCTCCATCAAGGAAAACGTCTCTTATATGTTGTTTTTGTCAAATATTATTGCACCCTCGATCAAAAAAAATAATTTTGCTTTTATTAGCTTAAGAATTAGGTATTGTAAGTTACCATTAGTGTTTATTCCCAAATCTATTAATTCTTAATCCATTGAGCTAAGCTCATGGAGTAGAGTCGGCAAAATGAGCACCTTGATCGACCCGCCCGTGGTATCCGGGATTTGGGTTTCAAAATTAAAAAAAAAATCAAGCCTAAAAAGCCCATGAAAAAAAAACTCGGGCCTATCGGGCTTGGGCCAAAAAGCCAGTGTCGGGCTAGAAAAGCAGGTCGATATGATGTTAAATTATACTCCCTCCGTCCCGTTTAAAGTGTCTCATTTCTTTTGGGCACGAGTATTTAGGAGAAATGTATAAAGTAATTAAAGTGTTAAAAAATGGGTAGGGTCCACATTTTTTGAAAGGATAATTATTTTCTAAAATGGAATGAGACATTTGTAAGGACAACCCAAAAGGAAAGTGAAACATTTTAAATAGGACAGAGGGAGTGCATATTTATAATATTATTTAACCAATAAATTCTTGTGGTGTAGTGATAATTGTGCGTTCTTATCTTGTGAGAGACTTGTGTTCGATCCCCAGCAATTGCATTTTATTATTTTTTGTTATTTTTCTTTTCTTTTTATTTTTTTTATTCTTTTCTTTTCTTTTTCTTTTCATTTATTTGCTTAGTGTTTGAACCATTTTCTTGGAATATGTATGAAAGCAGATTGACCCATCTTAAATTATTATTTTATAAATTATATTAATTATATGAATAGGTTATATAGTTATTTAATAATATTAATTATATTTATATACTTATTATTTTTACAATTAAAAATATTAATTATATATATATTTAAAAAGGATAAGCTAAAAAGCACACTTACCCGATAGCCATTGAGGTCGGCTTCATATTTTTAGATTCGAAAATTTTTGGGCGATACCAGCACAAAATGAATTGAACTTTTCTTTATATCTTATTTATCTGATTCTAACGTATTTTGGGGGGCTATAGTAAATAATTTTGGAGCTAGGTTTAAAATCAACCAAAATGAATAAAGTGAATAATTATAAAGAAATGAATTGAAAAAAAGGGAAAACTAATTTATTTTTCCATAGAACGCTGATGGAATATTGAGGAATACAGTCGTCGGTAACAATTTAAACAAGGCCAACAAACAATATTCCGTTGGTGAAATATACTATATTTTTTCAATTTTAATAAAACGGGGAATCACCGACGACGTCCGTCGGTAATTTCTCTATCACGGGTCCATTGGTGAGACCATCGGCATCTTTGCGGGAGTGCTTCGCTCCACACTCGACGTAAGACATGATCAATGTAGGTGATTCTGCCGAAATTTCCGTTGGTGTCCGGTAGACATTCTTGTAGTGTATATATGTGCCTATTGAGAATGACAAACGTTAAGCCTTTTTAAGATGGTAGTCGAAGAGATGTATCCGAATTCTCAAACTCTCCATCATTGCAAAGCAAGGTGGGTATATTCTAGACCTCAATCAATCTCAATGGACTTCACAAAATCTAGAGTATCGAGGTCTACTATATGATTGAAAGCTGGAAAAAGACAACAAGAAAATCAATGGACAAATGATAATGGTACTGTTGGAATTTTCTATGTTAAAATAAAATAGTCTTGTCCCACGTTGATATTGTAAGCAAAGTGAGGATGCTTTTATTGTTATAAGGGCGTAAAGTTAACATTACAAGATATCAATCACCACATTATAGTCTTGTGATTAAATTACAGTTTAAATTCGTTTCTTAGTTTCTCTTGTGAGAATCTTGATAGAAGGGTGAGAGTTTGTCAAGGTTTGTAATAGTGTAGGGGTAGAGAGGAGGTATATTGTGTGATTGTAAAATTTATCATATAGTGAATTTTTCCTCTGTGGGTCGTGGTTCTTTCTTGATTTTGGAGTTTTCTACGTTAAATTCTTGTTGAGATTGTTGTTCTTTTCTTCCTAATTTTTCGTTTATTTCCTAAGTATGAATGGGGACATGATATCCCAACATGTACAATTTTAATTTAGATGAAATTATAATCTAAATATAAATCAAAGTAAAAATAATATAATTTTTTTAATACACAAAAGTGTATTGAATCAGTTTTTATACGACAATGACTTAATATTAGTATAAAGGAAACTATTGCAAAAATCTGTAGTTTTTGTACTCAAAATGCATTTTTCGTTAAAAATTGACGTGGGGGCACATTTACAGCTTTAAGTGAGAACAACAAATGTGCGATAGTGGAAGATTTAGTGTATAAAATTTTCCTTTCAATTAGTAATTTAGTATATATTTGGAGCAAGAAAATAAAAGTAAAGAAAGTTACGACTTGTAGTTCTAATGCCTAATACAACTAAAACAACAATAATTGAACAAAAAAAATAAAATTAATTATTGTTTTGTGTGTGTATTGACCTGATGGTGTTCGAACCTCTGGTGAGGCAGTCTTTAAATTTCTGTATTTGATTGAAAAAAATAATTATTGTTTTGAATCTTAATTGAGAATCTCGGCAAAAAAATAGGTTGTTAATGAAGTTGCATTATATGTATATAGTAAAAAGATTTTCATTTTAAATCATTTTCTATATATATTTAGGACAGATTCTCTTTTTCCTTTTAGTGCTCTAGAGTTTGAACATATTCCCCAGTATATCCCTATTCCTTTTTCTTATTTTTTTTATTAACAAAAATGGAATTTGTTTAATCTCTAAAAGCAATTTTGTCATATAAAGTAAGATAAATGCTGTATTATCAATGAACTATCGGGAAAATTCCCGCTTTTCTAGTTATACATTATTATACTTCTCGTCTCCCCGATTTTCTCTGCTCCATTTTTCTTATCATTCAACTCCAGCCAAGCTGGAGAGAATGACGGTGGAAATGAGACGTTTCGGCGGCGCCGCCGCAACGCCGCTCTCATTCCTACGGTCGCCCATTCCGAGCCCGTGCCGGGTATCATCTCCCTCCACTTCAACCATTTCTCGTCGGTTCGTAGTGCTCTCAGTTGTTAAGAGGAGCCCTAAACGCCTCAAATACTCGAGGCCTCGCTTCGCTAAGGTTTTCATTCTGTCCGTCTGTATAATAGTGAAATAAATTTGCAAGTTTTCTACTGCCTAACTGTTTCCCCGCTTCAGGAGGATGGATTATTGTACGTTGAAGTTGATCCGTTCGGGTCGAACTCTTGGAAATTGGACCCGATCGTTGAGCTCTTGAAAGAAGGAGCTGTTGGAGTTATTCCTACCGATACCGTGTATGTCAATTTCTCCTCTTCTACTTTTTCTTTATTTGTTTCTTCTTTTTACCCCTTTGTTTAACTTGTAGAAGTTATTGGCAGGAAGATATCGCCGCTTCATACTTTTAGCATTAAATTCTAGTTGGATTTGAGACGATTGTGGTGCCTTACTGATAATTGTGGAAGTTGTGCTGAAATCAAATCGTACAGGATCACTTGTATAGAAATGATGAATTTACACACGTTATTTTGTTTGTTAAAGTATGCGAATAATTAGCTCTAGGGTTTAACATTGAGGTTTGTGTAATGCTTAGGTGCATTATGTTTAGTGCTATGAAGTAAGAAGTATATGCTTCTGCTTGACACCTTCTTTTTTCTGTTTGGAAAAATGAAGCGAACTTGGTTTGGACTTCTTGATTAAGTTTACAGTAGTTGATCTTCTCATTTGATGTCATTTGTTTTAAGGTTTAAAGCAGTATGTATATTTAAGAGGACCGCACCCGAAAAAAGAAAAGCTAGAATTCCAACTTATTCCATTTTGTTAATTAACAGGTATGCCATAGCTTGTGATTTGAGAAACAACTCAGCCATCGAACGTCTGCGTAGGTCGGTAATGTTGATTTTCTTATATACTTTGTTAAGTTCATGATTACAGTCCCATTCTTTTGCTTCCTCATTTTGGTGACAGTAAATTTATGTTTTGTTTCCAGAATAAAAGATATAGAACCTTCAAAGGCAAGTAGCAGTTACATGCTAATTCCCATAATTGATGACCTCACGAGTCACCTGATTGCCCTTTCGCATCACTCTTGAAACTAGCGGCTGCAGTCCATCAATTTGACTGTATTTAGCTTTGGTTCCATATATCATGTCTTATTTATGCATGCTAATTTCTTGTAATTTTGCAGCCTCTTAGTCTATTATGTCGGTCATTCAAAGACATTGACACATATACTACTGGATTTCCTCGTGGCAATGGCCAAGGTCATGCAAACATCTTTCGAGCTGTCAAACAATGCCTTCCTGGTCCAGTAAGTCTAACTGGCTATGCTTTTCTTACTATTACAAACTGAAATGTTTCCTGATTGAGAAAAGTACGCGTTTTATGTATTTCATCTAGTTTGATTAGTTCATCCTCTTTCCCCATTGAATTTTTTTTGAAAAAGTAATTATACTTCTTCCTGTAACAGTATACTTTCATTTTGACTGCTAGTAAAGCACTGCCAAAACAATGTATACGATATGGAACTACAGCTTCCAAGTATGCATCAAGAACGAATGTAGGTGTTCGGATGCCAGATGATGCTGTATGCAAGGCAGTACTGGAGAAAATGGATGCACCTTTAATATCTACTAGGTAGGCTGTGCAGCTAGATTTACACCAAGACATTAATCTTGCTGTTGTCTTCTAATGTTTTGTGCCAACTTCTCTCTCTCTCACACACACACACACACATACATATTGGTTTTGTTTCCTAAAAACATATATTATTACCATGTTTTGAGTATGCTTATGTTAGAGCAGATTTTTTCTGTTCTGCCCAGTGTCAGGTCACCAAGAGAGGATGAATGGATATTAGATCCAGTCGTAATAGCTGACGTGTATGGACCGGAGGTATTGCATCTTCTCTTAACACTCACATATTTTCAACAATTTTATGTTTTGTAAGTTTTCTACATCTTTGTTCAAAATATGCTAAAAGTTATTTTCTGATAATATGTCATTGTTTTAAGAGATGTCAATTGCTTGTTCCTTAATAATTGTTTTCTGGATATAATACAATATGATATTAGAGTTAATTGCCAAATAATGGATGAAACTCTAACCGAATTTGCAATTGTAACCCGACCTTTGAGACGATTCAATAATGACCTCACCTTACGATTGGTAGCAAAGTCGACACTGCGAAATTTCTCCTGAGATCAGAAAAATGATGTGGTACAAAAAAGATGTCTTTTTTTGACGAGATGGAATATGTATAACATATCAATTGACTACTAAGTTCTTTCTTACTGCATGCATGTTTTTTTATGTGCTTCAGCTGTGATTATCTTCCTGTGATAACTTCTTATTTGCTTTGTCTTCCATTGATCTAGGGACTTGACTTTGTTGTTGCTGCTGGGACTAGACTTGCTGAGCCCTCTACTGTTGTGGACATGACTAGGAGTTCACCTCAAATTATACGGCAAGGAAAGGTAAAATCTATGTTATGCTCATGTAGGTTATAAAATCAATTTGTTACAGCTTATGCAAATAGTAATATCAGTGCTTGTACTGTATTTGAATTTTTATCACATATGAGTATCAGAGCCTGAAGAAAGATTATCAGGAGTAAGCAATTTTAGTGTTATTCTTGGAACGGCACTCAGAGTCTCAGATGAATGACTTATTATTTCTGCATCATTCTGGAGGACTAAATATATTAAGAGGTCTGAGGGACTAAAGGAACTTTTAATCTTCTTCTCTTCTAATGATTGGCAACCTCAAGGTTTGAGACTGGCTTCTGTTAGGCAGGCATTGAATCCATAATTAAGTAGCTTCTTGACAGAATAGTGTGGCTATCAATGTATATATGAAGTGAATAGAATGTGAATATTAGTGCATAAAACCTAGAACTAAAGATGCAACTAAATGAAAAGTTTTCTATGGACTGGAATCTCTTAGTTCAGTGGTGGTGTCCTCGAAAAGATTGTTTGTCATGAATAATTTTGTTAAATAAAGCTGTTTCTGTTATAATTTTCCATCTTTCACTGAAGTTGTTTATTTGTTGGAATCAGTGGTTGCTTTCTTGAAATGACCACAAAGTGTTATTTATTAGAATGAAATTTGGTCAGTGGTCTTGACATACTTTCTGCTCTCGTTTTGTTTTTCGATTTGTCAGGGTCCAAAACAACCATGGATGGTTGCAGAAGATGAAGAAGATTCTCCTGGAAACGAAAACGAAGAGTAAATAATACTAAGAAGCTTTGTACAGTAAAGGAATTGAAGCTTGGTTAATCATTTTACTCTCTGCTCTTTGCTCAGGCTTGAATAGATTGCATCCTTCGCCCTAATTTGATATCTGTAAATGCGTCTTGTGTTGTAGCTGCTCTGCTCCCATTTTGCTTTTGTTAATACAGATTCATACTTAAATTTCAGTTATCAAAATTGAAGCCATTTCTTATTGATCGACTCAATTGTTGAAAGTATTTTTGTGCACAAATTAACCATTAATAATAGTAATTGTTGATATACATAAACATGCCCTCCATGAGCATTGGCTACTGTTCGATTTAAAATTTCTTCTATTTAAGTTAATTTTTGAAGCACAGGTAAGAAGAATTAATATATGATGCGTTGTCGTTTAACATGCAAAATAAATTTATATTCTTCTTGTTCATAATAGGCATAGACCTGTGGTAAGTATGTGATTGATTCCACTAAGAGTTGGTTTAGTGCTCTTTTGTTCACGATAAAAGAAAACTGAAAGAGAGTTGTACTGACGTGTTTTGATCAATAAAGAAAATTGGAAACTAAATTGAAAACACTAAACAAACGAAATCAATAATAAAACAAATTTGGCTTAGGAATTGGATTTGATAAACATGAACTTGACTCAATCATTGGTGCAAAGTTATTCACCATGCGCATATATCAATCAATTATAAGTACAACATGGCCATGCCCTCATTGTCACATGTCATGCACACAAGGGAACTTCTCTATGCAAGTTATCTTACTTCACCTAATCGCCCATGAGGAACACCATCAATGAACGTATTACCCAAGCAGCATTATACCCAAGATAGACCTGGTTTTGTCACTCGGTAGCACTAAGACTACGCTAACTCGTCCATGTCAGTTATACTTTCAAGAAGCAGACGGATCGTACACCGTAGTTTAATCTTGATTTATCGGTGATCTAGCCCAACACAATTAATTAATGGACAGTTAATTAACCTAGTCAAATTTGACCTTTTTCTAATCAAACCTAACACTTCGAGAATACATGCATGCAGATCGTATTGCTCATTTAGACCTCTCGAGTTTGTGAGTTCATATTCATCTCATCTTGCTTAAACTAGTATAAAAGCTTAACTAGACATAAATGAGATCAATACGCAGGTAATGAAAAGAAACATAACTTATATTGAAATGGAAACCAATTGTTTGCCACAGCGGGACTTAAAAAAATTCAACTGCGAAAACAAAATGCTGATTAAAGGGGATGCAATGTGTGTTGATAAAACGGTGAATCGATTGCTCTAACAAGTGAGCAAAACTAAGTCTTTATAGAGAAGTTCTGTGGGCTGTACGTCGGGGCACTGGGCCTTGGAGATAAGGATGGCAGCGAATTGGGTTGATCTTCTTCCATCCATCGGCTTGCCCTCGATCCTTGCTTATCCGAAGCTGATTTGATTCTATATCATTGGGGTCCTTCACAAGCCAAACTATTGCGTTATCTTTGGTGGATAAGCCGATCTCCATTCGGAGCTTGTCTTGCCCTTGTCACTTCTCTCATTATCCTTCATCTTTGTTTCTTCTCTCATTATCCTTCATCTTTGTTTCTTCTCTCGTCCTGGTTATCTCCCTATTCTTTTGCCTTGGGCCACCAGTCTGGAATCTGAATCTACGCGGTACTCTTGTGATGGTCACGCCGTCTGAACAAAGCAACTTTAGTCATATCTTCACTTGGATATCTTTATCGTGTCCTAGTTGCGAGCAAAGCTTCTTATGACTTGGATGCAATCGTATCTCAGCTCGTTCCTTGATCGCAGAATCCTTCTTCCAGCTTACCCATTACCAGCTCCTCATGCCCATTTCATGCACCTCGTGCCTTGCTCTACAAGTGTGTCCTCTCATATACAAAACAAAGACAAAAGGATATAAAGACTCAATTTAGACCTAGAAAACAAGACACAGAAAGAACACAAAACATGAGATCGTCAACATATTCTCATCTCATCATTTAAATTTATGCTCTTCCCCTCCATTTTTTTGTTATATATAAAATGTTAAAAGCAATTTTATTATTATTATTATTATTAAGAAATTCAAATAAGAGTGAAGTGGCTACAATATTGTTATTGGTTTAAACAAAGATCAAACACATCTTTAGGGTTATGTTTTGTGCAATTTAATCTCTATGGTAAGTAAAAAAAATAGAGTTGATCCTTCAAAATGATAAATGACCCCTCATACATTGTCTGAAAAAAAAAATCAAAGGGGGAAAGGGGGAACGGAGGTTGTGTCCGACAAATAATGCAATAGACTCATCATCGACGGCTCGTCCATCCATGATTGAGCACCGCATCAAGCTTCTTCAAAGTCGAAATCAAAGTCAAAATCTAGCAACCCACAGTCCCGATCATCATCATCAACTCCAAACGAGAACTCAATCCAAATTGTCAAAAAATGGTATGGGTTCATCGTCGTCAATAAGGAATTGGAGCTCCATTCCCAAAATTTACTATTGACTCATTGTTTGCTCGTTTTTCGTTCATTTAACGTTTATTTTTACGTTGAAACGAGTAAATTTTGTTTTCTTGGTGGTTTGTAGGGTCCGAAGGCAAAAGGTTGGAATTTTGCTTCGAAATATGCAGTTCATGGACAAACTCGTGCACGACACCGCCAGTGGTACGCCTAGATGACGCACGATCGCAGTGTATGCATAGACGTACAACATGCGACCACAACACGCACTCGTGTAGCCTACCTAGTGCCTCGCGTGCCATACAACTAATGTTGCCTTTCTCATGCTAGCGGACGCTGGCACCCAACTTGCCTATACCCAGCGTCGTTCCGTCGTGCACCTACAACCCGCGCCAGTGCACGTTGGTGCCTAGCACCTGCTCACCATATATGTTAGATCATGTGGGTGTCACTGATGAGATTAGAAATAAGATGAATGTTGGATTGTGTATGTGGAGGAGAAAGAAAGAAATATTTTAATTGAAGGTTGTATTGATGGAAAATCACTAGTGTGGATAGTCTAAGCTATTTAAAAACTTATTTTGTAAAACACTTTACAAGAATTTATAAGTTGTTTTGAAAAACTTATAAGTTCAACCAAACACCTACTTAACCATTTTAATTAAAATTAATAAACCTTAATTATAAATTATTACATCTTGATCAACATTGTAGTTATTGTTAATTATAATTAATTAATAATTGCGGATAGGCGGCTCCATTATAGCGGATATGCACACAAGTATTCGTAAACAAATTATTTCCGACCCAAAAATAATTTTTGTTGCAGAAATAAGTATCGAAAGCTACATTTACTGCGGTGCAGAGCGTGTGGCATTTCAAAACCACGAATCATATCCAAACCGCAATAAATGCCGCTGCAAAAATAATTACCCCTCCCTTTTCCCCTCACACGTCCCTCGCAAGTTTCCTATCTAAAACCTAAAATTTGAAACCCTAACCCAATAAAATAAAATTTAAAAAATGGCGCCTCAAAATCACAGCCCCCGCCATTCCAAAAGACGCGTCCCTCACAAGCTTCTTCCCCAAAATATTCAAATTCCCGCGCCCAAATTTCCACAAACCCTTATTTATACTCTCTCAAATCCATTCCTCCATTCCATCTAAATTCAATTCGAAATCTCGATTGATAAACAATCAATCATTTCTCGAGAAAATGCCGTCGATTCCAGAAGAGCCCCTCCTCGCCCCCAACCCCGACCGCTTCTGCATGTTCCCGATCCAGTACCCTCAAGTCTGGGAGATGTACAAGAAGGCGGAGGCCTCTTTCTGGACGGCGGAGGAGGTCGATCTGTCGCAGGACCAGCGCCACTGGGATTCCCTCACCGCCGACGAGAAGCACTTCATCAAGCACATCCTCGCCTTCTTCGCCGCCTCCGACGGCATCGTTTTGGAGAACCTCGCCGGCCGGTTCATGAAGGAGGTCCAGGTCTCGGAGGCGCGCGCCTTCTACGGCTTCCAGATCGCGATCGAGAATATCCACTCCGAGATGTACAGCCTCCTGCTCGAGACCTACATCAAGGACTCGGAGGAGAAGAGCCTCCTCTTCCGTGCCATCGAGACCATCCCCTGCGTCGAGCGCAAGGCCAGCTGGGCGCTCAGCTGGATCGACGGATCCGAGACCTTCGCGGAGAGGCTGGTCGCCTTCGCCTGCGTCGAGGGGATCTTCTTCTCCGGCAGCTTCTGTGCGATCTTCTGGCTGAAGAAGCGCGGCCTCATGCCCGGGCTGACCTTCTCAAACGAGCTGATCTCGAGAGATGAAGGCTTGCACTGCGACTTCGCTTGTTTACTCTACAGTTTGTTGAAGATGAAGCTGAGTGAGGAGAAAGTGAAGGGAATTGTGGCGGATGCGGTGGAGATCGAGAGGGAGTTTGTTTGCGACGCTCTGCCCTGCGCGCTGGTGGGGATGAATGGGGATTTGATGAGTCAGTACATTGAATTTGTGGCGGATAGATTGCTGGATGCTTTGGGGTATGGAAAGATGTACAATGTGCAGAACCCTTTTGACTGGATGGAGTTGATCAGTTTGCAGGGGAAGACCAACTTCTTTGAGAAGAGGGTTGGGGAGTATCAGAAGGCGTCGGTGATGTCGAGCTTGAACGGCAATGGCGCCGACTCTCATGTTTTCAAGCTGGATGAGGATTTCTGAAGTGTTATTTTAGATAAAATGTTGGCTTCGTTTGTTATGTTTTGAATTTTTAGTAGGAATATTTTTCACTTGTATTATAGGAGTTTAGGATTTGTAATGTGGCTTTCTGTTTGTTTAGGAAATGAAGGAACAGAATTACTTATGTGTACATTAATTCAGTTTTTTTTTCCAAAACTCAAAAGGTTGTGTTTTTGGAATTGTCATGTGAATAATTATGCATGTGTTATATAATTCTAAAAAGAAAAAAGCAAAAGTGTGATCCAATCAGAAGTACCACGTGATATCAAAATGGCAAAATTTCAAGCACAGAATTCACCCACTGAAACAGTAGCAGAAGTAAGCTTGTTATCAGATGAAAGAACATAATTACGTAATATAGATGTCATGATCCTTTTCAATTCTCATAAGTGTTAAATCATTTGTAATGCAAAACAAATATGAATATACATCCCTCTTTGCAATGTCCATATAAGTTTGGAAAAACAACACATAATAGTGTATGATCATATTAGAAGCATGCTGTTGTGTTGGATAATCTCAAGCCACAAAATTTCAAGCAAATAATCTACTGAAACGGAAGGGATATAGAAAAGCGAGCAGAAGTAAGAATGTCAATAATGTGGCAACGAAGCAAATGATTCTTATTGGTTGTGCTGCGCTCAATTTATATACCTAGAGGTAAAATCGCCTCATGGGATAGAGGAGTCCGAACCATCGCCATTGTTTATCTAGTAGGAGGTGGAGCCATGTCAGATCTTGCAAATCCTAGCCACACAACTATGCCTATTGCTAGGATCACCCATCCACCGATGTCATATTTGAGATCACTACTTTTGCTCGCCTTTGTGCTCGGCTGCTGTAGACGAGTAAGAAGCGTGAGAAGGTGGCCCAAGAAACAACCAAATTAATGGACAGATACAGCTCCACGTGAGCCAAAATATTATGGATATCATTAAGCAAATAATTTGCTCTTTTCTCTCAATGGAATACATATAAGAGACAATAGTCTTGTGATAGGCAGATATTTTTATTTCAATTAACTAGCACTTCTCACGAAAGATCCAACAAACTCAGAACAAATTGTTTGCGAACAGAAACTGTTTACCTTTGTACTAGTAGATGCTGAGGGGTCAATGCCTATAGCCTGATTGCCCAAAGCCCCCAAACCATGCTTGTAAATCTCCATATGTAACTCGGGAGCCTTACAGATAACATCAATAACCTCAGTGAGCCATCGAAATTCATGGAGAAGTAAAAATAAAAAGTCACTTCATGAGTAAAGGAGAAGGAATAATACCTTGGAAGCCACTTCTAAAGATTTCTTATATAGTTCATTTTGTGGTTCCTGCAGCAACAAGAACAGAAAACACAATCAATTTACCAAGAGAACTAAGAGAGAAAATAAAAGCATTTATTTAACTGAATCTACCAGTTCATATGCTTGCTCGAAGTACTGGGCAGACTTGTTAAAGTAAGTCTGAGCTTCATCCAGATTAGGAATGAGAAATGCATTAGATGTGAATGCATTTCCAAGACACCAGAGCGTTTCGTGCTTTTTAGGATCAACAACCAGTGCCTCCTCCAGCTTCTCTATAGCATCTATGACACAAAAGGGGGAAAAAGTAGTGCTCAAGTTTGGTCATCAACACAATTTTATCTGCACTTTCACTCTTGACTGCACGTTGGAAAACATTCAATATTCTGTTCAGCATCGAACATTAATCTCTCAATTCAAATTAATGAATAATACATAATAGTCCTACCACATTTGCTCCATTCAGCATTGAACAAAGATCTTGCAATTCGAATTAACTAATTATAGATAATAGTCCTACCACATTTGCTCCATTCAGCATTGAGCAAAGATCTAGCAATTCGAATTAACTAATCATAGATATTAGTCTTTCATAAAAAACGTAAGAGGGCAAGGTCTGATACCTAAAAGCAGCACAACAGAATGTAAAACTGAGAAATTGTACCTTTTCTCTCTACTCTAAACTCATTACAGCAAGCCACGAGCATAGATTTTTTCCATCCATTAATTTGTCATCAACGAAGATCTCAAACATACTGATAATCAACAATAACACCAAAACTGGCTAAAAAAGAAAAAATAAGTAAACAAAAGCAAGCAGTTTTACCTCGAACCATTTGTTTCGATTCCCCACCGTTTTGAAACTGCGACAATTCAAGCAACGCCCCTCCCCATCGAGTCAAGTTCTGCATCGATGAATCAAACAATTACTACATAAATAAAAAAAAACTCAATTAACCACAGAAACGCAATAGAAGATAGTGCGTGGACGGACATCGGCGTCGAGAGGATTATTGGCGTAAGAAGCTTCGGCGGTTATCCGAGCCTGCTCGAAGAAAAGGAAGCGATCCAAATCGGTAGCCGCCTCCATATTTGATATTTGAAATTTGTGCTGATTGGCGTTTCAGACGGGGAGAACTGAGCAAATCATATATCCACCTTTTGGGTATTCTGCTAGAATTACCACACTAAAAAAATAATTACCATTTATCAACTAAAAATATTATTATTTTTTATACATGTATTAATCAACCCTATAATTTAATGATTTAACTAAAAGATTGACCCGCGGCCTCCAACAGCTCGTCCCTAAGGGATCCAATTATCAGTCATTACAAAATCCAATCCACCAAATCACCTATGAATCTAGCTCCATACAAATAATGAGATGTTTATGTTGAGTTTATGTACTGAATATAAGACGTTTTATGCTCGTATATAAATTAATTTTCACTTTTTAATCTCTTGTTTGAATCGTTCACTTATCATATATTTATATCTAATTATAAAGTAGATCATATGATGGGTTATAGATAATATAAAATTATGCAATTAGATAACAATCTAAATTACAATCGAAACAATTTGAGGACAAGTTGTTGTTTTAGGTCACAGTACAAACGACTAAATAATTTTTCTTGACTGTTTGTTTATAGTAGTACGTAATTATGTATTGATAAAATCACAGTGAATCGAGTTCATTGTCTAACCATCGTAAAGAACCAATATCTCGGTGACTTAACGTAACCTAAACTCTAATAAGGGTTTAGGTGTGTATGCATTTATGTATATCGCTTTGACTTACCATGAGTGGGAATTAAGTGATAACTTAATATATTCTGTATCTTGGGTGACATCAATTAATGTATGACAAGTAGTATGTATTATGTAACCATATCATGTTTAAGCTGGTAACATCCCATTGAAGAGTTCAAAATGTTTATCGTACTAAACTCTACAAGTTGATTAAGTTCAGATACGATAAAAATGTTGAGTGGTACTACTTAAGAAATTTATAAATAATTAACTAATTTAAACTGTCAGAAGATATAATTAATTAATGAATGTTTGGTATGTTAAGGAGGGTTCGATAACTCTAATACAAGCTCCAACTCAATTTAGCAATAAAGGGTAAGTCAATATTAAACTCTAGCAGAAAGAATTAATATTTATAGCCTTTGAAAACCTAGCTTGGCATTGCTTCCGGACGTAATCGTAAAACGAATTGGATAAACAATTCTCATGTTATTTATATTATGCCGTGAATGTGGTGTGTTTTTCCAACGTACATAAGGGGTTTGAAACTGTGAAACAACATAATTAATTAATTAGAGCGATTGTTAAAGGTGGTGTTTGTCGAGCTATATTTCAAAATTTTGAATAAAAACTGTAATATTAATTGTAATAAGGCCTTTTCTAATTTTATTTTTCTTTTTCTTTTTCTTTTTTATAAAGCGATCAGGTTTGTTTGAATATAAAGCAAAATGCCAAATTGTCAGGTTTGTCTAGATTCACATCACCGAAAATATTTTATTACTACGTTTTTAAGATCTTGGCCATCGTTAAATGAGCAATGTAATTCACTTTCCACATTCAATAAATATGATCCTTTCCCTCTTCCGTACTTGATCATTATCTGGAAAAATAATGTTTAATAAATAATATTCTTCAACTGAGTTGATCTAAGTTTTCTTAATATTATATCGTTGTTTATTCGTCCAGTGTAAATATTGGTATCTCCAATCACATCAAATAGAAGTAAATTAAGAAAAGAAAATGCAATGCATCTAAAATGGACAATGACTTAAACGTGAACACCAATCACGTTTAAGTCAAATTAACATTATTCTTTTTCATTTTAAATATTTATTTTGATTCTAGTATCTTAAAAATTATTTTTTGCATTGCTGATTCCACAAAACATAAAATTAATTATCGACTTGTTCTTTTTATTCGCTATTTGAAGTTAGAGGGAAAAAGAACAAACCGAGTATTGATTTTTAGTAATTTATCGAATTAATGATGTCAATAACAAATATTTAAGTACTAAAGGAAAAAACACAATTAGGCCTAACGTGATTGATGCTTACAAAAAATGTTCACCGAAGGTAGCAATACATCAATTCTCTCTCTCTCTCTCTCTCTCTCTCTCTCTCTATATATATATATATATATATATATATGAATTGTTTTGTATATACACAATCTTTAATATACATAAATAAAAACAAATCATATCCATTAGATTTGAAAATCTAATGATTATTTTTAAGTGTACATCTAAATTAGCTATATGCATATTTCTATATATATTTGTGCATTTAATCTAAATTATCTAGATTGATTTATCAAGAGTTGATATTTGTCCTCATGTTTATACTATAAGGAATGTCCACACGATAATCGCACCCTCTCTCTCTCTCTATATATATATATATATAATTTAAACCTAAACTTTTAGATTTTATTGCAAATTAGATCCAACTTTTAAAGTATTTTAATAATGTTTTGATTTGTAGTAAATTCTTTCCTTAACTTTTGTACGAGTCTGAAGCTCAGATATATCGAAATTCAAAATTAATTGGTGATTTTTTATTGGTTTGTATCTTCGAAAGTAGAATGGTTAAGCTTTGTATACAATATTTTATGTTACCACTATTAATCCAATCTCATATCTAAATTATTTATTTGATTGTATATGTTATCACATTATCTCATAAAAAATTAGATCATACAGTTGTAGAAGATCACAGAAGTCTGTATGATTGGTTAAGTTAGTTGAGATATAAAGAGGATAACAACCAAGATAACTTGAGGATGAGTTATTGGTCTATGCTGCTGTATAGACAAGAAATAATTTGACTTGATTGCGTGTACATCTTTGGTATGTCTTGGCGTATTGATAGGATCACGGTGAGATGAGTTCTTCTATCCGTAGTCGTGAAGAACCTAGATCTCGGTAACTTTATGTTGATCTGAATCTCGATAAAGTTCAGGTGAATATGAGTTAGTGACTATCACTTTGACTTGTTATGAGTGAAGGTTACATGAGATAACCCAAGATTTTCCGTATTTTAGGTGGTGACAATGCTTGTATGTTATGTTGGTTACCTATATCGAGTCACCGTTTCCGTTTAGGATGATGACGTCCCCTTAAGTAGCTCAAAAATTTTATTGTACTAAACCCCGTGGTTTGAGTTAACTCAAGTATAATAATAAGGTTGAGTGGTACTACTTAAGGAATTAAAGAGATTAATTATCTTAAGTAGTTGGAATGCAATAAATAATTAATGAATGTACGATATCTTAAATACGAGGATTCGTAAGTCTAAATACAAGTCCGACTCAACTTCGTTAATAAAGGGGTAAGTCAGCATTTGTTCTCTAGTTAAATGAATAAATGTTTATGAATTAATTTATGTTTTTGACTCAACATAAGATAATTAATTCATTTGATGCCCATCTTTATTCCTTATATTTGAATTCTGGACTGGTCTATCATGGCCTGTTATTGTGTAATTTTTGACCATCCCTTGTAGGAATCACATTGAGATTCTGTTCAGATTAATATATTATTTATATAATATATCTCCTAATCTAGATATATATTATTTAATATCAAGAGATAAATATTCTAGATAGTAATGGGAAAAAGATAATTATTATATCTATTAGATGTGCCATAATCCTATCTCTTAGGGGTGAGCATTCAGTCGGTTAGATTGAAAATCGAACCAAAAGTCCAAAATCGAACTAGCCGAACTGTTCAAAAATTTTAACCTAATCGACCAATTTTTTTTTTCAAACCGAATCGAATTTTAAACTTCCGTTTCGGTTTGATTTTTGGTTAATCAAAATTCTAATTACTACTTTAATAAACTGACTACCAAAATTAATCCAGAAAATGATAAAACCCATAAATTAAACAATTCAATAACATTCATAACATAAATCCAACTATCAAACACGATAACAATAAATTAATATTGAGATAAATTAATCATTCGCAACATAGATATAGCACTTTATAAAATAATATATTTTAATTTTTTAAATTATATCATATTTATTATAATTAAATATGATTAAGTCCACTAACTCGTAAATTTAATATTGTTACCGTTTAGTTTAATCTATATGTGACCATAATTTTAATAATTTAATTTAATATAGTTATATATATATATATATATATATATATATATATATATAACTTTAGTTCGGTTCGTTTAACCGAAATTTCGAATGCTAAACCGAATCGAACAATTTTTTTCGATTTTAATATTTGCATCCAAACCGAAATCGAAGCTGTTAAAAATCGATCAAAACCCACCAAATTATCACGGTTTGATTCGGTTATTCGGTTTGGATTCGATTTTGCTCATCCCTACTATCTCTTTAGGATTATAACGAGAACACTATAAATACAGGGTATGAGAAAATCAAATCATTCATCCTAACATTGTGATTTTTAAAATCAAGATTCACCAGTGCAAGGGGTTAAATTTTTGAGTGTTCTCTATATAATACTCCCACTCAGTATTGGAGATAAGACATCCGGGACATAGTCTAAAAATCAAAAGTGGAGTCTTTCATTGATCTCATGTGTTAGAAATTTACAAGAGTAAATCTGAAAAACCCCATGTGTTGTAATTAATATATATCGCGTCTTAGGAATATAATCGATATGGTGAATTAAATATTAAAGATAGATCCTCGTGAACACGGATAAACTAAGATTTTCCATCACTTTTAAAGTAAATGTTTAGTTGTTCTCTCATATTGTCAATTCATAATCAGACCTCTAACGACTAGGTAATTAAATTATGAGTTGGTACAACGGAGTTAGAGCTTCTTCTAGTAGTTCAAGTTGTAATTCTAGAGTTCGACCACAAAACTGACAACATAGGAGGACAACTCATACAATGAATTTCAAAAATTCTCGATCAATTTTGAGTTTTAATATCAAATGAGCATCCAAATCTCATATGCAAACTTGCGCAAAAGATTAAAAAGTACGAGTTAACTAAAAACTGAAAAAAAAATTATTTTAAAAATTTAATTGAAATTGCAATAATATCTGAAGATTATGATATAAACTACGATTATCCCTATTCTATTGCGGTCACTTTAAAGAGTTTCAAATGATTTGCGTATTAAAAGATATATTTTGTATTTTTTTTTTGTTTGTTGCAATATCTAAATATTGAGTCTTTTCGGCGTAAATAGAGAAATCTAAGATCCAATTCTTACGATACTCTTTTCCCTAATTCAAAAAGAAATTAAGTAAAAAAGTATTTTAAGAAATTAGCATTTTTCTATTTTTCCTTTTCCATAAAAATAAAAGTAACCATAAACGCAAATTATAAAAGTATAAAATGAGAAAGAAAATCACGCCGACAGGTCCTCAATTTCACAGGCGAAAAATGACAAAAACGTGGACAAATTCGTGAATAATGTAAACCACAAGGGCATTATACAGAACACGTCCTCATAAATCGCGGAAAATCTTCCTTTCTTCTGTCGCATCTTGCTTCCACCAAGTTATAGCCGAAGAATAGAAGGTGCGTACTTTCTCTCTCTAGCTTTTAGTTCAGCTTTGGATCCATAAATCTAGGGTTTCTTTCTAGCTGGCGAATAGATCACCTTTTCTTTTTTTGCTTTCCGATGGATTATCTGTTCAATCTATACCATACACTTTCTTCATTTCGAACTTAATTTAGCTCATTGAGTATTGTTCGGGATTTTGCTGGGTGAGTGAGAAATGATATCGAACTTTCTCAGATCTAATTTATACTTTTCCCTTTTCTTGGTTAATGCCATAATTAGTTGGATCGGCATTACATGAATTATGCAATTGTTTGGGTTGGGGATTATTTCTCTAATGAAGGTCAACTTTGATTAAGCTATCTAGATCTCTCAATGAATTTAATATTTTCCTTTCCTTGTTACTTGATCTTGAGTGCTGCTCTTGGTAGTATAAAAGTTGCAGACAGAAGTACTAGTAGTTTTGAGTAGATAATTGGAAAGTAATTTTTCTAATGTTGTTGACCGTGACATCTCCAGAATCTTGTTGGTCGTCTTTGTTTATTTTTTTATATAAGAAAATTGTGTTTGAATAGTGTCAAATTCAATTCCTCTAACGGAGTATATGGAATTTTTTCTGTTGTTATCTGATAGATTTTGCTATAGTGGCTTTTATTGACAACTATTTTTCTGTTAAGAAAGTCTTCACTTTTCAATAAAATGTTATAGTTGGTTCAGTTATTGCAAGTAAGAATCGTCAAATATGTGATTTTGACACTGTTCAACTGAGGTTTCTGTTAGGTTCCGTAGATACTAGCGTTTGGTATTCTTTTCTGACTTCTTGCTGAATGTATTTTTATAATGTACACCTCTCTTAAGCCTTATTAAGGATATTAATTCTGGTGGTTATCTGGGTTATCTTTTCGGCTGAGATATATATTTTGATTATGTTTGTTTATAGGTTTTGCAGCATGGAGAATATTCAAAGCTTCTGGCAACTGGGTGATGAGCTCCGAGGACAATCAAAAGTGTCAGAGGATCACAAATGGTTTATGGCTGCTTCAAGATTGGCCGACCAGACTAGGTCTAAGGTTGAACGAAGGATCAATCTTGATCTCTCAAAAGGTCCTCCAGAGTTGAGATCCATGGATAATATGGGATATCAAGAAGACAATCGGTTTGAAAATTTTAACTTCAATATGCTAAACCGGGACACCAAGTTGAACGACAATGTAAGCAAAAGCTCCCTTAGGAAAGGTATTTTCAATATGAACGCAGTTTATCAGACCCCGAATGTCAACTCTGTGGGGAATATTTCTGGAAGCAAGTATAGCGGTAACAACCCTATCAAGGAGTCTAATAACAACTGCAACAACACTAACAGTAAGGAGGACGGGATAAATGCTGCTACAGACAAAAGGTTTAAAACCTTGCCTGCAGCCGAGATGCTCCCGAGGAATGAAGTCCTTGGTGGATATATCTTTGTCTGCAACAATGACACTATGCAGGAGGATTTGAAGAGACAACTCTTTGGTAATCATATCAATTGCCTCTAATTTACTATTAGCTTAGTGATTTGACTTTTAGAAAATTTTGATGAATCTTTTGAGTCGTGTTCATTTTATCTTAGATAGTTGCTATGGATTTGATGATTGAACATTGAGTCTTATAATACAAGGTGTGCTGTAATAGCAGCACAAGTAGTGAGTTCCTGCCAAGGAAATGTTAGCCCCAAATGTGACAAATACTTTTGTTCTTCTTATCCTTCCCCCTTATCTCTCCATCTCTCCCCACAAAGAAATTTAACTATGTCTCTATGAATTTAGGGAGGGTAATAAATACTGATACCCACATTCCAAGTTGTGTTTATCCCTATTGTCTAAAACTTCTGATGGATATATCACACTTTAACTTATAGTTTCTTCTTTTATACTGGAATTTGTCAATAAAAGATTCTTGTTGCTTCTTAAGCATACTTTCTGTTATATAACTGGCCATTTCTTTTGTAGGTTTGCCACCAAGATATAGAGATTCTGTGAGGGCAATAACACCTGGTTTACCTCTGTTCCTCTACAATTACACCACTCACCAGTTGCATGGTATTTTTGAGGTAAGTTGCAATTGTATTTATGTTTAAGATCTTATTGTTAATAAGCATTGGAATATTCTTATTATACAAATAAACATGGGATATAGGTGTCCATACACCTTACTTCAGCTTTGGCTGGTGTTATCTGTATTGGTCTTGAGACATACTCTAATTTAACTTTATGTTTATTATTTTGTGCTCAGGCAGCAAGTTTTGGGGTTCTAACATTGACCCTACTGCTTGGGAAGATAAAAAGTGCAAAGGAGAATCAAGGTTCCTGCTCAGGTAGAATATCATTTACTAAAGTACATCACTCACTCACAAGCTTATGTATTTGGATCATTTTTCTGGTTTGTTCATCAGCTATCTTTCATTGTCAACTAGGTGAGAATTGTATAAGGAAACTTTGCAAGCCTCTGGAGGAAGATGCTTTTAGGCCAGTCTTGCATCATTATGACGGTCCCAAGTTCCGTCTTGAGCTTTCAATACCTGAGGTAAGTTTCAGTCTAGTTAGAAGCTTTCACTGCATCCTCACCTCGAAATGTGGTCTTACTTTCCTTTTCTTTGGGGTTTTCATTGTCACGTTTCTTTATCGATGGATGAAAGCTGATGATCTTATTGTGGTGTTGCAGACCTTGGATTTGATGGATCTGTGCGAACAAGCTGGTGTGTGAGTCATTCCTGCTGACATTACTCCCAGCTCAGCATATGCAATTGTACGATGTGTGTGTATGCTGCAGTTTTGGTGGAGCTTCTCGTGTGGTTTCCACAGATTTTCCATGGAGCGCAAGCTTGGGAGGCGAATCTGGTTGTGAGTTACTCTTAGCTATAGGATTGTCTTTGCCTGTATGAAACACAAAGTTAATCGTTTGTTGGTGAAGATTGATGTAGCCTCACCATCATAAATTTTCTTTGTAACCTTACAAACTTTGTGGTACATGTATGCGTGATAAAGCTAAGTTTCTGTTGTATGCATATCGATGCCACCGTGATTTGCAGTTTGCCCTCCTAGCTTTTCACATGCCGTCGGAATTTGAAGGTTTGGCTCGTGTATTTTGTCGTCGTAGAGATTTTTCCTCTTACTCCATGAAATGCAAAGATATTTACATTTTGAATTTCAATGCAGTTCTTCGGAGGTACATTCTGTTGCATTTGTTTTAATTAAATTTCAATTGGAGATTAATAAATTTTAAATTGGATTTATGAATCCTAATTGGATTTAATTAGGATGGATTCATATTTATATTGGGATGTGTAAAGGTTTTTGCTTTCTTCTTTTGACATTTCTTGTTCCAAAATTATTAGCTTTTAATTAATTGATTTAAGTCTGTGGGGGATATTTTTGTACAAGGCTTAAACGCTCCAATGGATGATAACTTATCATTGATAAGGTCCCACAACATCTTCTAATTTTACCATTTCAATATTTTAAAAATATTCAATTACGAAACTGTGTTGCTTCACATTGTCACGATGGGTAAATCTTGGTGACGAAAACTGACAAAGTTGTAATTACAAAAAAAATTAAAAGGTGATGTTAATTAAAATATTTTAAAACTCTTCTGAAAATCCCAAATTTGGTGCACATATTTGTTTAGAGGGAAAAGTCAAATATAAATTGATATTTTATATTATTGAGTTGGAAGAGAACGAATAGTAAAATGATACTAATTAAAAGAGTTTGGAATATATATATATATATATATATATATATATATATATATATATATATATATTCTAGATAAGTTTAGGTAGTTGAACCATAACCTCATCATTTCGATTCATTGTCGTGTTCCGCTGTGATTAACGATTCAGGTGGTTGAACACTAGCATCACCATTCCGCTTCATACTCAGTGTACGTGAAACCTAGCCAAGCAATAAGTTGGATTTAAATTTACACTTATAATTTTACATTATAAGTGATTCCCATCAAAATTCGATAAAAAATAACTTACATACCAGATCAATAAGCATGCCCTGATATAAAAGTGTGTTAGTTTTGGTATGACCATAAACAAAAGACATAAAAAATCTTTATTGAGAGTATGACCATACCTACCAAAATCTATGTTCAGTCATGGTTATAAATTATACATTTTTTCACCTTTTTTTTATTATGATTTGTCCATCATGAATTGTCGAATTACGATTATATACATATTATTTTACGAGTTGGGATTTGTTGGGGGGTGGGGTGGGGTGGGGTGGGGTGGGGTGGTTTATGGGGATCCCCAAATTGACATATTATATTATATTTATATAAAAATATAAAAGCTAAATGTTATGAGCCATTTTTTTCCGCGTAAACCCAAAGGTAAACCACAGTCGGATGCCGAAGGACTAAACCCCTGCCCCAACTGTCAACGCACTAAGTGTTAGGAGATTGGCCAAAGAGTTTTTTCCATTCGCAAAAGCTGGAACCGAACTCCCAGTTGTTTCTACATGCACATTAGATTCTTCCATTTTGTATAAACATGCTTGCACTGAATAGTGAATATGTATGCTGATGTTCTATTGCTTTATTGAGATCTACTTATGTTGGTGGGTTGTCTTTGTTGTTGTAGAGACTGGTTTTGTTGGAAAAAGGTGTACAGAGCGATCAACTTGTCGGGCGTGTTCTAACTCGAAATGAAATGTAGAAGAAGATCAAACAACAAATGAATAATAAAGTAAAAATCGAGATAATCGTATTCTAATGCCGAGTCGAGGAGGCCTCTTTCCGCAAGACGAGATACGTCCCGATAGTGCTCTCGGTTCTGGCGTATCGTCCCCAAAGATGAAACGACAGTGTCTCGTAGGTGGCAGCACGGCAGACCAACGAGCTCCGACGAACTGGAATGAGGCGAGGACAAAGCTTGGACACGAGCTAAGTATGCATAGAGTTTGAAATGCTGGAATGCAGATGTGCAGTAGGTGGCTTATGTTGGGGAGACATGTCCTATTTATAGGCGTCGTCCTCCTCATAGGGAGCATCTTGAGTCAACACCGCATTGATGTCGGGTGTTACAATTTATGTCCCCATTGAGTGCGAGGGGTTCTGTGACGGTTTACGGAGACAAGGTGGAGTTACACCCACGTTTCTCGTGAGCCATCATGTCGAACGTTACCGCGATTCTGATGAATCTGGACAACGCGTGCGTCGGGTTCATTGGACGTATCCGGACGTCTCTTCAAGTGCACAGCAGCTAACGGATTGGGCCACACGAGTTGGGGCGGGTCGGGCTCGGTTCGGGCTGAACACGGGGCCGGGCCCGACGGTAGCGTGGGCTTTCCAAACCCGTCACTTGTGCACATAATTATACTAAGTGTTCAATGAACCACTTATATAGACAATTAATGAAGATACATTAATCAATGTGGGATAATGATTAATTAATCCATGTTTATCCCCTTAAGCACATAACTCCAAGTTTAAGTGACCAACTTTGATCCACTATTTCTCACTCACTGGAAATCGAATTTGAGAATGTGGATATATCACGATCATCTACTCAAACGTAGATCGATCCTATGCCGTTTAATTTCACAAAATTAAACATTACGTCACTCAAAATCTTGGTCAAAGTAGCTTCCTGACAACTTGACCACATATATAATAATATATATATATACATGCGATTTCCAACAATCCCCCACATGAGTGAAAATAGCCATATGTATGTATGCAGACACAGCTCAGTCCTCAAAAGATGTTAAAACATTTAGATCAGTGGTTTATGGCCTTGAACCTTCCATAGTGTTGGATTTGTATACTGAAAGCAGTTTGGTTGAGCTTGTATACAATGTTTCCTGTTACCACTATTACAATCTCCTATCTGAATTGAATACTTGATTGCATATATCTGTCCCATTATCTCATATATAAGTTAGATCATACGATGTGTAGAAGATCACAAAGTCCGTATGATTGGTCGAGCTTAATGAGATATAAAAGTTTCATGGTGAGACGACTTGAGGACGAGTTGTCGGTATAAAATGTAGTATAGATAAGAAGTGACTTGACTTAGTTGCTTGTCTATGCTGGCACGTCTCGGCGTATTGAAGGATCAAAGGAGATAAGTTCTTCTATCGACCGTAGTGAAGAACCAAGATCTCGGTGACTTACGATGATCTAAACCTCGATAAGGTATTAGGTGAGTATGAGTTGTTGACCATCACTTTGACTTATTATGGGTGAGGTTATATGTTCTAACCCAATATTCTCCGCATCTTGGGTGGTGGCGGTGCTTGTATGTCATGCTAGTTATACGTATCGAGTCACCGTATCCGTTTAGGAAGATGGCGTCCTTAAGGAGCTCAAAGGTTTATTGTACTAAACCCCGAGTTGAGTTAGCTCAAGTACAATAATAAGGTTAAGTGGTACTACTTAATGAATTAAAGATATTAATTATTTTAAGCGATTAATGCTATAAATAATTAATGGACGCTCGATATCTTAAATACGGGATTCGTAATGTCTAAGTGCAAGCCCGACTCAACTTCGGTAATAAAGGGGTAAGTCGGCATTTATTCTCTAGTGGCATGAATGAATGTTTATAAATTAATTTATGTTACAATTGAACATAAGATAATTAATTTATTTGAGGCCCATCTTTATTCCTTGCATTTGATCCTGGGTGGCCCATCCAGTTCGTTGCTCAAGAAAATCGGCGCCATGGGTCTCTAAGGATAGATTTTATTCTCTTTATCCGATAAGGATATTATTATATTTATGGGATATGCATAAATCCTTTCCTTGTGGGATTATGGTAATGCATTATAAATATAAGGTAAGAGATAAAGTCTAGGTTAATGCTTACAATTAAACCTAGTATTTTCGAGAATCACAAGAGAGCTTTGTGAGGTTTTCGAAAATTCCATAGAGTGATTGGGTGATTTTACGAAGCATTCTCCATAGATCGTCCTCACTCAACGTTGGAGATTGGGCAACCGGGATACAGTCCAGAAGATCAAAGCACGAGTCTCGATCCGTTCATCCCTTTCATCCTCGATAGATCCAAAGGTAAACACGAGAAAACCCTATGTGTTGCAATTAATTAAATAGACGCATGCTAGAAATATAATCAATGTATGGTGAATTAAATATCCAAGATAGATCCTCGGGCGAGGCTGAACATATGTCGTCCCTACATTGGTATCGAGCACAGGATCGAATCTTGGCTCTGTTGGATTAATCGCGTTTGATTATTACGTGCGCTTAATTAATTGTGGATCTTTCGTTCATCGTGGCTCGTTTTTGTTTTTGTTGGGTTTTGTTTTTCACCATGAGAAAATCCGTGGTTAGATTAGATTTTTCATGTAAATCTTATATGTAAAGAAGAACGAAGGCGAAGCACGAAAATGAGACGACGAAGAATCGCCGGGAGAAACCGGACCTGCGGAAGCCCTCGGCGCCGTGCGCCGTCGTCCGGCGGCGGCGGAGGGGCAGGCGGCGGCGGGCGGGCGACGCAGCGCACCGCTTCAGCGAGCCAGCGGTGCGGGGCGCGCTTGCTGCGCGGATGCCTCGGCCGCCGGCCGACAGCGTCGTCGTGCGGCGCTTCAGCGCCTCGGCAGCAGTGGCACCATCGGGCGGCGAGCTTGGCGGCTCGCCCTCGTCGGCGCCGGCGGAAACCTCAACGTGGTCGAGGCGGGCGGCGGGCGCGCGACATTCGCTGGTTCCGGCGGCGCTTGGCGGCAGCGTGGGAAACCTCAACGAGGTCTCAGCACGTCTTGTGCGCTCGGCGGCGGCGACGCCAGACGCGTGCGGCGCCCCGGCGGCAAGCCGTGGCGTTCGGCGGCGCTCGGTCGCGGCAAGGCGCTATGCGCGAAACCTCGTAGCGTGCTCGGCGCGGGTGCGCGACAGGCGGCGAGGCGCGAATCTCCGCGAGGCCTCGGCGGCGCTCGGCGGCCTCGGCGAGACTCGCGCAGAAACCTCAAAGTCGGCCGATTTTCTCGGCGGTGGGGGCGGCGGCGGCGGTCTTGGGCGGCGCATGGGCTGCCCTGGCAGCCCAACCCTTGTTTCAAACCCGCCCGTTTAGTTCTCGGGCCGACCCGACCCGTTTCGGCCCGCACCGTTTCAGCCCGGATCCGATTTTTTACGGTTCCCATTTTCGACCGGTTCACCCGTTCCTTTGTTCCGGCCGAATCCGGTTTTGACGAATCCGATCCGTGCCCGTGCATGCGAGGCCGTTTTGAAGTTTAATTACTTTGCAATTCTATGTAATAGATTAGGCGAAAGTGCGGAGTTCCACGAGTGGGCCACGATGAGCGTTTTATTTTATTTTTATCGTTCATTGCGTGTCGTGGATGTTTAAATTATGCAGATAGCATGCTATGTATGTTTAAATTACGTTGACAAACCTTTAAGTGTTTTACGTATTTAAGTGCGCATAGTAAGCATGCTAGGTTTACCGCTTTAAAGCATATTTTAGAATTACGCGAGCATGTTTTACATGTTGAGTGATATAGACAAGCATGCTAGATTACGTGATCTGCATGGACAAACCTTTTGAATAAAAAGACTAAGCAAGCAACCCGACAAATTAATTTTTCAAATTAAAATGTCAAGACCTCACCTTTTGATCTCTAAACAAAGTGAGGCGACCTGTGAGTAAACGTCCACCCGCGGTGGCTTGCTTACAGACTATTTATCATAAGTTTGTTAGATGAGATTTCTAAATAAAACATTTTAAATCTATTGAAAGTGGGAGTTTCATGTAAACGCGATCACACGCTGCGTGGCTTGTATGTGCGATTTTCATAAGTTCTCTAGAGATAGATATAAAATGAGATAGCAAAAGAATTTGAATTGGGCGGTATGGTCCGAGTGAGTATGCCAATTCTAAGAATTCATTTTCTATTTGTTAAAATTGTGGTCATTGCTTAGACATCACCTCAAGTACAACTTCCCGAAGTCCTTCTTGCGATAGTGATGTGGTCAGTAAGGTCCAATCGTTAATTTCATTTGTCATAAGGATAAGTTGACATGGATTGAAATTAAACGACTAAAAGGTATATTTTAGTGCGGTCGAGGGTTCATGTAAACGTCCACACGCGTGGCTCGCATGTGGATTCCTTGGGCGATTGGAGGTTTCGATTAATATTGTTTTATCAAAGGTTACAATATTATTGTTACGAATTATATGCGATCGTATGCTTATGTGTTTTCATTATCTTTTCGATATGTCTCTTACACCGATTATCAATATGCTCGCACAAAATCCGTTATCCGGTCCAAATTTTATCGAGTGGAAGCGAAACATGGAATATGTTCTTATCAAGAACACATGTTTGTTCTCACTACTCCTAAACCCGATGCCTTATCGACGCATCGACTAATGAGCGGCGAGAGTCAAGCGAGACTTTGGAATAAGTCAAACAATATGGCTAAATGCTATATGATGACTACTATGTCCAAAGGCTTGCACTGCTGACAGATCGATCGATGGTAGACGCGATCGATATTTGGTCAAGTCTCGAGAGTAAGTTTAGGCGGTCGGATCGGACGATCCGCCCACACAATGAGAGAAATCTTGGCGTGTAAGATGGAAGAAGGAAGTTCGTCCATGAACATGTCTCCCATGACTCGTCTCATGGATAGTCTTGATCGGTTGGGAGAAGGTATTGACGGAAGCGAAGGTCGATATCATCCTCAATACACCGCCCAAGTCTTTTGAGAACTTTCGGCGTGAATGCGATCATGAGCAAGACCGAGTTTACACTTAGTCGGTTGCTTAATGATCTCGTTGTCATGGAAGGAGTTATGGGAAAAGGAGCACATGCTCTTGCTAGCACATCTAAGGGCCCAAAATTTTCGTTGTAAAATTGAAAAGAAAAGGGTACCAAAGGTGGAAGAGCGAGACAAGCGATTGGGAGTAATGGGAACAAGAACGTGGTTGCCACCGAGGCTTGAAGAAGCCAAAGGAGAAGGGCAAGTGCTTGAGTGCGGTAAGATTGGGCATTGGAAGGCCAGTGCCCTATGCTCGAGGCTCAAGGTACGCCGTTTGCTTTAATAACGGAAACATGTTTAGCGACTTGTTCTACCCATTCTTGGGTAGTAGATACGGTATGAATCGATCATGTTTGTTACACCTGCGGGGGTTCCTGCGACAAGGGAGCTGTTTGATGGCGAGATAACGATCTCCATGGGCAACGCGCAAAGTCGAGGCCGTTGCGGTTGGAGATGTTACTTTATGTTTTGAAAACAGCTTTAGTTTTGAAGACGCGTTTTATATGTGCGGATTTTTGGCGGAACCTTGTTTCGCTTTGAAATTATTCGATCATGGATATTATGTTATTTTTGATAGTGGTGTTTCTATCATAAGAAATAACGAAGTTATCTGTGTTGGCACGTTATATAATTCGCTTTATACCATTTCTGCAAAACATAATACATATAACTATGTTGCATCTTCATCAAACCCTAAAAGAGAAAGTTTTCTTAGAAGATGACACTACTTTTCTCTGGGCATCTTAGATTAGGTCACATCAATCTAAATAGGATCCAAAGACGGCTAAGAATGGAGCATTGGGTAATCTCACGGTTACTCCGTTCCCAGTCTGCGAATCCTGTATAGAAGGTAAGATGTCGACCAGACCCTTCAAAGCGAAGGGTTATAGAGCCAAAGAAATGTTAGAGCTAGTCCATTCTGACCTGTGTGGACCAATGTCCACACAAGCTCGTGGAGGGTACGAGTATTTTGTCACTTTCATTGACGATTACTCAAGTGCGGATACATATACCGCTTCACCGCAAGTCCGAATGTTTTGAGAAATTCAAAGAGTTCAAGGCGGAAGTGGAGCGAAGCTTGGTAAGAGTATCAAGTCATCTGCGTTACGATCGCGGTGGCGAATACCTCGATAACGAGTTTATGGACTATCTTGTGAAGTGTGGGATTACATCCCAACAAGATTTCACCGGGCACACCACAAAGAAAATGGTGTGTCGAGCGAAGAAATAGGACTCTTTTGGAAATGGTTAGATCAATGATGAGTTATGCAACATTGCCTATTTCGTTCGGGGTTATGCCTAGAAACGGTGGCATACTTGCTAAATCTAGTACCATCCAAGTCGATCGAAAAGACCGCTTCGAGTTGTGGTTTGGGCGCAAGCCCGGTTTAAGCCACATAAGGATATGGGGCGATCCGGCACTGCGTCTTTGAACAAGAAGGTCGACAAGTTGGAGGCTAGATCCGACGCAAGGTCGTTTATTGGCTATCCTAGAGGAACGAAGGTGGTTTATTCTATAGTCCCAAGGATCGGAAGGTCATTATTAACACTAATGCTCGATTCTTAGAAGAGGACTACATGAAAATCATAAATCCAAAGTTGAAATCATTCTTGAAGAATTAGAAGATGATCGTATTCCACCACCGATTAGGCCAAAGGTGCGAGATGTCGAGTCTAGTGGGAGGATCGACACGGATACTTCAAGAAATTGAAGTGGGTCGAGTTCCACCTGAGATACCGACCGCATGTTGGTACCTACCCAGCAAGTTGTGCAAGATAGAGAACCACAAGTTTACAGCACCCACCGCTGCCATAGTGCCTGTAGAACCTCGTTGTAGTGGGAGGGTTGTTCGTCAACCCGAGCGATTTATATTCGTGGGACAATCTTCGGATATAGTCCCAGGAAACGAACATGCAATAATCGACCCATGGACATACAAGGAGGCGTCTGAAGACAATGATGCAATATCATGGCACACCGCTATGGACTTTGAAATGGAGTCCATAACGGCTATGGATGTATATGAAAAGACACCTCTACCAGATGGCAAGGAAGTCGTAGGTAGTAAGTGGATATACAAAAGGAAGAGATTCGATGGAGAGGTTTCGACTTTTAAAGCCGAGCTTGTGGCGAAAGGGTACACTCAGATTGAGGGCATCGATTTCGATGAGACCTTTCACCTGTAGCAATGCTCAAGTCCATCGAATTTTCAGCCATAATGCCCACTCGAACCTAGAGGTTTGGCAAATGGATGTTAAAACCGCTTTTCTAAACGGTTACCTTGAGGAAGGTAGAGATATCTATATGCACGAACCCGAAGGTTATGTGGTAAAGGGTGAAGAACATCTAGTATGGAAGCTTAAGAAGTCCATTTATGGACTTAAGCGAACCTCCCGATCATGGAACTTACGCTTTGACGAGGTGGTAAAGTCTTATGGATTTACCCAGCTGCTAGCGAGAGTTGTGTATCGGTTAGATGTTAACGGTGATGTGGTATTTCTTGCACTTTATGTAGATGACATTCTTCTAGTTGGCAACAACGTGAAGTCATTATCGACGTAAAGAGTTGGTTATCCGATCGCTTTCAAATGAAAGACTTAGGAGATGCAGCGCATATTCTTGGGATCAAGGTTTCACCGAGATCGCAAGAAGAAAATATTGAGCTTATCTCAGGCGTCTTACATCGACACCGTGATTACTCGTTTAGTATGCGATCGCCAAGAAAGGATTGCTACCTTCGCACATGGCGTTCCTTTATTCTAAGACGCAGATCACCTATGACTGCAGCGAGATAGAGGAAATGATAAGTTCCTTACGCTCCGCCGTAGGAAGTCTCATGTACGCAATGCTATGCACGAGGCCCGATATCTCGCTATGCGGTAGCATAGTAGCTAGATATCGCCTAACCTCGGACAAGCTCATTGGATCGCGATAAAGCATATACTCAAGTACCGAAAAGGACTCGAGATTATAGGCTAGTTTACCATGCGATAGTCTAATGCCTTTGGGTTATCTGACTCGGATTTCCAAGTCGACCGTGATGAGAAAAAGTCAACCTCGGCTATGTGTTTACCTTGGGAGGTGGAGCCAGTATCTGGCGAGTGCAAAGCAATGATGCATTGCGGACTCTACCATGGAAGCCGAATATTTAGCCGCCGGAGGCTTCTAAGGAGGTCAGATGGTTCAAGAACCACTCATGGATCTAGATGTGGTACCGGTTTGCCCAAGAGTATCATAGTTTCATCGTGATAACTCGGTGCGATGGCAAACTCGAAGAAACCACGAACCCACAAGGCGACCAAACACATAGAGAAAGTACCATATCATACGAGAAATCGTTAGACGCGAGGTGACGCGTCTGATTGAAAAGATTGATACGACGGAAAATCTAGCGGATCCATTCACAAAGAGCCTGTCGCAAAAAGTCTACTAAGTGCACGTTCGAGGACTTGAATTGCGCTTGATGGCACCCACTTAGAAAGAAACTTTTGTATAAGTGGGAGAAGCAAAGTGATGGTTATTTGTAATAGCTAGTAGAAAGACACATTGTATACTAAAAGTTTGCTTTAGTATAAGTGGGAGATTGTTGATTTGTATACTTTGAAAGCGCTTTGGTTGAGCTTGTATACAATGTTTCGTTACCACTATTACAATCTTCTATCCGAATTGAATACTTGATTGCATATATCCGTGTCCCCTTATCTCATATATAAGTTAGATCATTCGATGTGTAGAAGATCACGTAAGTCCGTATGATTGGTCAAGCTTAATGAGAAATAAAAGTTTCACACCGTTTGGGACAACTTGAGGACGAGTTGTCGGTATAAGCTGCAAAGATAGATAAGAAGTGACTTGACTTAGTTGCTTGTCTATGCTGGTACGTCTCTGACGTATTGAAGGATCACAGTGAGATAAGTTCTTCTATCTGACCGTAGTGAAGAACCAAGATCTCGGTGACTTACGATGATCTAAACCTCGATAAGGTATTAGGTGAGTATGAGTTGCTGACCATCACTTTGACTTGTTATGGGTGAGGGTTATATGTTCTAACCCAATATTCTCCGCATCTTGGGTGGTGGCAGTGCTTGTATGTCATGCTAGTTATCTGTATCGCGTCACCGTATCCGTTTAGGAAGATGACGTCCCCTTAAGGAGCTCAAAAGGTTTATTGTACTAAACCCTGCAGGTTGAGTTAGCTCAAGTACAATAATAAGGTTGAGTGGTACTACTTAAGGAATTAAAGATATTAATTATTTTAAGCAATGTAATGCTATAAATAATTAATGGACGCTCGATATCTTAAATACGGGGATTCGTAATGTCTAAGTGCAAGCCCGACTCAACTTGGTAATAAAGGGTAAGTCAAGATTTATTCTCTAGTGGCATGAATGAATGTTTATAAATTAATTTATGTTTTGGGTGAACATAAGATAATTAATTTATTTGAGGCCCATCTTTATTCCTTGCATTTGATCCTGGTCGGCCCATCCAGCCCGCTGCTCAAGAAAATCGGCGCCCATAGGTCTCTCTAAGGATAGATTTTATTCTCTTTATCCGATAAGGATATTATTATATTTATGGGATATGCATAAATCATTTCCTTGGATTATGGTAATGCATTATAAATATAAGGTAAGAGATAAAGTCTAGGTTAATGCTTACAATTAAACCTAGTATTTTCGAGAATCACAAGAGAGCTTTGTGAGGTTTTCAAAATTCCATAGAGTGATTGGGTGATTTTCCAAGCATTCTCCATAGATCGCCCTCACTCGACGTTGGAGATTGGGCAACCGGATACAATCCGGAAGATCAAAGCACAGTCTCGATCCGCTCATCCTGCTCATCCCGATGGATCCAAAGGTAAACACGAGAAACCCTACGTGTTGCAATTAATTAAATAGACGATGCTAGAATATAATCAATGTATGGTGAATTAAATATCCAAGATAGATCCTCGGGGCGAGGGCTAGACATATGTCATCCCTACACATAGTTAGTAACATCGAGTACACAGGCGGATTAGTGGACACGATGCATTGAACTATTCCCTCACAATGTGCACTAAGACAATGATATTAACACTTTAATATCTCAACCTCATCCGTTCTCACGTTTGATTCCATTTTGGCCATGGACATCAACTTTGGATTCATAAGTGCTTTATTCGAAGCGGCCCCACTTCACACTTACATAGGTGATTCTTTACCGAGTATCTTGCCATACTCAACCTCCTCGAGGTATCTTAGGAATCATTAAGAGTCAACGACTCAACCTCACCGCTAGACAAGTTTTCCAACACTCGCTTGCTTTCTAGGAACAGGACTAACTTGAGTGTCACACACGAACTCCTATAGCTTAGTTCTCCCATCGAACCAAGTTCTTGGATCTCCACCATCATGGTCAAGTTACCACTATGATTGTTCTTAAGATATGTATTTTAATCTCATTCCTCTAGCAACTTGATCATTTGATCCGGCTCAACCATTTGGTTAATCGGATCATCCGATTATCTATCGACTTGACATAGTCAACCGAGATAACCCCACTGAGATCAAATACCTCACGGTAGACATGTCGCCGACGATATGTCGAGACTTACCATTACACAAACCACTTTTCGCCATTCCAATAGCTGCTTGGCTATCACAAGGAATCATCACCGGTGGTACAGGTTTAGACCAACATGGAATATCTTCCAAAAATTACGAGCCACTCGGCTTCCTCACCGCCTTTATCCAAAGCTATGAATTCGATTCCATGGTGGATCGGGCTATATCGCTTTGTTTCGTGGATCTCCAAGAAACAACACCTCTCATAATCGTGGACACGTACCACTTGTAGAAAGTGAATCTTTCATGTCGATATCCATTGGCATCACAAGCACTTCTTCAAGCACTGGGGATATCTCGTAAAATGCATCCCATGATTTTGAGTATACTTGAGTACCTCAAAACTCTCACTGAGCCTTCCAATGCTCATTGCTTGATTGCTCGTAACGACTCAATTTGTTCACTAAGCTATGTCGGTCGGGTGCAATTTGTAAGATACATCAAACACTCGATGACCTTAGCATAGTCTTCTTGCCCAACAAAGTTCACCCATGTTCTTACTCAAGTGAACATTGAGCTCCAATGGGTCTTAGCAGCAAACTATCAAACGCGTTAAATTTCTTAAGCGCTTTCGAGTAGTGAGATTGTGTCAAGACAATTCAATCGATCTTCTTAGAATCTTGATTCCAAGAATCACATCGCCTAATCCCATGTCCTTCATGTCAAAATTTCTATTTAACATCGCTTTGTGTCATTAATGACTGAGTATTTCTACCCATGATCAATATGTCATCTACATACGTACACACTATAACATAACCATTATCGTTGTTCTTAACTAGAGCCGGCAAAGGGGCGGGTCGGTGGCCTGCCTGCCCCCGCCCGCCCAATGGCTTGTGGTTTTACTGTTGGTGGCCCGAAATGCTATCGATTGAAAATTTGGTAGCTATTGACCATTTATCTGGGCCATCTACGAAACCCGCCAATATTTAATTTAATAATATATTATTTTAATTTCAAAAATATGATAATAATAAATAAATTAAATCTACTAACATCAATTTCAAAGTAAATAAGATAAATTACGCCTACTAACATCAATTCCAAAATAAATAAATTAAATTAAATCATATAGAGAGAGGGATGGATGAAAGGATGAGTTTTTAATAGTCATTCATTTTATTTTCTATATTTACTACAAATATAAAATATTAAAACTTTAAATGTATGGGGGCTTTTTAGCCTCGAAAACCCGGCTTTTTAGCCCCAAAGTCCGTGGGCAGAGTCTGGCTGGCTATGTGGGCGGCCAATTTTGCCACCTATTCTTAACGTAGACACATTTGTCACACTCATTTATCTTGAAACCATTTGCCAACATTACATTGTCAAATTTCAAGTGTCATTGCAACGGCGCTTGTTTCAAACCATATAGAGACTTCACGAGTTTGCATACCGCCTTCTCGACTGTGTACTACAAACCTTCTAAGCTGCTTCTATATATACATCATCTTCAAGGTCACCATTCAAAACACAGTCTTAACATCCATTTGATTAATCTCAAGATCATGCAAAGCAACAATTGCGAGAAGACCCTAATAGACGTAATCTTCGTCACGGTGAATAGGTATCAAGAAATCGTATCCCTCTCTTTGTTTAAACCCTTTGACAACCAAGCCGGCCTTATATTTTTCAATTGATCCATCTGCTCAGATTTTATTTTAAGGATCCATTTGCATCCTAATAGCTTACAACCTTCTCGAAAATCAACCAAAGACCCAGTGTGGTTTTGCGAAATGGAATCAATCTCACTTTGATCGACCTCTCGCGGAGCATCCCTACCGGCGAACATAAAGCTACTTTGATCGGTTGGTTCTTCGTCCAACATGAACGCAATATAGTCGACCAAAACCTTTGGCTCGACTCATCGCCACGCCTCGGCTCGACCCATCCGGATCGCACCTCGATCGCTATGCGATATCGGTTCTTCATCCAAAGGTTTAGAACTCGAAGCTTCACCATCGCTCTATTGCTAGAATCGACTTCATTTTTATCCTTGTCTTTCTGAGGATAAACACTTTCAAAGAATATAGTATTCCTCGATTGAATCGTCGTCCCCACGCTATATCCTGCACTCAGGGATGGCATCGAGAGGCCAAGGCACGGATAGTGCCGAACCACTTCCGTACCGCGAAAATGATCCTCGCCCGCGACGGGTGGGAGATTCCCACCATACCCGTGACCCGCGAACCCGCCACCTGCCACCCGCGGACTACTAGCGAAACCTTCACACGCGGACCACCCGCGACCCGCGAAACCAAGCATTACAAAAAACACGAAAATATCACTAACAAATTCATAAATCATAATGTTCAAATCCACAATTCCACATTCAAATCCATAAAGTTCAAATCCACAAATCAATAACACAATGAAAATTCAAATCCACAAATCAACAACACTAAATGAAAGTTCATATCCAATTTAACAACAATAAATGAGGAGATCAAGTTATATTATTCCAATTATATGAATAGTTTTTCGTGGGTTCGTGGGTAATTCGCGGGTGTTTTCGCGGGTAGAATTCGCGGGTATACGGGTTTCAGGTGCAGGTATTGCAAACCATTTCGCACCTGCCAAGTAAACAGTCATAGTTTTCAACCATGAACGTGCAGGGGTACGAATGCACACCAAACCCGCGAATAATCGAGGCGGATACCCGCTGGTATTGGTACCATGGTCGATTGCCATCCCTACTCGACATGTGGATCGAAACGATAGGCGCTGCTGTTTAATGCATACCCAATAAAAATACAATCGACTGTTTTAGGTCCAATTGTAACTTGTTTAGGAAGAGGCATCTCAACCTTCGCCAAACAGCCCCACACTTTGAGGTATTTGTACGATGACTTTCTTCCTTTCCACAACTCGTAAGGAGTGACATCCTTACTCTTCAGTGGAATCTTGTTCAGTATGTACTTGGCTGTCAAAACAGCTCCCCCCCACAAGTTCTGGGGCAATCCTGAACTAATCAACAAAGCATTCATCATCTCCTTAAGTGTTTGATTTTTGTGTTCAACAACGCCATTAGACTGAGATGAATAAGGAGCTGTCGTTTGATGTATTATACCACTTTCATTGCATAATGCTTCAAACGGAGCTACATATTCTCCCCTCTATCACTTGAGCGGTCCTTAATTCGACAACTTAGTTGATTCTCGGCTTCTTGAAGTTTTAAAAGCTTCAATAGCCTCGTCTTTACTTCTTAGAAAATAAAGATAACATTATCTTGTACAATCATCAATAAGCGTGATGAAGTACTTTTACCATCTCTAGTTTGTACAAACTTTAAATCACACACATCGGTGAATAAGTTCTAGACGTTTAGTGTCTGCTCACCGAATGAAACGGTAACTTAGCCATTTTGGTTTCCACACAAACCTCACATTTCGTTTGTGTATTAACTTCATTTAACTTTAGTAAATCTAAATTTATTAATCTCTTTATTGCATTTAGATTAACATGTCCTAATCTATAATGCCATAAATCAGAGCACTCAGTCAAGTAAGAGGAAGTAGATGCATTTTCATTCATCATAATTTTGGGTACACGACGCACATCCATTACAACCCATACCAATGAACTTTTCAAACTTAGTTAAGACAAACTTGTCCGACTCAAAAACTAGTCTTTAACCGTTATTAACTAGAATAGAGCCCGACACTAAGTTCTTGCGAATGTCTGGGACATGCAGCAGATCCTTCAACGTGATCTCAATGCCGGATGATATCTTGAGCACCACGTCACCAACTCCATTAACCTCGGACGAAGCTTGGTTCCCCATGTTGAGCTTCCTCCCATCAACAAGCGTGTAGGTGGAGAAACGTCTCTTGTTGGCGCAGACGTGCGCAGTTGCGCCAGTGTCGATGAACCATCCACCTTGATTCTCGACGTGGTTGACTTCTTCGGTCACCACAAAAGCCAAGTCATCTTTGTCCCATTTGTCGAAGTCCTTCTTGACAACGTTGGTAACTTGCTTAGCTTCTTCTTATTAGCCGACGACACTTACTGTGTGGCCATGCTTGCCACAATTGTAATAATCCCCGTCAAACTTACGGCAACCATCTTCCCTTTGCCTTTGTCTTTGACATTGGGACGAACACGTTTGTTGGAGGGACCGCCTCTCTCCAACATGTTGGCTTTAGCATCGATCAAACCTTTGCTTTTAATTCTTACTTCTTCACGCCGACTCGATACGGTTTGATGATAAAGTCTTCAGCGCGCCATCCTTTGCTTATGCTTAAGGTAGACCTTGAAGTCTCTCCATCCGGGGTAGCTTCTCAATCATCGTAGTGATGACAAAGTCGTCCGAAATAGTGTGTCCTTGACTTGAACCTCGTGTACAATGAGTTGAAACTCTTGCACTTGGTCCATGATCGGTCGAGAATCGACCATCTTGTAGTCCAAATATTTGGCTACAATGAACTTCTTTATTACTGCATCATCACTACGGTGCTTCTTTCTAGTGCATCCCATATATTTGGATGTCGTTACAACATCATATACACTATACAAGCTATCTTCTAAACTACCAGTATAAAGTTTTACAAAGATAGTCGCGGTCAAGTTGTCATATCTTTGCTCGGACGTGAAAGTCCGTCACTTGACCCGAACTATGGCTCATCTTCCACCAGTTGGCGAAGCCCAACGTCGTGAGGTAGAACAACATCTTTGCTGCCATCTCTTGAAGTCGAATCCTCCAAACTTGGCTAAGCAGCCGACGGGCGCATCATCCTCGGGTATGAACATGCGCCGAGATCGATCCAAAATCGGATCCACCAAAGAACACTCAAGTGTGTCAAACATGGAACTCGTATGAGAACCACGGTGTTAGATCCCATGGATCAAGCAATCGACCCAATCGAAGAGTGCGTCGTCGAGCCTATGGAACCACTAAAAGTGGAACCAAACGTTGAACTACTAAAAGTGGAACCAACGGTTAGACCAAAGGGTCCAATGGTTGACCCCGAAGACATCAAACCAAACATGACCATAGCCATTGTGCGTAATGGCGGCAGCGGCGGCGGAAGAAGCAGCGGCGACGGTCGTAGACGGAGTCAAGGTGTGTACGGCGATCTCCAAGCAAAGGTATTAGTTTTGAAAGTTTTAAGTTAATTAAAAGTCTGAACTCCATGTGGCAAGTTTATCTCATCTTGCGATTGTTGGAAAAAAGGTGTACAGAACAGTACAACTTGTCGGGCATGTTACAACTCGAAACAGAAATGTAGAAGAAAATCAAACAACAAATGAACTATAAACAGAAGTAAAATACAGATAACTGTATTCTAATGCCGAGTCGATGATGCCTCTTTTCGCAAGACGAGATATGCTCCGGTAGTGTTCTCGGTTCTGGCGTATCGTCCCTAAAGATGAAACGGCAGCGTCTCGTAAGTGGCAGCACCGCAGACCAACGAGCTCCGGAGAATTGGAATGAAGCGAGGACAAAGCTTGGACACAAGCTAAGTATGCAGAGAGTTTGGAATGCTGGAGCATGCTGGAGTCAACACCCGCATTGATGTCGGGTGTTACGAAGTTATGTCCCCCATTGAGTGCGAGAGGGGTTACACGGCGATTCACGAGACAGGTGTGAGTTACACACGTTTCTTGCGAGCCATCATATCGAACGCGTTACCGGCGCTATTCGACGAATCCGACAACGCGTGCGTTCGTGTTTATTAGACGTATCCGGGCGTCTCTTCGCGTACAGCAGCCCAATGGATTGGGCCACACGAGTTGGGGCCCGGGTTTGGGTGGGTCGGGCTCGAATCGGGCCGGCCCGGCCCGACATACAGCGTAGGTGGCGTGGGCTTCGACCCGTCAGCGTGTGCACATAATTATATTAAGTGTTGATAAACCACTTATATAGACAATTAATGAAGATACATTAATCAATGTGGGATAATGATTAATTAATCCATGTTTATCCTTTAAGCATATAACACTGTTTTAAGTGACCAACTTTAATCCTATTTCTCACTCACCGAAAATCGGTTTGAGAATGTGAATATAACACGATCATCTAAGCGAACGTAGATCGATCCTATGCCGTTTAATTTCACAAAATTAAGCGTTACGTCAAAATCTTGGTCAAAGTAGCTTCCTGAACGACGACCACATATAATAATATATATATATACAGCGATTTCAAACAGCTTTTTCGTTTGAATTGCGAGAGGCGATGGTTTCTTCATTAGGTTGTCTCCTTCTCAAGCACCGAAAATTAGAAGTCGAGATCGGACAGGGAAAATGTTGGAAATCGTGTATATATATATATATTATATGTGGTCAAGTTTTCGCGAAGCTTTGACCAAAATTTTGAGTGACGAACATTTAATTTTGTGAAATTAAACGGCATAGGATCGATCTACGCTTCGAGTAGATGATCGGGTGTATCATATTCTCAAATTCGATTCGTGAGTGAGAAATAATGGATCAAAGTTGGTCACTTAAACATGGAGTTATATGATTGAGGATAAGCATGGATTAATTAATCCTTATCCCACATTGATTAATGTACATTCATTAATTGTCTATATAAGTTTCATGAACACTTAGCATAATTATGCACAAGTGACGGGCCGGAAAGCCCATGCGCCGTCATCGCCGCCCGCCCGCCCGCCTGTGCCCGCCCGCCCGACGCCCGTCGCCCGTCGCTCGTGCTCCGTGCTCGTGCCCGGCCCGGTTCGATTCCATGATCCGTGGTCCGTGGTCCTTGGTCCTTGGATCTTGGCAATTGGTCTTTGGGTGGTCTTTGGGGTACGTTCTTTCGGCTGTTCGTGGGCTTCGCTTGCGTGGGCACGGTTCGCGGCCCATTGCGGTGATATTTTGAATCAATGTTTAATCGAGCCCAAAGATGGAGTTGGTCCGAGGCCCAACTCGTGTATCCCAATCCGTTGGGCTGCTATGCACTTGAAGAGACGTCCCGATCGTCCAATGAACCCGACGCACGCGTTGTCGATTCATCGTATCGTCGGTAACGTTCCGACATGACGGCTCTCACGGTAAACGTGGTGTAACTCCCACGTTGTCTCCGTAAATGTACCGTGTAACCCTTTGCACTCAATGGGGACATAATCGTAACACCCGACATCAATGCGGTGTTGACCCAAAGATGCTCCCATGAGGACAACGCTATAAATAGGACATGTCTCCTCAAAGCATAAGCCACCCATCGCACATCCGCATTCCAAAGATTCCAAAACACTCTGCATACATAGCTAGTGTAGAAGCTCGTCCCCGCCTGCTCCAGTTCACCGAGCTCGTTGATGCTGCGCCGCCACCCACGAGATGTTGCTGTTTATCTTTGGAGCGATATGTCGAACCGAGAGCACCACCGGCGTATCTCGCTCTTATGAAGAGGCCTCCTCGACTCGGCATTAGTATACTGTTCAGATTTCATTTGTATTTCAATTCGCTTTAGTTCAATTGTTGTTTAATCTCCATTTCTACATTCAGTTAGTTGTAACACGCCCGACAAGTTTTGTACTACTTTGTACTCTTTTTTCAACAATCGCAAGACGAGATACTACTTGCCACGAAGGAGTTGAGACATTTATTAACTTAAACTTTCAAACTAATACCTTTGCTTGAGATGTCGATTGTTCCTCGCCACCACCGCCTCCGCCGCCGCTGCCGCCGCTCGCTCACGCCTCTTGCCAACCGCTACCACTTGCACAATGGCTACGGCCATGTTTGGTTCGATGCCTTGGGTCAACCATTGGACCCTTTGGGTCGATTGTTGGTTCAACGTTTGGTTCCACTTTTAGTGGTTCCATTGGCTCGACGACCGCACTTTTCAGTTGGTCGACTGTTGGATCCACGGGATCTAACACTGATGGTTCTCTTAGGAGTTCCATGTTTCAGACACTTCAAGTGGTGCTGGTGGATTCGATTTTGATCGATCTCGGCGCTGCTCATACCGCTGGCACGATGATGTCATTTCGAAGCCGCCAGCGGTTGAAGATCCGACTTCAAGAGATGGCAAAAGATGTTGTTCTCACCACGACGTTGAGCTTCGCCAACTTCTTGGTGGAAGATGAGCCCGCCATAACGAGGCGGTGACGGACTTTCACGTCCGAGCAAAGATATGACAATCAAGCACCTACGACTATCTTTGTAAAAACTTTATACTGTAGTTTAGAAGATAGCTTGATAGTGTTTATGCTTTGTAACGACATCCAAATATATGTGGATGCGCTAGAAAAGAAGCACCGTAGTGATGATGCAGTATGAAAGAAATTTATTGTAGCCAAATATTTGGACTACAAGATGGTCGATTCCCACCGATCACGGACCAAGTCAAGAGTTTCAACTCATTGTACACGAGGTTCAAGTTCAAGGGCATACCGTTTGCACGGCTTTGTCGTCTACGATGGATTGAGAAGGCTACCCCTGTGGAGATGTAGGAAATCTTATTTTAACCTCTCCCGAGGATCTATCTTGGATGTTTAATTCACCATACATTGGTTATATTCCCTAGCATGCACCTATATAATTAATTGCAACACGTAGGGGTTTTCTCGTGTTTACCTTTGAATCTCGGGGATGAACGGATCGAGACTCGTGCTTTGATCTTACGGATTGTATCCCTACTGTCCAATCTCCAATATCGAGTGAGGATAATCTATGGAGAATGCTACTGGAAAAACACCGTATTTCTTTACAATTTTCAAAATTATCTCCTAATTCACACTAGGAATTCTCGAAAATTATGGATAGGATAATTGAGGATTAGCTTTGATTTTATCTCTTACCTTATATTTATAATGCATTACCATAATCCCATAAGGAAAAGATCTATGCATATCCCATAAATATAATAATATCCTTTTAGGATAAAGAGAATCAAATCCTTATCCAAAGAGAGAGGCGCGAGTTTCACTAAGCTTCGGGCCTGGATGGGCTAGCCCAGTGATCAAATGCAAGGAATAAAGATGGGCCTCAAATAAATTAATTATCATATATTCACCCGAAACATAAATTAATTTATAAACATTCATTCATGCCACTAGAGAATAAATCTTGACTTACCCTTTATTACCGAAGGTGAGTCGGACTTGCATTAGACATTACGAATCCCGTATTTAAGATATCGCGACGTCCATTAATTATTTAGAGCATTCTTGCCTAAAATAATTAATATCTTTAATTCCTTAAGTAGTACCACTCAACCTTATTATTGTACTTGAGCTAACTCAACCTGCAGGGTTTAGTACAATAAACCTTTTGAGTTCCTTAAGGGGACGTCATCATCCTAAACGGATACGGTGACTCGATACAGATAACTAGCATGACATACAAGCACTGCCATCACCCAAGATGCGGAGAATATTGGGTTAGAACATATAACCCTCACTCATAACAAGTCAAAGTGATGGTCAGCAACTCATACTCACCTAATACCTTATCGAGGTTTAGATCATCGTAAGTCACCGAGATCTAGGTTCTTCACGACGGTCAGATAGAAGAACTCATCTCATTGTGATCCATCAATACGTCGTAGACGCATCCGGCATAGACAAGCAACCAAGTCAAGTCACTTATCTATACCGCACTTATACCGACAACTCGTCCTCAAGTTGTCTCGGTAGTGATTCTTTTTATATCTCATTAAAGCAACCAATCATACGGACTTCTGTGATCTTCTACACCCTGTATGATCTAACTTATATATGAGATAAAGGGACATAGATATATGCAATCAAGTAATCAATTCAGATAGGAGATTGTAATAGTGGTAACAGGAAACATTGTATACAAGCTCAACCAAAACTGCTTTCAGTATACAAATCCAGAGAGACTTCAAGGTCTACCTTAAGCCTGGCGAAGGATATGACACTCGAAGACTTGATCGTCTAACTTCAAGCATCGAGTCCGACGTGAAGAAGCGAGTTAAGCGAAAGGCTTGATCGATGCTAGAGCCAACCTGTTGGAGAGAGACGGTCCTCCAACAAATGTGGTCGCCCCAATGCCAATGACAAAGGCAGGAAGGTGGTTTCTCGTAAGTTTGACGGGGATCATTATAATTGTGGCAAGCATGGCCACACGAGTAAGGACCGCCGTCGACCAAAGAAGAAGAAGGCTAAACAAGTTGCAACGTTGTCGAAGGACTTGACAAATGGGACAAGGATGACTTGGCTGTTGTGGTGACCGAAGAAGTCAACCACGCCGAGAATCAAGGTGGATGGTTCATCGACATCAAGCGAATCACAGCACGTCTGCGCGAAAAGATGCGCTTTCCACATACAAGCTGTTGAGGAGGAAGCTCAACATGGGGAACCAAGCTTCATCCGTGGTTGCGGAGTTGGTGATGTGGTGCTCAAGATGTCGTCCCGCATTGAGATCACGTTGAAGGATATGCAGCATGTCCCAGACATTCACAAGAACTTAGTGTCGGGCTCTATTCTAGTTAATAAGGGTTTTAGAAGTTTGTCTTGACTAAGTTTGGAAAGTTCCTTGGTAGGGGTTATCTCACCGGGTCTTTTCAAACTAAATGTAATAATTTGTGCGTCGTGTACAAAAATTATGATGAATGAAAATGCATGTACTTCCTCTTACTTGTCGAGTGCTCGATTTATGGCATTGTAGATTAGGACATGTTAATCTAAATGCATAAAAGATTAGTAAATTTAGATTTACTATAGTTAAATGAAGTGAATACACAAACGAAATGTGAGATTTGTGTGGAACCCAAAATAGCTAAGTTACCGTTTCATTCGGTAGAACGCAGACACTAAACCTCTAGAACTTATTCACACCGATGTGTGTGATTTAAAGTTTGTACAAACTAGAGGTGGTAAAAGTACTTCATCACGCTTATTGATGATCAGATAAGATATTGTTATCTTTACCTTCTAAGAAGTAAAGACGAGGCTATTGAAGCTTTTAAAACTTGAAGAACGAAGCCGAGAATCAACTATCTTTGTCGAATTAAGACTGCTCGAAGTGATAGGGGAGAATATATAGCTCCATTTGAGGCATTATGCAACGAAAGTGGTATAATACATCAAACAGCGCCCTTATTCACCTCAATCTAATGGCGCTTTGAACGTAAAAATCAAACACTTAAGAAGATGATGAATGCTTTGTTGATTAGTTCGTGGTTGCCCTAACTTGTGGTGGGAAGTCGCTTTTGTGCATAACCACATACCGAACAAAATTCCACCAAGAGTAAGGATGTCACCGCTGGTTTGTATCTTTGAAAGCGCTTTGGTTGAGCTTGATACAATGTTTCGTTACCACTATTACAATCTCCTATCCGAATTGAATACTTGATTGCATATATCGTGTCCCCTTATCTCATATATAAGTTAGATCACACGATGTGTAGAAGATCACGTGTTCGTATGATTGGTCAAGCTTAATGAGATATAAAAGTTTCACAAATGAGACAACTTAAGGACGAGTTGTCGGTTTAGGCGCATATAGATAAGAAGTAACTCGAGTTAGTTGCTTGTCTTTGATGGCGTCTCGACGTATTGAAGGATCACAAAGTGAGATGTGTTCTTCTATCTCGACCGCCGTGAAGAACCAAGATCTTGGTGACTTACGATGATCTAAACCTCGATAAGGTATTAGGTGAGTATGAGTTCTTGACCATCACTTTGACTTGTTATGAGTGAGGGTTATATGTTCCAACCCAAGATTCTCCGTCTTGGGTGGTGGCGGTCTCAGATGTCATGCTAGTTATCTCAGATCGAGTCACCGATCCAGATAGGATGATGACGTCCCTTAAGGAGCTCAAAAGGTTTATTGTACTAAACCCCGCAGTTGAGTTAGCTCAAGTACAATAATAAGGTTGAGTGGTACTACTTAAGAAATGAAGTTATTAATCGCTTTAAGCAATGATTGCTATAAATGATTAATGGACGCTCGATATCTTAAATACGGGATTCGTAATGTCTAAGTGCAAGCCCGACTCAACTTCGGTAATAAAGGGTAAGTCAAGATTCTTTCTCTAGTGGCATGATCGAATGTTTATAAATTAATTTATGTTCTCCGAACATAAGATAATTAATTTATTTGAGGCCCATCTTTATTCCTTGCATTTGATCCACAGGTCGGCCCATCTAGGCCCATAGCCAGGAGAAATCGGCGCCTATTTACTCTACAAGGAAAGGATTTTATTCTCTTTATCCCACAAGGATATTATTATATTTATGGTATATGCATAGATCCTTTCCATATAAGATTATGGTAATAATCCCGAGAGTATGGAAATAATCAAAGTATGGAAATAATCCCGAGATTATGGTAATTTTCCATATAGGATTATGGTAATTTCCATATGGGATTAAAGTAACGCATTATAAATATAAGGTATGAGATAGAATCGAGTTAATCCTCAATTCATTAACCCAGAATTTTCGTGAGTCTCCATAGTGTTTTGGAGTGATTCTCAAAATTGTGTCTGAGAGATGGGTGATTTTTCGAAGCATTCTCCATAGATCGCCCTCACTCGACGTTGGAGATTGGACAACCGGATACTGATCCAGGAAGGTCAAAGCACGAGTCCGATCCGTTCGATCCATTCATCTCGTTCCATCGACCTCTTGAGATCGAAGGTAAACACGAGAAAACCCTACGTGTTGCTATTAATTATATAGGCGCATGCTTGGATTATAATCAATGTATGGTGAATTAAATATCAAAGATAGATCCTCGGGCGGGGCTTAACATATGTTTTCCTACACCGTATCGAGCACAGGATCGTAATCTTGCTCTGTTGGATTAATTCACGTTTGATTATTACGTGCGTTTTATTAATGTGGATACATGGTTCATCGTGGCTCGTTTATTGTTTTTGTTGGTTTTGTTTTACACCACGAGAAAATCCGTGGTTAGATTAGATTTTATTTTGTAAATCTTATACGTAAAGAAGAACGAATACGAAAAGAACGAAGAACAGCGGCGACGGAAAACAGTCTCGGCGACCCACAGGCATTTCTGCTTCGGCGAGCGACCATGCGGTCGCGAGGGCGATCGTGAGGGCGCGGTGACGGGCATGCGTTCGCGCCTGACGATCCCCGCGCCACGCGAAATGGCGAGTGGTCGCGGATTGGCGCCAAGCAACGCAGCGAGCGGCGAGCTATGGCGACGGCAGGCGGTCACGTTGGCGAAGCCGGCGCACGAGCGGACTCGCGGTCGCGAAGTTTCGTCGGCGGGCGACGACGCCTCGGCAGACGTTCGGCGCTCGAGCGGTAACCACGCATGTTCGCTTCGTCGGTGTCGCGGCCGCCTTAGCGATCGAAACTCCGCGAGAGGACACGCGGGCGGTGGCCTTGCAGGCGGGCGCTTGGTAGGCTTTTGCCCATCGCGCTCCAAAGACAGACAATGGGCGGCCGGCACCCGCTTTTTCCACCCCACTCAGTTTTTCGGTCCGTGCCCGTGCACGCGAGGCCCGTTGTTGAATCCGTCCGTGCTCGTGCACGCGAGGCCTGTTTTCAAGTTTAATTACACTTTGTAAATCTATGTAATAGATTAGACATGAAAGTGCGGGTTTCACGATTGAGCCACGATGAGCGTTTATTTTATTTTTATCGTTCATATGCATGTCGTGGATGTTTAAATAATGCGATAGCATGCTATGTATGTTTATATTACGTTGTCGAACCTTTAAGTGTTTTACGTAATTGGATGCGCATAGTAAGCATGCTAGGTTTATCGCGTTTATCAAGCATATTTAGAATTACTGCGAGCATGTTTTATATGTGAGTTCTATAGAAAAGCATGCTAGATTACGTGATATGCATGGACAAAACTTTTGAATAAAAAGTAAGCTAGCAACCCGAGAAATTAATTTTCAAATTAAAATGTCGAAGACCTCCTTTTTGATCTCTAAACAAAGTGAGATGCCTTTGTGAGTAAACGTCCACCCGCGTGGCTTGCTTGCACCGTTTATCATAAGTTTGTTAGATGAGATTTCTAAATAAAACTTTTTAAATCTATTGAGAAGTGGGAGTTTCATGTAAACGCCCACAGCGTGGCTTGCATATGCGATTTTCATAAGTTCTCTGAGATAGATATAAAATGAGATAACAAAAGAATTTGAATTGGAAGCGGTATGGTCCGAGTGAGTATGCCAATTCTAAGAATTCATTTCTGTTGTTAAAATTGTGGTCGATGCTTGACATCACCTCAAGTACAACTTCCCTTGAAGTCCCTTCTTGCGATAGTGATGTGGTCAGTAAGGTCCAATCGTTAATTTCATTTGTCGTAAGGATAAGTTGACATGGATTGAAATTAAGCGACTAAAAGGTATATTTTAGTGCAGTCGATGGGTTCATGTGTAACGATCCACACGCGTGGCTTGCGTGTGGGATTCCTTGGGCGATTGGAGGTTTCAATTAATATTGTTTTATCAAAAGGTTACAATATTATTGTTCTGAATTATATGGGATCGTATGCTTATGTGTTTGCATTATCGTTTCGGATATGTCTCTTCGTGGATTATCAATATGCTCGCACAAAATCCGTTATCCGGTCCAAATTTTATTGAGTGGAAGCGAAACATGGAATATGTTCTTATCAAAGAACACATGTTTGTTCTCACTACTCTAAACCCGATGCCCTGATCGACGTCGACTAATGGCGGAGAGTCAAGCGGACTTTGGAATAAGTCAAACAATATGGCTAAATGCTATATGATGACTCACGATGTCCAAAGGCTGCGGTGCGACATCGATCGATGGTAGACGCGACTTATATTTGGTCAAGTCTCGAGAGTAAGTTTGGGCGATCGGATCAGACGATCGGCCCACACAATGAGAGAAATCTTGGCGTGTAAGATGGAAGAAGGAAGTTCGGTCCATGAACATGTCTCCCATGACTCGTCTCACGGATAGTCTTGATCGGTTGGGAGGAGGTATTGACGGCGAAGCAAAGGTCGATATCATCCTCAATACACCGCCAGTCTTTTGAGAACTTTCGTAAATGCGATCATGAGCAAGATCGAGTTTACATAGTCGGTTGTAATGATCTCGGTAATTGCGGAAGGAGTTATGGGAAAAGGAGCACATGCTCTTGCTAGCACATCTAAGGGCCCAAAATTTTCGTTGCAAAATGGAAATAGAAAAGGGTACCAAGGTGGTAGAGGCGAGGAAATAGTGGGAGTAATGGGAGCAGAACATGGTTGCCACCGAGGCTTGAAGAAGCGAAGGAGAAGGCAAGTGCTTGAAGTGCGGTAAGATGGGCATTGGAAGGCCAGTGCCCTATGCTCGAGGCTCAGTGCGTCGTTTGCTTTAGTAACGGAAAAATGTTTAGCGACTTTTCTACCCATTCTTGGGTAGTAGATACGGCGCATATCGATCATGTTTGTTACACACTGCGGGGGTTCTGCGGACAAGGGAGCTGTTTGATGGCGAGATAACGATCTCCATGGGCAACGTGGCAAAAGTCGAGCCGTTGCAGTTGGAGATGTTACTTTATGTTTGAAAAACAGTTTTAGTTTTAAAAGACGTATTATATGTGCGGATTTTCGGTGGAACCTTGTTTACTTTGAAATTATTTACTCATGGATATTCATTATTTTGATAGTGGTGTTTCTATCATAAGAAATGACGAGTTATCCGTGTAGCACGTTATATAATTAAGCTTTATACTATTTACGCCAAACATAATACCTATAACTATGTCGCATCTTCATCAAACCCTAAAAAGAGAAAGTTTTCTTCTTAAGATGACACCACTTTTCTCCGGCATCTTAGATTAGGGTCACATCAATCTAAATAGGATCCAAAGACGGCTAAGAATGGGCGTTAGGTAATCTCACGGTTACTCGTTCCCGGTCTGCGAATCCTATATAGTAGGTAAGATGTCGACCGACCCTTCAAAGCCGGGTTATAGAGCCAAAGAAATGTTGGAGTTAGTCCATTCGACACAGTGGACCGATGTCCACACAAGCTCGTGGAGAATACGAGTATTTTGTCACTTTCATTGACGATTACTCGAGAATGCGGATACGTATACCGCTTCACCGCAAGTCTGAATGCTTTGAGAAATTCAAAGAGTTTAAGGCGGAAGTGGAGGCGAAGCTAGGTAAGAGTATCAAGTCGCTCAAGGGTCCGATCGCGGTGGCGAATACCTCGATAACGAGTTTATGGACTATCTAGTGAAGTGTGGGATTACATCCCAACATTTCACCGGCACACCACAAACAAGAAATAAGAATCTTTTGAAATGGTTAGATCTATGATGAGTTATGCTACATTGCCTATTTCATTCGGGGTATGCCTTAGAGACGGCATACTTGCTAAATCTAGTACCGCCCAAGTCGGTGAAAAGACCCCTTCGAGTTGTGGTTTGGGCGTAAGCTGGTTTAAGCCACATAAGATATGGGCGATCCAAAGACTGCGTCTTTGAACAAGAAGGCGACAAGTTGGAGGCTAGATCCGACGCAAGTTGTTTATTGGCTATCCTAGAGGAACGAAGGTGGTTTATTCTATAGTCTGGGATCGAGAAGGTCATTATTAGCTAATGCCCGATTCTTAGAAGAGGATTATATGAAAATCATAAGTCCAAAGTTGAAATCATTCTTCAAGAATTAGAAGATAATCGTATTCCACCACCGATTAGGCTAAAGGCGAGATGTCGAGTCTAGTGGGAGGATCGGCACCGATACTTGAAGAAATTGAAGTGGGTCGAGTTCAGCTGGAGAAACCGATCGTCTGAGTGGTGCACTACACAGAAGTTGTGCAAGTTAGAGAACCACAAGTATCTCGCACCCACCGCTGCCATTGTGCTGTTGAACCTCGTCGTAGTGGGAGGGTTGTTCGTCGACCCGAGCGATTTATGTTCGTGGGTGAATCTTCTGATTTGGTCCCATGCAGACGAACATGCAATAATCGACCCATGGACATCTGAGGAGGCGATCTGAGATATTGATGCAAGATTATGGCACACGCCATGGACTTAGAAATGGAGTCCATAACGGCTATGGATGTATATAAAGACACCTCACCGGATGGCGAGGAAGCCGTAGGTAGTAAGTGGATATCTGAGGAAGAGAGATTAGATGGAGAGGTTTCGACTTTAAAAGCCGGAGCTTGTGGCGAAAGGGTACACTTTCCAGTTGAGGGCATCAATTTCGATAAGACCTTTTACCATGTAGCAATGCTCAAGTCCATCGTAATTCTTCTAGCCATAGCAGTTCACTCAAACTGGAGGTTTGGCAAATGGATGTTAAAACCGCTTTTCTAGCGGTTACCTTGAGGAAGGTAGAGACATCTATATGCAGAAGGAAGGTTATGTGGTAAAGGGTGAAAGAGCATCTAGTATGGAAGCTTAAGTCCATTTATGGACTTAAAGCGAACCTCCCGATCATGGAACTTACGCTTTGGCGAGGTAGTAAGTCACATGGATTTACCCGGTTGCTTAGCGAGAGTTGTGTGTATCGGTTAGATGTCAGCTTGATGATGTGGTATTTCTTGCACTTTATGTGGATGACATCCTTCTAGTTGGCAACAACGTGAAGTCGTTATCGACGTAAAGAGTTGGCTATCCGATCGGTTTCAAATGAAAGACTTAGGAGATGCGCACGCATTCTTGGGATCGAGGTTTACCGAGATCGCAAGAAGAAAATGTTGAGCTTATCTCGGGCGTCTTACATTGATCTTGTGATTACTCGTTTTAGTATCGCAGACCAAGAAAGGATTGCTACCTTCGGACATGGCGTTCCTTTATCTCAAGACTTGATCGCCCATGATTGCAAAGGAGATAGAGGAATGAGACAAGTTCCTTCAGCTTCCCGTAGGAAGTCTCATGTACGCAATCTTATGCACGATGCCGATATACGCTGTCGGGTGGGCATAGTAGCTAGATATCGATCTAACCACGGACAAGCTCATTGGTGCGATCGGCATATACTCGAGTACCGAAAGGACTCGAGATTATAGGCTAGTTACCATGCGAGATAGTCTAATGCCTTTGGGTTATCTGATTCGGTTCAAGTCGACCGTGATGAGAAAAAGTCGACCTCGGGCTATGTTTTTACCTTGGGAGGTGGAGCCGTATCTGGCGGAGTCTGGCAATGATGCGTGCGGACTCTACCATGGAAGCCAGAATATGTAGCCGCCTGAGGCTTCTAAGGAGGCTGTATGGTTGAAGAACTATGTCGTGGATCTAGGTGTAGTACTGGTTTGCCCAAGAGTATCATAGTTTCTTGTGATAACTCGGTGCGATGTAAACTCGAAGGAACCACGGACCCTGAAGGCTACCAAACACATAGAGAGAAAGTACCATGTCATACGAGAAATCGTTAGACGAGTGACGTCTTGATTGAAAAGATTGATCTGACGGAAAATCTAGCGGATCCATTCACGAAGAGTCTGCCGCAAAAAGTCTACGATGGACACGTTAGAGGACTTGGTTAGCTTGATGGCACCCACTTAGAAAGGAAACTTTTGTATAAGTGGGAGAAGCAAAGTGATGGTTGTTTGTAATAGCTAGTAGAGACACATTGTATACTAAAAGTTTGCTTTAGTATAAGTGGGAGATTGTTGGTTGTATCTCAAAGCGGTTTGGTTGAGCTTGTATACAATGTTTCTCGTTACCACTATTACAATCTCCTATCTGAATTGAATACTTGATTGCATATATCGTGTCCCTTATCTCATATATAAGTTAGATCATACGATGTGTAGAAGATCACGTAAGTCCGTATGATTGGTCGCTTTAATGAGATATAAAAGTTTCACAACCGAGACAACTTAAGGACGAGTTGTCGGTTTAGCCGCAGCATATAGATAAGAAGTAACTTGAGTTGGTTGCTTGTCATGCTGATGCGTCTCGACGTATTGAAGGATCACAGTGAGATGCGTTCTTCTCTCGGCCGTCGTGAAGAACCAAGATCTCGGTGACTTCACGATGATCTAAACCTCGATAAGGTATTAGGTGAGTATGAGTTCTTGACCATCACTTTGACTTGTTATGAGTGAGGGTTATATGTTCTAACCCAAGATTCTCGCGTCTTGGGTGGTGGTAGTCTTGTATGTCACGCTAGTTATCTCAGACGAGTCACCGTGATCCGTATAGGATGATGACGTCCCTTAAGGAGCTCAAAGGTTTATTGTACTAAACCTGCAGGTTGAGTTAGCTCAAGTACAATAATAAGGTTGAGTGGTACTACGGATCGAAATGAAGTTATTAATCGCTTTTAGCGATCAGTTGCTAGAAATGATTAATGGACGTTCGATATCTTAAATACGGGATTCATAATGTTCAAGTGCAAGCCCGACTCAACTTCTCGTAATAAAGGGGTAAGTCGGCATTCTTTCTCTAGTGGCATGATCGAATGTTTATAAATTAATTTATGTTACGGGTTGAACATAAGATAATTAATTTATTTGAGGCCATATTATTCCTTGCATTTGATCCCCTGGCCGCCCATCTAGGCCCATAGCCAAGGAGAAATGGCGCCTATTTACTCTACAAGGAAAGGATTTTATTCTCTTTATCCCACAAGGATATTATTATATTTATGGTATATGCATAGATCCTTTCCATATAAGATTATGGTAATAATCCTGAGAGTATGGAAATAATCCTGAAAGTATGGAAATAATCCTGAGATTATGGTAATTTTCCATATAAGATTATGGTAATTTCCATATAGGATTATGGTAATTTCCAAATGGGATTAAAGTAATGCATTATAAATATAAGGTATGAGATAGAATCAAGGTTAATCCTCAATTCATTAACCTAGAATTTTCGTGAGTCTCCATAGTGTTTTGGAGAGTGATTCTCGAAAATTGTGTCTAGAGAGATTGGGTGATTTTTCCGAAGCATTCTCCATAGATCGTCCTCACTCGACGTTGGAGATTGGGCAACTGGGATACAGTCCAGAAGGTCAAAGCACGAGTCCGATCCGTTCGATCCATTCATCTCGTTCCATCGACCTCTTCAGATCCAAAGATTGAGAAAACCCCTACGTGTTGCTATTAATTATATAGACGCATGCTAGGATTATAATCAATGTATGGTGAATTAAATATCCAAGATAGATCCTCGGGGCGAGGGCTTAACATATGTTTTCCCTACAGTCACTCCTTACGAATTGTGGAAAGGAAGAAAGTCATCGTACAAATATCTCAAAGTGTGGGGGTGTTTGGCGAAGGTTGAGGTGCCTCTTCCTAAACAAGTTACAATTGGACCTAAAACAGTCGATTGTATCTTTATTGGGTATGCCTTCAACAACAACGCTATCGTTTTCGATCCATGGTCGAGGTACCGGATATGACCGTGGGGACGACGATTGAATCAAGGAATGCTATATTCTTTGAAAGTGTTTATCCACAGAAGACAAGGATAAAAGTGAAGCCGCCTCTAGCAATAGAGTCGATGGTGAAGCTTCGAGTTCTAAACCTTTGGAGGAAGAACCGATATCGCATAAACGATCGAGGTCCGATCGGAGGGTCGGAACCGAGACGAGGTAGTAGAGTCAGAACGCCAAAGGATTTTGGTCCTGACTATATTGTGTTCATGTTGGACGAAGAACCAACTTCGATCAAAGTAGCTTATACTCGGCAAACGGAATGCTCGGCGAGAGGTCGCTTGGCGAGATTGATTCCATTCTGCAAAACCACACTTGGGTCTTTGGTTGATTTTCCGTAAGGTTGTAAGCCCTTGGGATGCAAGTGGATCCTTAAAAGAAAGCAATGCGGATGGATCAATTGAAAAGTATAAGGCCCGTTTGGTTGTCAAAGGGTTTAAACAAATAGAGGTACGATTTCTTGATACCTATTCATCTCGTGATGAGGATTACGTCTATTAGGGTGCTTCGCAATTGCCGCTTTGCACAATCTTGAGATTCATCAAATGAACGTTAAGACCGTGTTTTGAATGGTGACCTCGAGGATGAGGTATATATAGAGCAACCGAAGGTTTGTTGTACACAGTTAAGAGGCAAGGTATGCAAACTCGTGAAGTCTCTATATGGTTTGAAATAGCGTCGTTGCAATGGCACTTGAAATTTGACAATGTAATGTTGGCAAATGGTTTCAAGATCAACGAGTGTGACAAATGTGTCTACGTTAAGAACAACGATAATGGTTATGTTATAGTGTGTCGTATGTAGATGACATGTTGATCATGGGTAGTAATACTCAAGTCATTAATGACACAAAACGCATGTTAAATAGAAATTTTGACATGAAAGACATGGGTTTAGCTGATGTGATTCTTGGAATCAAGATTCTAAGAAGATCGACGGAATTATCTTGACACAATCTCACTCGAATCGAGAAAGTGCTTAAGAAATTCAACGCGTTTGATAGTTTGCTGCTAAGACCCCATTGGAGCTCAATGTTCACTGAGTAAGAACATGGGTGAACCTATCGGGCAAGAAGACTATGCTAAGGTCATCGGTGTTTGATGTATCTTACAAATTGCACCGCCCGACATAGCTTGCGCAGTGAACAAATTGAGTCGTTACAACGAGCAATCCAAGCAAGGAGCATTGGAAGGATTTAGTGAGAGTTTTGAGGTACTTGAAGTATACTCAAAATCATTGGTTGCATTTACGAGATACCCCGATGCTTGAAGAATCTTGTGATGCCAATGGATATCCGACACGAAAGATTCACTTTCTACAAGTGGGTGCGTGTTCATGATTGGGGATGTCTTGTTTCTTGAGATCCACGAAGCAGGCGTGTATAGCCCGATCCACCATGAAATCGTAATTCATAGCTTTGGATAAAGTCATGAGGAAGTCGAGTGGCTCTGTAATTTTGGAAGATATTCCATGTTGGTCTAAACCTTTGCCACCGGTGATGATTGACCGTGATAGTCAAGCGGTATTGGAAGGCGAAAAGTGGTTTGTATAATGGTAAGTCTCGACATATACGTCGGCGACATAATACCGTGAGGCATTTGATCTCAAGTGGGGTTATATCAATTGACTATGTCAAGTTAATAGATAATCTGGTAGATCCGTTAACCAAAGGGTTGAACCGGGATCAAATGATCAAGTTGCTAGAGGGAATGAGATTAAAATCCACATCTTAAGAACAATCATAGTGGTAACCCAACCATGATTACTGGAGATCCCAAGAACTTGGTTCAATGGGAGAACTAAGCTATAGGAGTTCGTGTGTAAACACTCAAGTTAGTCTGTTCCCTAGAAAGCAAACGAGTGTTGAAAAACTTGCCTAGTGGTGAGGTTGAGTCGTTGACTCTTAATGATTCCTAAGATACCTCGAGGAGTATGGGTGAGCAAAAACCGAACCGGACCGAACCGAAATGGGCGGTTTGGTTCGGTTTTAAACAGTAATTCGGTTCGGTTCGGTTTCAAATTTTCAAAACCGAAATTAATTCGGTTCGGGTTCGGTTTGGTTAAAAAAAATCGATTTTTAAACCGAACCGCCCGAATTAATTATTATTATATATTTTTTTATTTTTTATATATATATTATAATATATGTGTGTTATTTATATTATTAACATTTAAATTGGTTAATATTATATATATTTATATATATATAATTATATTTATATATTGTATTATATATATTATAATATTTATATTAATTTTAATTTTAATTCGGTTAAAACCGAACCGAACCGAACCAAACAGAATATTTCGTTTCGGTTCGATTTTGTACAGTAATTCGGTTTGGTTAGGTTTGGATTTTTTAAAAAATTCGGTTTTTCGGGTTCGGTTCGATTTTGAACCGAACCGCCCGAATGCTCACCCCTTTCGAGGAGGTTGAGTATGGCAAGATACTCGGTAAAGAATCACCTATGTAAGTGCGAAGTGGGGCCGCTTCAAACAAAACACTTATGAATCCAAAGTGGATGTCCATGGCCAAAATGGAATCAAACGTGAGAACGGATGAGGTTGAGGTGTTAAAGTGTTAATACCATTGTCTCGGTGCGTTGTGGGGAATAGTTCGAGCATCGTGTCCACTAATCCGCTGTGTACTCGATGGTACTAACTATGGAAGGTTCAAAGCCATAAACTACCTGTCCAAATATTTAAAATTCTCTTGAGGACTGAGTTGTGTCTGCATACATGCATATGACTATTTTCACTCATGTGGGGGATTGTTAAAAATCGTGTATATATATATATATATATATTATATGTGGTCAAGTTTCCAGGAAGCTACTTTGACCAAGATTTTGAGTGACGTAACGTTTAATTTTGTAAAATTAAACGGCATAGGATCGATCTACGTTTCGAGTAGATGATCGTGGTGTACTCACATTCTCAAATCCAATTTCCGTGAGTGAGAAATAATGGATCAAAGTTGGTCACTTAAACATGGAGTTATGTGATTAAGGGATAAGCATGGATTAATTAATCCTTATCCCACATTGATTAATGTACATTCATTAATTGTCTATATAAGTGGTTCATTGAACACTTAGCATAATTATGTGCACAAGTGATGGGTGGAAAGCCCACGCACAAGCCACGCACGCTGCCGCCGCTACCCGCCCGCGCACTTGAACCCGCCTTGTCGCCACGCAGCTGCTTGCCGTGCCGGCTCCCGGCTCGATTCGGTTCCGTGATCCGTGGTCCGTGGTCCTTGGTCCTTAGATCTTGGCAATTGGTCTTTGGGGCATTCTTTGGGCCCGCTCGTGGGCTTCTTCGTGAGCTCGGTTCCGTGGCCCATCGCTCGTATATTTTTATCAATGTTTGATCGAGCCCAAAGATGGAGTTGGTCCGAGGCCCAACTCGTAGCCCAATCCGTTGGGCTCGCCAGTGCTTGAAGAAACGTCCGGATACGTCCAATGAACCGGACGCGCGTTGTCCGTGATTCGTCGAATCGCTTTAACGTTCGACATGATGGCTCTGCGGAAGCGTGGGTGTAACTCTCACGTTGTCTCGAAACCGTCGCGTAACCCTCTCGCACTGTAACATCCGACATCAATGCGGTGTTGACTCAAAGATGCTCCCATGAGGGGACAACGCTATAAATAGGACATGTCTCCTCAAAGATAAGCCACCTCGCACATCTCGCATTCCAAGATTCCAGTACTCTCTCGCATACATAGCTAGTGTCGAGCTCGCCCTCGCCTGCTCCAGCGGTTCGTCGGAGCTCGTTGGTCAGCGGTCTGCCACCCACGAGACGTTGTCGTTTTATCTTTGGAGACGATACGCCAGAACCGAGAGCACTAGCGGGGCGTATCTTATTTTGCGGAAAGAGGCCTCCTCGACTCGACATTAGTATACGGTTCAGTTTCATTTGTATTTCAATTCAGTTTAGTTCAATTGTTGTTTGATCTACACTTCTACATTTCTGTTAAGTTGTAACACGCCCGACAAGTTTTGTACTACTTTGTACACTTTTTCCAACAAAAAAGGCTTCCAGCGGATTGCTAAATGAATTACTATTTTGCGGCTCTAAGCAGGTTGGGATAATAATGTCTCCACTGTATAAAACCATTAATATGACTTAAGGAATTCAACATGAAGTTTTAGATTTCCTTCAATGATGCACGTCATATTGCAGAGATTATGGAAAAGATAAAAACCTGTTCAAGCAATAATTCAGCCTGAGATTCTTTAAGTTGGTCTTGCAGTGTTAAGGATGTCTGTAGTAGTGTCTGCTTTTCCCCATCTAGACTGATACCAGCTGATGAAAGCACACGATAATGGCTGCCAGTGTTTTTTGGAAGATTTTAGGCTGAAAAGAGTTTCAGACCGAAAAAGAAGAGTGCAGGGAAGCATAGAGAGAAACTGAAATCCTAACATCTCCATCGTAGATATGTTTTCCCCAAAAAACAAAAATAACACATTTTTGTATGTACATCTGAATTTATACCATAAAATTCATGAACTAAAATATTTACTTTTAGTCATTAAAATTCAATGCAACTTTACACTCTACCTCTCAATGCAAGTTTTCACCATTAAATACTAATTATTGAAGTTTAAAAGCTAAGTTTTATAAGCCAATCTTCCTGCTCAAACCAGCAGATAATATAATCGTTTAATGTTCATTATTATTTCTATACAGAATCTACCATCCTGACTCCTGCTTTTGGCATCGGATGATCTGTCCCAATTTAATGGAAAAGTGATCTATTTAAATATGGAGCTATTTTCACTATTTGATTGATATTGGCAGCAAATCTAGAGAAATTTAAATATAAAGTGAATTCCATATGGAAAATCTAGAACAAAATTTCATTACAAGATCGGTATTGGCAGCAAATCTAGAGAAATTGAGGCTTGGTGTTGTGAAGAACTGAAATCAAGCATTGGATGAGAGTGTCGTGTTCTAGGGTTTCAGAGGCGGGTGGTGAAAATTTTATTTCAACCCCCAAAGTGATAAATGTAATATTGACTTTCATTAATATTTTGCTTGATAATTAATCCCAAATTTATTTAAGTTAGATAATATATTGGCATTGTGCTTTAATTTTGTTGCTTGGGTATCTGCATTTTGGGCTGATAATTTTTGAGCCATGGTTTTCAATAGATTGTTGGTTTCAATTATGATTATATACTTTATTATTATTATTATCATCATCATCATCATTATTATTATTATTATTATTATTATTTGTGAATACTACACATATCCATAGCAATGAACCTTGAATAATGTTTCAGCAAAAAATCTAGTTCTGCTTCTAAATGCAGATTAAAATTAAGAAATATAAATCCCGATATAATTATGAAGCCAATTATTACAACTTGGTTCAGTAATTTGGGTGTGAGAACAGGTATTCGGTATTCCATCTAAACATCTACAGCGCCCATATAGCATGTCCCAATAAATAAAAAAGAATAAAATAACACTGAAAAAAAATGAACATTATAAATAGGCAGAAACAAAGCGTAAGCTATTCCTTACATAAGCAAATGTATCCTTTAATGCAAACAATAAATATTATACAGCTGCACATTAAGTTTCATAAATTTTTGCGACATACATATGTTGGACGAGTAAAACACATGGGAATCTGTGAATTGAAAACTCTCAAATTTTCTTTTCTGCCTTAACTTGGCTGGAATTAATCTGCAGATTCTCTCTTGCAACATTATGTAAAAGCTGATGTATCAATGGGCAACTGAAACGAGAAAGGTTCGGATCTTCTGGAGAAGCTCAGCCTTCACTGAATCTGGTATAGAAGCTGCATTATATAGGTAGTAAATGATGAGACAGACTTAATTTAGTTTACTACATTAAGAACTTAGAAAAGATGTGGTGCTAATTGTTGGACAAGAATTACAATTGCATTCGACTTCATTCTAATATATCTTAGTAGGAACTATGAAGGAAAAAGGACAGAAGCAACTTTAAGCCCAGAAAAGAGAACAAACTGAGATATACACGGGTATCAAATTCACGTCTGACGAAAGGCCTATTGGGACAACCGGACAAGATTCAAGGAAGGTATCATACGATGATAACAAACTAGATGAGTGTGTTTATTACCTCTGCCTTTTGGGGTAATTGCACGAACAAGATCATCCACAGTGACATTATCCCTCCCATTCTTCTTCACAAATGCCCTAAACAGTTTACTGTTGAATCAAGAATTCATGCCTAAAAGAAAAGGTGGAAAGAAAACAGGGACAAGCAGGACTGACATCCCAGATGTGGGAATGTCTAGAAGGCCTATATACCAGTGCTAATGCACACCAGCTTACTTGCCAGGAAAAAAACTGCAGAAAAATTGTTTATGAGTGGAAAACATATAACAAATTGTAGTCAGCATGCATAAAATACATAAGAACAGACATGCATATGCCATAAATGGAAAAAAAAAGAAGAAGTCAAGAGCACCGGTCCAAGTAACAATAATCAAGTGATGATAAGTATGCAATAATGATGTAAAGTTCTAACAACAGATAGAATTTGATACCAACTGGGTAATCGGGAGTCCCAAGTATAATCGATTGGCTCGATTTTAAATAAACAGAGTCACTTGTGCTATAGGAGACAGACACAAATTGTATTCTCATTTATAAAGCAGGTGAAGAACTGGGGTGGGGGTGATCCCAACACTATGCACAGCTCATTGAGATAAATGCCAGTTGACGGTTTGAGATTTCAAGGGCATCTTAGATATTTTGTAATACTTCAAACATACATTCCTCGGCCAAGTCCTGAGTTATGGCAGCCCTTTCAAATTTAGCCAACTCTTTCCACATAAACTTGCAAAAGGTCATTTTTGTGGACATCATAGATTGAGGGTTTACATGCAATTAGTCCACAGAAATATAGTGCAAACATAAATTTCTAAGTTACCAAAGGAAGTGTTTTTCCTCCAAAAACCAAGAGTTCAATGCATAGCCTCAAAAGGAAGGCAAAGACAAGGTTAAACCAAGTGTTATCGATTTAATTGAAGCTGATTCACAATTCTTTGATCTAAACCTTATCAACTTCATTTGATGAAAACGACCTAGCAAATGCAACAGAATTTCAACATACATCCCTTAAAAATGCAGGAAATAGATACCTGCAAAGAGTTCTCATTTCATCCTTCCATCCACACTCGACCAGCCTCTCCCTCACCAATTCGATCAACCGTTCCTTCTCTCCACTCTCTATCAACTGCACGCCATAAAATTAAGCTACCCATTAGTTGTTTGAATGAAGGAAATACCATAGAGAAAGAGAGAGAGAAACCTTGAGGTTGACGATCTCATGAAGCGTAGGCTCCTTGGGTGGAGCATCATCGTCGTCATCCCGCGCGTCCGGCGTGGGAGGTCGGTTTATGGAATGCCTTCTACTCCTACTCCATCAAAATCCAAAATCAAGAGATCGAAATGAGATAATGAGAAATTTTAGATTGATTTAAGCAGAGAAATTACATTTGGAGGTGAGCACAACGCCAACGGTTGACTGATGTTTGGCGATGAGACTAGGGCAGTTTCTACAGGTGAAAATTGGACAAGAGTTCAGCATCCCTTTTCCAATTTTAACCCACTTTGCCCTTAAAACAAATTATATTTGTTAAAATAAAAATCCCACTACTCAAAACTAAAAAGGAAAATAAAAATAAAAATCAAATAATTGGAAACTTGATTTTAATGATACCAAACTGAAAATATTTCTTCGATATTTAGGTCTCACTTTGCTGTAGAAAACATTATTAGTTCAATCACATGTAGGAAAACATTTTTTAAATCGAATTATTACATATCGTGTATCTTCAAATATATTTATATGTATGCTTAAAGTTATTTAATTATAAGTAGTTTCAATAATTTTTGAAATAAATTGTTTGTAAAAGATTTATATTTAAATCATTATATAGGGGATAGTTCATGTGAGAATGGAAATAAGTGTAGGAAATAGGAATAGATATGTAAGTCAAAGATATCTTTCATATTTGTGAAGACAATCGAATTACTTATGTTGAAATATTAGTTTAACACATATTTAATCTCTTCAGTAGACATATGCTAAATATATTAAACAAGACATCTTTCATTCAACAGAAGACAAGAAGAGGTTCTAGTCTTTGACAAGATGTCCGCTGAAGACACAAAACATAAACTCAGAAGACAACCGAATTAAATCTCAACCATTGATCCAACGAATCAAAGGCCCAGATTCATTCTCATTTCCTACCAAATTATCATTTCACATGATCCATCTCCCATTAAATAGAACTATATTTAATTATAATATAATGTATTTTATGTTTTGTATATTTATGTTCTTGTCAAGCACAAATAATAATAAACATTTATTTAAATATATATATTTTATTTATTATGTAGGTGAAAGTAAATATAATTTGATAATAAAATTTTAATATAATCATAATATTTAAAGATTAAAATTTGAAACTAGTTTTACAAATGAACTAAATAAATAATAATAGTTGTTTTCGAAATAGAAATAATATACAGTTGAGTTATAATAAAAACCTATTTTTTTTTAAAAACCTAAAGATCAATGCACTTTATGTATAAAGTTAATGCATTTTATATATAAAACTAATATACCACTGAGTTCTGATAAAAGACAATACTATTAATCACTATTTCGTAATACACTATTTTATAATACAGTAACTTTATACATAAATTACATTGATTTATAGATTTTTATGAAAAATAAATTTTTATTTGAATTCTTTCCGGTATATATCTTTTACCGGGATGAACCGTCCAACTACATTAGTGGGTACAATTCACTGCACCAGATTTTGTGGCGTTGTTGTCGGACTCCTTGGAGCAGCAATTCACGCCAGAAATGCGCCGGGCCCTATTCTCCAGTAACATGTGGAGATGGCATTTCTTATCAAATTTGTATATATACAACAATTTATTTTTTAATTACTTGGATTTACTATATTTTTTCCCTCAAAAAATAAAAAATACATTTACTATAATTTTAAGATAGGTGCGAAACAAACCAAGAGTTCTTTACCGTTTGATCTTTTAGTTATATTTTATAGGGAAAATATATAATTTTATTCTAATGAATTAACTATGCAATAATTTTAGCCTAATAAACTAATAATACATCAATCATATCTAAATAATTAAATTTTATGATAATTTTAGCCCGTAAGTGATTTTTTACGACAAAAAGTATAAACGACACCGAAAAATGACATGAAAAACATAAGTCAGAAGTGACATCATAAAGGACTTACGGGCTACATGTCATTTCATCTGCTAATTGTCTTTTCCGGTGCCGAAAAATCATTTACGAGCTAAAATTATCACAAAATTCAATTCATTGGCTAAATTTATGCATTATTGATTTATTAAACTAAATTTATCACAGAATCAATTTATTAACCTAAAATTGTATATTTTTTCAATTTTATTTTCTACACCCACTTATAATCATACATAGAATCTTAGTCACTAGCTCATTCAAAAGATGAAAGAATAATAACAAATATATATAAAAGATAGAAAATAAAGCCCACTTACTAATTTTTTTTTATTCAGTCATTCTTGCGAATTGAAATGATTTTTGCTAGTGTTCATAAAATTCTATTAGACATAACTTAATAGAGATAAACAACAAATTTTTTGTGTTATGTGCATATTATTATACAGGAATATATAATTTACCTAATATGCATCAAAATAACGATTATGGGTTTCTTGTGAATTAAAAAAGAAAAAGAAAAAAGAACTAAACTATTGTGATATACTATCTAAACATGGCTATAATAAAAAAAAAATCTAACGTAAATGGACGTGTATTCCATTCTTACCGGTGGCCTCTTGCAATCAAATTTGAGCCTACTTCATATTATCAAAGGGAGATCGAAAGATAAAAGAATTTTATTTTTAGAGATGATCTCATGTGCGGACGTCTGTATGTGTGGACAATGATAATTTTTTTAATATAAATGATACTTTTCTTTAATATAAATGTTACTTTCGAATTATAGTGTAAAAAACAGATGATACTTTTCTTCAATGTAAATGATACTTTTATTAAGAATAAATGGTATTTTTATCGGTTCTCACCGTACGGACGGATGCAGATGAGTTTTTGTGTTATTCTTATTATTTGCGGCATTGTGGTGGATGATATTCGGGACATATCTAGGAGCACTAGTTGCCTCTCGTTTAGTTTAAACTCTAGAAAGAGTAATAATTTAGCTCATTGTTAACTTGTATGTTTCTGTTGCCAAAATTGATGATGAAGAGAAAGGCTCACCTTGTGATCAAAAGAGAAATGGTTATGGCTTAGCCATGACAAGTGATAAAGTTGCTGCTTGCTTGTTGCCGTATTGGACCACCGCCAATCCCTTAACGTGTCCAAGCGGGATGCAATGCGATCTAAAACATGAAGAATGAAGCAACACGTTACTTTCATTGGGCTATTTTGTTTGTTTGTCTTCTTTTGTTTTATAGTGTAGCTTAGCCCTCAAGACTAGGGTTACACTCTCTGTTCCTATATATAGGCTTTTACCTTGTTTTTGTATGTATGTAGAAATGAAGGATTATTGAGTTTACAAAAATATGGCATCGTTTCCTCTTTTATATTTTCTTTCATGGTATCAGAGCTGGCTAGGATCATCTCTATTACCTCTTTTCTTCCTTCTTTAGCATCTGTCTTTTCCTATGGTGGATCTATCGATTCCAGCTTCAACGTAAATACAAACCGCCGCCAACCCTATCCTACCTCTAAATCACTCTCTCTATAAAATTATCGATGGAAACTATCTTATTTGGAAACAACAAATTCTTGCTCGTCAGGAGGATATGGCTTAGAGCCTTACTCAGAAGAAATGGAGCCACCAATGAGTTTATAACTATCCCAAATACATTGTTGACGAAATCTAATCCGAATTCTTAGCTTGGCATCGTCAGACCAACTTCTCTCTTTGGATTCAATCCTCGTTGTCCGAAAGTACCATGACCTTGGTGGTAGGTCTCACTTCAAGCAAAGATATTTGAATGCTTTGGAAACCAACTTTGCGGTCGATCCAAAGCAAAGGCGATGCAATATAAATTGCGCTTGCGGACACTGAAAAGGAAACTCTCACTATGAGAGAATATCTCAATAAAGTAAAACTTGTTGTGATAATCTTGGATCTGCAGTTATCGAATCACGATGAAGATCACGTTCTTCATATTCTAGCCGGTCTCGGTTCGTAGTATGATCCGGTTATGGTGACCGTGACCTCCAAGCGTATTCATAGGAGTGCGGGATGTTCATTCTTTGTTAATGAGCTTCGAGTCCGGACTTGAGTCAATGAAACTATCTTACGTGAATGTAGATGGGTCTCAACCTTCAAAGAAACTTTGCTCAAAATAGTGGTCGAGAAGCAACTATTCACATGACAACAGAGGAAGCTATCAAAACAATGGCGAGGTGGAGGACGAAGTTACGGTTTTCGAGGAGGAAGAGGAGGTGGTAGAAACAGATCCTCGAAACAAGCTATATGTCAACTTTGTCAAAACCCAGGTCATACCGACAAGTGTTGGCACGATTCGAGCAAAGTTTGTTCCTCCACAAGCTCAACATCGGCAACATTCGGTTCACACATATCAATCGCCTCAACTATCAACGGAATTTTCAACAACATTTCCACCAAATGCTAGCTTGAATGTGGCATGACTTCGCTAACCAGTGCAAACCACAATCCATCGAATACGCTTTGATAGCTCCTTTGGTATCCTCGATTCAGAGCTACAAACCATGTCTCAAATGACTTCTCAAGCTTGAACTCTACTGTTGAGTATCATGGAGGTAACAAGCTACATCTTGGTAATGGTCTCGGTTTGAATATCTCTCATATAGGAAAATCATGCGAAATCTCCTTCCGTAATTCAAGAAATTTCACTCTCAATAATCTTCTCCATGTTCCTCAAATCACTAAAAACCTTCTTAGTGTGTCTCAATTTGCTCGTGATAATGGTGTGTTTTTGAATTCCATCCTTCGTTTGTTTTGTTAAGGATCGGTTACCAGGACACACTCCTCAAGGAATACTTAAGCAAGGTCTATATCGCTTTTTCTTCACCAAACAAACAATCGCACTCAATTCCATTTCAATCGAGGACAGTTCGTCGTCCATCTTGAAGCACTTTTTCATTTCACTTAGGACATGTTTCTCCGTTGTTCTTTCCTCTTCGTAAATAATCTTGGTTCTAGCATAGATCTTTGGCACAAACGGCTCGGCCATTCTGCATTCGATGTAGTTGAAAAAGCTCTAAACAGTTGTAACATCCCCTTCAAATCAATGAAGTCAAGCATTTTGTGTCACCCATGTTGTATTGCTAAAAGTCATCGTCTTCCTTATTCTGATTCTGTGTCTGAATATAATCAACCTCTTGATTTAATCCATAGTGATCTGTGGGGTCCTTCTCCTACTCTTTCTAGAAATGGTTTGTCATATTATGTTAGCTTCATTGATCACTATAGTCGCTTCACATGGTCAGTATCATTAAAGACTAAAGGGAAGTTCATAACATCTTTAGAAACTTCAAAGTCTTGTTGAAACTCGCTTCAATAAGAAGATTAAGGTGTTGCGATGCAGTTGGGAGGAGAATACAGAGGTTTAACTTCTTCACGCATGAAGGCATTCTTCATAGGTATCTCGCCTCATACTCCACAACAAAACGGTCTTGCCGAGCGCAAGCATCGCCATGTTGTCGAAACGGGCTAGCTCTTCTAGCTCAAGCAAATCTACCTACCAAGTTCGGGATGACGCCTTTATATCGCCACCTTTATCATCAATCGATTCCCAAAGAAAGTCATTGATTTCAATACTCCTTTGATCGTCTTTTTCATCACAAACCGTACACACACTTTTGAAAGTTTTTGGTGTCTCGCTATCCATTTCTTCGTCCCTATAACAAAAATAAACTCCAATACCGTTCCATGGCTGGCACATTTTTGGGATATAGTACTCAACATAAAGGATATAAAGTTCTTCTTCCAACAGGTAGAGTTATTGTATCCAGAGATGTTATCTTTGATGAAACTTGTTACCCATATCTTCCTGTTTCAAATCTTTCTCAACCTACAAATATCCCTGCTCCACAACCATGCCTATCACCTTCTACCCATATTCCTCATCATCCCACTTATGTTCCCCACAGTCCCATTCCTCATTCTCCATCTCCTGGGAATTTTCAACCTTCTGATTCCTCTCCACCGTCCTCTCATCCACATATTTCTCCTCAAGTTGTCTCTCCTATTTCTTCTAACTCCTTCACGTCTTCTCCTGCACAATCTCCCCAACATACTCAAGTTGCCCAACACTCTTCCGATAGTTCTGTTTCACCTCTACCATCACCCCATATTCCTCAATCCCATCCCATGGTCACCCGCCAATCTGGAATCTTGAAGCCCAAACTCTTCAATACTACCACTACACCCCTATCGACCTTACTCAATCGAACCCGTAAATCACTCTACACCTTAAATTCTCTGTTTGGCGTTGTGCAATGACAAAGAGATTCATGCCTTGAAACATAAACGCACTTGGTCTCACCGCTCTCCTCCCGGTAAGAACTTGATTGGTTGTAAGTGGGTGTTCAAACTTAAACGCCATGTTAATGGTTCCATCTCGAGATACAAAGCCAGATTAGTAGCTCAAGGTTACTCTCAGGAGCCAGGTTTTGACTTCACTGAGACGTTTAGTCACGTAGTCGCCGAGCTACTATTCGCACTATCTTATCTTTGGTCGCTTTAATTCTTGATCGTGACTCACCGGATGTTGACAATGCTTTCCTTAATGGTGATTTAGAAGAAGATATTTATATGATGCAACCCCCAGGCTTTGAGGAGAACACTCATCAAGTTTGCAAACTTTCCAAGGCTATATATGGTTTGAAGCAAGCTTCTCGGTCTTGGTTCCTCACCATTAAGTCAGCCTTGCTTCATCTTGGATTCACTCAATCTCGGGCTGACCCCTCTCTATTTTTTAAGAATTCCAAATCTTCTGTGGTTTTTCTCCTTATCTATGTGGATGATATTCTCATGACCGGTACCAATCCTTTAGAGATTCAAGTGATTCACACACTCACCAACAATTTTCTCTAAAGGATTTAGGGAAGTGCATCACTTGGTATCGAGGTTACCAAAGCCGCTCAAGGTGTTCATTCGAGTCAAGTCGCCTACATCAAAGACCTATTGCGTAAGACACGGATGGTCGATGCTAAGGAAATCTACTCCGATGATTTCCAACCGCAAATTATCTAAAGTTGAAGGAAATCCTACAGCTTGATGGAAAACAAGATAGAAGTGTTGTTGGAGCACTTCAATACGCCATATCACGAGACCGAAATTTGTTTCAATGTCAATAAAGTGAGCCATTTATGTCTCGTCTCTGACACTCATTGGAAGCGTCAGAAAAGGATTCTCGTGTATCTTGCGAGCTCGAGATTATGGTCTTCACATTCGTAAATCATCCTCGATATAACAACTTTCTCTCGATTCGGATCACGGCGCAGACTTAGATGATAGGAGATCTATTTCGTTATGTCGTTTATCTTGGTAAGAACTTGATATCATGGTGCTCGAAGAAGCGATCGATTATATCCGTGTCGAGTACGGAGGTGAATATAGGAGTCTTGCTCATGCCGTAGCTGAAGTAACTTGGGTCAGATCTTTACTCACTGAACTTGGAATCAAGATTACTCATCCACAAACCATTTGGGTTGATAATCTTAGTACAATTGCCTTGGCTTCAAATCCAGTTCTCCATGCAAGGACAAAACATATAGAGCTGGACATACACTTTGTTAGAGATAAGGTTGCAGCTAAACAGATCGATCTTCGGCATGTGCCTTCGTTAGAGCAAGTAGCGGACATTTTCACCAAGCCGCTAAGTTATCAATTCTTCTCGAGACTTCGGAATAAGTTGGGGATATGTTCCTCTTCCTCGCTCGAATTGAGGGGAAGTGTTAACTTGTATGTTTCTGTTGCCAAAATTGATGATGAAGAGAAAGGCTCACCTTGTGATCAAAAGAGAAATGGTTATGGCTTAGCCATGACAAGTGATAAAGTTGCTGCTGCTTGTTGCCGTATTGGACCACCTGCCAATCCCTTAACGTGTCCAAGCTGGGATGCAATGCAGTCCTGCGAAACATGAAGAATGAAGCAGCACGTTACTTTCTGTTGGGCTATTTTGTTTGTTTGTCTTCTTTTGTTTTATAGTGTAGCTTAGCCCTCAAGACTAGGGTTACACTCTCTGTTCCTATATATAGGCTTTTACCTTGTTTTTGTATGTATGTAGAAATGAAGGATTATTGAGTTTACAAAAATATGGCATCGTTTCCTCTTTTATATTTTCTTTCACTCATGGAGCTCCACCACATCTTGCATCCTTCATTTGTAAGGAAACAAGCTCTTCTTTAGGTTTAATCATAATATGTTTATCCTAAAAAAAAAAAACTTACAGTAATAGAACTCCACCCGCCCGGAGTAATAAAACTGTCGAAAAATGAAAAAAAATGTCATATGAATGTGATATGAGTTTTTCATTTTGTTCTAATGGAAGCTTCCAAAAATGTATGTTGATGGTTAGCGCTGCCTGCTTGCTACAAAATCTCATTTGGCCATAGCCTGCATTTATGACCGCAAAACTAAAGGAAGCCTTCGTCCACCTCCACCACAAGAATGGCAGTCTTCTCGTTCTAGTCTTTTATTTTCTTCCTCAAAAACTCATTCTTCCTTCAACATTATTCTCTCTCGCAGAAAAGAAAGATTTTTTTATTAACAGAGAAATGTCCGGGACTGACGGCGCCCTTCGATTACGCCCACGAGCCTCCGCGCCTCCCTGCCCTCATTAATTTTAAAGTTCTTAATTATTGCTACAGCAAACGCAGCTTTTCTAAATTCTTATGTACACGCGCCGATATTTGTACACGTGAATAGTCGAAACAATGCCGCACGTGTAGTTCATCAAGGGTAGCATGGCTAGAGAGCATAGATCAATCAGTTTGGAGAAAAAAATATTTTTGATGGCGTATTTGTATTTTGTATTTGTGGGCAGAAGCCCTTCATTGCGGAGCCACATCGTTCTGATTTAGTTTCATCCTATGTGAGGCCGGTTGAATTCTTCTACAAGAGGAATCATGGACCAGTTCCAATCGTCGACAACATTCACAATCACAAGTACTCCCATGTTTTTACCCCTTTTTTGTTTTCTTACAGATTTGCGTTATTTAAGAAATTGTGGGAGCGTGTGTGTTGTCTGAAAGAGTTTGTTAATTTGGTTGAGCAGATACAGTGTTTCTATTAGGGGTTCTGGTTGAAAAGGCCGCAGAGCTTTACATGAAAGTTATTCTGTGAGTGCAAATAGTTTGTTAATGTTGACCATTCCTTCTGTAGTTTGTTCGAGTAAAGTGCGTTTCAATCTCTTATAAATCACAGGAAGCTCCAAAATATGTTATTACCGTGATACAGCAGGTATACCTTCTCTGTTTCTTTTGACTGAATATGGTGAGATAGTCTCCAACCTGGGGTAGAGAGGAATGGCCATGGTCGGGAATTCTATAATCGTATTAGTTCCTCAAGTCTCGAATGTTAGTTACTATATTGTCTGAAGCGAACAAATGATGGAGTGACCTTATGACTAGTATGTATTTGGTAGCTGGGAAAGAAACGGAATAGTATGAATGCTGTATTATAGTGGTTGATTTTTGCTCTTTTCTTTGCTAAACATAGACCTGATTACTTGAGAGCGCTTCTTCTTTCTCTGGAATTGATCTTTTGGTACATTACATTGTGTTATTTCCAGTATGCTGGAAATAGGAGGACTGCCATGAGCAAATCTCGAAGATGGGACATTGGGGCCATAGGAAATGGTTAGTTGCTTGCTTATCTTAGGAATTGTGATGTAGTCGATAAAGTTTTCATGTAGCTACGGGTCTTTAGAAGAATATACTTTTCTTCAGAAACGAGGATATGCCTTCAAACAGGTTTGAGGATAATCAAGCTGAGCACAATGGACAAGGATAGTTTCTCTTGTAGAATGGTAAGTTCCATGATATTCGTGTAAACAGAGGAATAATTTGATTTACATTCTAGAATATTGAAACCTCCGTAGAGTCAATAACAGTAGTTATCTTCTGAAACAGTACTTGTGCTTTCTCAAATTCTCCGAAGTTCATATTCTTTCAAGAAACAAGTTCGCATGATGACTTGGAACTTCTCATATTGTAAATATCTTAGACTCAAACTTCTGCTACAAGTGTATTCACCTTAAAACCATGTCAACTTGTTGCTTGCTTTAACTTCTGAGTTGCGACGACTTTCATGGTGTCTGTTTTCTTGAATATGTCCATGATGCAACAGTGTAGCCGAGAAAGTATGAGTGCTGTCAGGACAATCTTGAATATGCCAAAAGCATATAGCTAGTGTTAACTGATGAAAATAAAAGAGTGATTCAATTCCTTTGATCCTTTCACCTTATTGTATATTCTTCTTGCAGCTGTTTGGGGTGGGGCTAAAACTAGCAGATGTTCTTGAACTGACTGGAACTACTTATGCCTTTCGTTCCTCGCCATATCATTTCTTTTCTCTCAGAGGAAGCCTAGCCACCTCATTTTTATTTCAGGAAGAGAATGGAGCCCTTATAAAGCCTCAATTTCATTAAGTCAGGCTACAAACCCTGAGGGCCTGAGGCTGATGTTTTACTAGCTTATGAGATGAATGGAGAGGTAATCTATACTTGCCCTCATTTTTAAGCAGCTTACGGACATTATCTATTTATTTGACTTTCTCAATCAAAAATCGTGGTCTTATCTATTTATTTACTCAAATGGCGTCGAGTATCAGACAACTATCAAGGGCTATGCGGTCTCAGGAGGTGGGCGGTGCATTGAGACAGTAGACATTTCAACTGATGGTGGAAAACCGTGGATAGAAGCCTCCAAATCTCAGAAAGCCACCATTCCATACATTTCGGGTGATGAAAGTAGTGATAAGTGGGCATTTGTTCTTTTGGAGGCCGAGGTTGACATCCCAGAAAGCACTGAAATAGTTGCCAAAGCTGTATGTTCAACCTTCTCATTGCAAAAATTTATTTTCTCTTGAACTGTCTCGTTCATTAACTGCGTAAATGTTGAATGACTTCTAGGTTGATATAACGGGGAATATCCAGCCGGATAACGTGCAAGTGATATGGAACTCGAGGGGGATACTGAACACGTCGTGGCATCAGGTTGCTGTCCAGATTGCTCACTCGAATCTGTAGGTAAAGAGGGGTACGGTGCCTTTTTTACATCTTCGTGCAACTCTTCCTTTGTTTGTAGTTTCAAACGTTGTCTGGTTTTATTGCTGCATAATGTCTGTCGTATCAGTTGTTTGATCTTTGTAATAAATTACCTTAATCTTGAAAGGTGTAATGAGATATGTAAGGTCTACTTTCAGCAAAAAGAAAGCAGATATATTACAGGAAATGAAGGTTTTGAAAGTTAATAATTACAATATAGTGAGTTATGATTAGACAAGGGTGTTTCAACTTTCAAGCTAGCATAACAGAGCAGTTCAAGATGAAGTGGCTGAGGCGATTCGTGGCGCTGTGAAGCAGCTTCCAGTGCAGGGTAGGTGAGTGGGAGGTGGAGTCAGGGCAGCAGGTGTATATGGCCATGTAGTTGCCCGCTGCAGATGCGCCTATCACCAAAAGCTCGTTCGAGAGACTTGAACGCGACCCCCAGCCTCTATTGTGGTCGGCCCTGACCGGGACTCGCCCAAGTGCCTCCACGTGTTCGCCTGCTTCACGTGACACCTTGAGCTGGTTGGAGGATGCCTCCAGCAGTAGAGCTCGTTGTTCACGACCGCGAGGAGTGGGGGCAGTGAGACGACTGCACAGGATCGTCTTTCAGCATGTCTGCTATGACCTCCCATCTGTTGCTCCTCTCATCGAAGAATTCACCACATGTGAGTTCTCCCTCTTCATTCCTACCTCCAATCACATAGAATTTGTCATCCATGTAGAATCCTGCACACAGCTTCCGCCGCTTCTTCATCCTCGGGAGCGCCTCCCACGACCGGGTCTCAGCGTTGTACTTCTCGGCCGTGTCGTGACCTCGCTCGATGTGGCCCCATCCCTCCGGCCACGTAGGCGCAGTCCCCACACCTTGCGGATGCGAACAAGCATCTCGGGTTCACCATCGAAGGGCCCTTGTACCACGCATTCTCCCCCAGCTCATACCTCCACACCACGAGGCCGTCGATCTCCCTACCTGAAACGAGGAGATGAGTGCCTGCGCAGACCGACTCCTTATCCCCCGACCCAAAACACGGGTCGGAGGGCAGGACCGGGAGCTTCCTACGAGAGGTGAAGCCGTGATCAAACGCCCACCAGCTGCTCTCGCCACTCGCAAACATGAAAACGGACGGCTCCACACACCCAATCTCCTTCCTCATCCTGTAGAGCTCTCCGCTTTTTACAAGACCTAAACATCTTTTGTTCACAGAGCATAGCTTCCAATGCTCTGTTCTTGGCAACCTAGCGAAGATTACACACTCTAACTCGTAGCTTAGAGATGGATTCTCTGAATAATCTGCATCCTGAGGTCCTTCTCCGTTGCTTCGGCTCTCACCATTCTCCGACATGCTCGTCTTTTTCGGCGGCGGAATATCAAGAATGATCCAGTCGTTCTCACTAAAATCAGCACGAAACTGGTCTCCTTCAGCTATAGTACTCCCTTCAAGCATTGGTCTAACACTTCCGAAGCCAATGATCCTCCAAATCTTCATCTAATAGTGTGCAAGAAAGGGCATCAGACACTCAAAATGATCTTAAGAGGTAACTACATAGATAGCCTGACCTGTTTCAGCATAAGAATCAAGCTGCACATTCTTGAACAATTGAGAGGTAAGCATTTTCTATTAAATGAACCCTAAAACTCATTTGACACTAAAAATAGTGCCCATCTTGAACAAAATGAAACAAGTCCTCAAATTAACAGATTGGGTGAACAAAAAGTGGTGACGGGTCATTATCTGAAATTGAAAATGACTTTTTCTCCCCAAGCTATTACATTACACAAACACAACACTAAGTCAGGTGAAAATCAAAATGGAAGAAAAATGAAACTTGATATCAACCAAAGTGCACTAAAAAGTAATCTCAAGATATGAATGAATGCGTCAAGAAACTTAAGAAAAATGTTCTTCACCCCAGACCCTTTCTTCATCACAAACGAAAGATCATTGAATTCTCCAAGAACATTAAAGAAATCATCTTAACCAAACAAATAAACTACCAACCTCATATAAAATTAGGCTAAAAAGAAAACTCACCAAAGTTCAACTCTCAGAGGTTTCATGAGAGAAGCTGAAGCACAAAGAACCCTAAATACATATGGAGATGAGAGAAAGAGCACTATACACTACTAAACAAAAAAAACGAAATGGAAAATAAAGAAAAAGGAGGTGCGAGCATTGAGGCAAGAACAAGTATATAGTAATGCAACAAGGGGTTGGATTCCTCAATTAATGGGACCCTTCCATTAACCCAAGGGGTTAAAATACTCGAATTTATTTTTAATATTCGCAGAAAACGAGCATAATCCACGTTGATTTCGGGAAAGCAGGGTTTTTTTAATTCTCTTTCTCTGGACTCGTGTTGCTGTTAGTGCTGACTTGCTCGTCAAAGTTAGAGGGTGTTTGGTTAAGTTTATTTTAAAGAGTTTATAGTATATAATATTTGAAGAGCTTATATAAGTTGTCAAAGTATTTGGATAATTGAGTTTATAAGCTAGAGAAAGAATCGTGAGTTATAGAGAGAAAATTGACGAGAGATGAAGTCGACAGTGTATAAGTAGAAAATAACGAACCATAGTAAGATTATTTTGATAAATTCAATGTCATTTATAAGCTTACGAAAAAAAGTTGGAGTTGAACTATTTATTTTTAGAGGAACTTATAAATTATTGAAGTTTATTTTCACATCTTATAAGCTGTTTAAGAGCTTATTTTGTCAAACACTTTGGATGTTTAGCCAAACACACTCTCAATTTGCTTCTGTGTGACTCACATTTTTTTTTCAAAGATATTGGAAATGGAATTTTCAATTTTGAGAGTGGGGGAATATTTAAATGAATAGGTGTTAAAGCGCCTTTCCTGCCCAATGGAACATCATCGACGCGTAACGAAATAAACTGACGTGTCTACTATGTGTAAATCTCTTTTACCAAAAAATATTATGTTACTTTCACGATATGTCAAACTTTTAATTATCTTTAGTGTGTATATATCTACATTTACCAAGTCATCTGTACACACAAGATATTTGATACGAAAAAAATTACTGCTATTCAGTCCTGAATTTTATTAGAATCTAACATGGGCACAAATGTCTAGTAAAATTTTAGAGGCTAAATTAAAGGGTAAATATCACTTTAAACTCCAAACTATACCCATTTTATCAAAAATATCCTGAACTTTAAAAAATATCATTTTAAACTCCAAACTATTAATGTTTTATCAAAAAAATCCTAAATTTTGAGAAGTATAACTTTAAACCTCAAACTATTAATTTTTTTTATCAAAAATACCCTACATCAATTTTTCAGCTCCCGAAATTAGACGATGGATATCTTCTGATTGGCTCATCAGATATATCCAGCATTCATTTTTTGCCTTCGAAATTTTGATGTGACTCATCGAACGAGAAGAAGATATTTCTCGTCCAATTTCGGGAGCTAAAAAATTAATGTAGGGTATTTTTGATAAAAAAAAATTAATAATTTGAGATTTAAAGTGATACTTCTCAAAGTTTAGGATTTTTTTGATAAAATGTTAATAGTTTGAGGTTTAAAATGAAATTTTTTAAAGTTCAGGATATTTTTGATAAAATTGGTATAGTTTAGGGTTTAAACTGATATTTACCCTAAATTAAATACATATTTATGTACAAATGTGTATATTCTATACTCATTTTTTTTAAAAATGCTATATCTAATACTCATTTTATTATTTTTAATGTTTTTGAGTGAAAACATTGATGTGAGATGGCGACAATGATGATGTTTTAGTTAGTTACAAATATTGAATTTTGAGTGCGATTCATTTCCTTGTGTTTTGTGGGGATTTAACCGAGATTATTGCCATAATTCAAATGACTAATTTTAAATTATTCCTCATTTAATACTCTAACAACCAAGTTCAATTCCCTTCAAAACTAATTTTTCATTTAATACTTTTTTCCATCGACGAGAAGCTCAATTTCCTGTCAAGTAGAGAAAAGAAATAATACACGTTCATGTGACATTCCCAACTGTGAGAAAAGCATTTTCCGACTAGAGCTGGCAAAGGCATGGTCGGGCTGGCCCGCCCAATGAACTTGTGGTTTTACCGGTTAGGTGGCCGGCCAAATGCTATCGGTGAAAATGTGGTAATTTCATTTCAATTTATCTGGGCCACCTACTAAACCCGCCCGATATTTAATTTAATAAGATATTATTTTAATTTCAAAAATATGATAACAATAAATAAATTAAATCTACTAACATCAATTTCAAAGTAAATAAGATAAATTAAGTCTACTAACATCAATTCCAAAATAAATAAAATAAATTAAATCTACTAACAAGTCTAATATCAATTTCAACGTAAATAAGATAAACTTAAAGTTACAAATATCATCAAACATCGACCTTAAAGAAATGTAATAGAGAGAGATGGACGAAATGAGGAGTTTTTAATAGTCATTCATTTTATTTTCTATATTTACTATTTCGTATTTACTACTAATATAAAATATTAAAACTTTAAATGTGTGGTGGCTTTTTAGTCCGAAACCCCGGCTTTTTAGCCCCAAAGCCCTGTAGGCCCGTCGGGTTATGTGGTGAGCTTTTTAGGCCGATTTTTCGGCCACTATTTTTTACTGAGCCCAACCCGACCCCAATTTTGGGTACCCGGTGGGCCAATTTTGCCGGCTCTAAATCCCGACAGTGAGAAAAAAACAATTTTCCATCTAGCTAGGAAAAGACTAATTTCAATTCAAAATATACATTCCCATTGGTGAGAAATTCCCAAACCAACATTTCCATCAATGGAGAAAAAACCAATTGAAATTCGAGATACTTTCTTCCTTCTACTAGAAAATTGAAATTCAAGTTGAGAAATAATTAAATTTTCATAATAATTGAGATTCCCATTGAGAAATTGTGTCTTCGGTCTAGAAATGGTTGTCTTCAGATGAGGAAATGGTATCTATGATCGATCGGAGAAAGTGTTCATTGCTTTGTTAAATTTCGTTTCTTGATATGCATAAGCAGCTTTGTGGAACAATCCATAGATGAATTATCGTTTGCCAAACGGGGCGATTTTTTTTACCAAATGTTAGTAGCATAAGCCATGTCTGACCGCATTCATTATACTGACTTGGGCATCTGAAATAATCAAAGTCTCATAATTGGATTAGTAAGCAATCTCTAATCAAGACAGAAACCAAGTCCATGAGACATCGTTCTCGATCGGATCGATCTCATAAGCCAATAAAAAAACTTGCTCGTTGTCGTCATTCGTTACAGCAACGAACAATATACCTTTATTGAGGCTCTTCAATTGCATGTCGTCCACAATAATCACGGGCTTGATGCACAATTTGTACTCCCAACTGCAGTAACCGAGCGTGACAAAAAGGTGTCAAAACTGACCATCTAGTATAATATCCAAGTCAGTCACAAAATCGGATTGCTCATCCGCAACATATGAAGATAACTTAGTAGCAACTGAAAGAATTGTTCATGTCCGTCGTATAACATCTCGATCGTCCTATTACAGTTTCACATTGTGATACTATAAGCGGCATGTACACCATACCCTCATTGTAGATGAGCCATAATGGACCTCGGTTTCATCACTTCATAATTCTCGCTCATTTTTCGTGCTATGTGTGTTGTAATCACACGTGCCTTTACCCTTCTCACTCCGATATTCATGAGGTTCTGTACGACATCAAACTTGTAGAAAAACCAAAATCTACCATGTTACGATGAACGCAGTGGAAAATGACACTAAATACGATGTCTGTATTTGAAAGTAATCCTTGCATGATCGGGTCGAGGAATAACAAATTCTGATCGACATTCCAAATGCCACAGCTCGACAAATATCTTCATCTCACCATTTTTCACTGTTTATGCTACTCGTTGGACGTGCCTAATTTGATAGCCATGTCCTAGGATCAAAATTCAAAACATGAGACAGTTAAGTAATGCGTTTATATAAGTAATTTCAAATTTTAATATAAAATAAAACCATTTATGAAATATTAGTTTTAATAGTTTAAATTACTATTTTTTACAAAGTACTCTCTCCCTCTCATTCGTAATCTCGTTTTTTATTTTTGGGTTATCTCATTTGAAATGCCCCTTTCTATTTTAAGAAATAATTAACTATTCAAAAGGTGTGAATCATATTTACTTTTTTATCCCTTTAATCACTTTATATTTTTTTCTCTAAATATTCGTGTCCAAAAGAAAATGAATACATCAAATGAGACAGAGGGAATATTATTCTTAAGATCATCTTACACACATTGCTTTTGTTTATTATAAAAAGAGTTGGATGCTAATATATGATCAAACCTTCATGCTTTTTTCTTGAAATGAATTATTTAATGTTTCATGGAGAAAAACTAATACAGAAAATTATAATTTAGTATCAAATTTCATATTTTCAATTATTCTTTTCATCATAATGATTTATGAATAAATTACTCTCACCTTTTTTTTTTGAATCGACAAACAAATCATTCATTCCCTCTTTCTTGAATATTGTTGAAAGCATCAAATCAGGAGGAGCCCTATTAGAGCACATTAGGACTAAAAAAATTTAGGCTACCCCACGTGGAACCTATGTTCGCCCAAATTTAAGGTAGATTGGTTATTTGGAATAAAGTCCTTACATTTAATTAGTAATTACCCATCTGCAAAAGAATACAATTAAGGAATGACCATTTCATTTCGGAGTGGATATCTGTTTAGTATGAATTTGTGCTGATTCTTGGTATTGTTTTACATGTCGTTTTTAGTGGTTTTTCCTATTTATGCCGTTGGTTTGATTAATATTTATCGATTCCGACTTATTTGGTTTGTTTCGATGTTTTGCAGAAAAATGACATTAAATAGGATGAAATTTATCTATCAAGAATTATCCTATATTGAAGAGCATCTCGATAGAAGTTCGTGGGCAAAAAACGGATCTCAATTCGGAGTTCGAACGAGAGAGAACGAAATGAAACACCGAAGTCGTGCATGCGCGTGCGTGAGCGCTAGCGAGGCCATCGCCCACTCCACACAACGCGGCCACGGCCGCACCGCGCCACGGTCTTCACATGCGGCCACGGCCGCGCCTCTGCATATTCACAACTCGGCGGCGCCAAAGCCGCTTTCTTGCAACGCGCCACGGCCGCGCCTCGTGTCTTCACAACGCGCCCGCCGCTCATCGTTCAGCTCCTCCTCTCCTCCATCGCTCATCCCACCAAGACGCCTGCGCCGCGCTGCGCCACCTGGCGGCGGAAGCCGGCGCCAACCACCTCGCCCGTCCGTGGCGGCCTCAATCCGACATGCGCGTGTTGCCCAGTGCGTCCTTGCGTCTGGCGTTTCGTCGCGTCCGGCGCTGGGGTGCTGCGCTTGTTCTCTCCAGAAACTCCTCGCGTCCGACGCTGCGCTCCGTCCGGCGCTGGGCGTGATTTTTCTGCAGATATAAATACTTATTTTCACGTTGGAACCCTAGCTCCCTTTTATTTTTCTTCAGTTTTTTTCTCTCCTTTGGGGACGCCATTCCCCCTAGTTTTTCTTCCTTGATTTATTTCTTTAATTTCTTTGTCATTTGGAGATCATAGAACATAGATTCAAGAAGCTCATTTACTTCCATTTCAATTGTAAGGATTTCTATGGTTCAATTTCTTCCCCATTTCAATTCTATTCCTGTTCTTATTTAATGATTTCTTCATTGTTGATTTCTATTGCTTTGATTTATCCTGCTTTCGATTAATTCTTGTTCTTGTTGGTTGATTGATGATTATGATTTATTTGCAATTAGATTTAGATTAGGGCTTGACAAACCCTACGAATTGGATTGCTATTGCTTTTGTTTATTGCTTTCGTTTTATTGCTTTCGTAGTTTATCAACTAGGGATTGACAACCTCTGGTTTAGATTTATTGCTTTATTAGTTTAGCTCGGGATTGACAAACCCTAGCTTAGGTTCTTGCTATCTTTTCCGTATTTCAATTCTTGCATGTTCAAACCCTCGTTGGTATTAGAATGTTTAGGTTTTAATTGCATACATGCGCGATCGAACAATAGCCTGTTAAGTTTTCCTTGAGAGACGACCGAGGTTAACTTTCCTACTATAACACCTCATTCGATTAGAGTCAATTAAGAGTATACTTTTGATTGAAACAAATTTTGGCGCCGTTCGGGAAAACTTTAGGCATATTGTTTGTGTTGTTTCTTTTACGTGTTTCTTTTTGTTCTTTTTCTTTTTTTTTTCTCCCCCCGGTGCGTGTGATCCTGTTTTTGTAGTTGGTGTCTATTAATGCAGGGTTACCAGCAATGCGAATATGGGCAAACAGGTTGGGGGGAGGAAAGGTCGTCGTTTTGGGCAACTCCTTCTTTTGAAGAAGGAGCCCAGTTAAGTTATTTTGAGGATATCCACTTTGTTTATGAGCAACAATATGGTTGGTGGAATAACCAACCCGATTTGGGATGTTGGGATCCACAAGAAGCAAAGAACAACCGCCTCCACAACCTCGATCCGGAATATTGGAACCCACAACACGATGAGCAACAAGTCTACAATCCCTCACGGGACCAACCACCTCCACCGCGAGATGAGGATCAAGCTTACAATCCCTACTGGAGCAACCACTCCCGTCGCGAGATCCGTACCCACAACAACCACCTCCACCTCAACCTCGGTATTCATACCCGAAGAACCGCCTCCGCCTCCGCCGCAACAAGACTCAAAGCACCGTATCCACCTCGAGCCCAACTTGGGAGGATGTGTTCGCTCAAAAATGAGGTGTCCATTCAAGAAATGGATGCTCATAACTCCACACTTCAACGGTAGAGATGAAAATGGTGCGACAATATCATGCTTAAGGAGTCACAGGCGAACGTCGGAGAATGAACTTCAAATTCTTGAGAATGGGATAGGAGAGACATCGACAAGCACGCAGCCCACATGAGGTGGAAAACGAGGAAGAAAAGAAGTCATACCTTTCCCACACCAACCCGATCAAGCTCGACGGTCATTACTCTTGAAAGTGACCAAATTGTTGAGAATGGGGTGGAGAGGCATCGACGAGCTGTTACAACCACATGAGGTGGGCGAGGAAGAAAATGATGTCATACCTTTCCCACACCAACCAGATTAGACTTAGACGGTCACTTTTCTTGAAAGTGACCCGATTGTCGAGAATGGGGTGGGAGAGACTCCTGATGAGTTGCTGCAACTAGAGGAGGTGGAAAACGTGGAAGAGTGGGCAAATGAAGTTAATAGCATACCAACGCCCACTCTGGAGGTGAAAGAACAATCCAAACGCTTGGAGGGGGATGAAGAGAGGACGAAGAAAGAGTGGGCATGTGAGGTTACAAGCATGTCAAAGCTCACTCGAAGTGGAAGAACGCCTCAACTATTGAAGTATATGTTCCCAGAGGAGGACAAAGTAAGGACAAAGGTTGAGGTAATATCTATAATATATCAACATCCTAATTCACCAAAGTATTGTGCTTTGGGAGTTGAAATTATCTATTTCTCTTTGGAGAATAGGATGTTTGATTTGAGCTTAACCGATTTACTATCTGCTTCTTTATGCCTTCTATGCTTATATGGTTCATACTGATGCTTTGGCCGAGATGGTATTCCTGCAGGTGAAGGACTATGGATAGTCCATTGTCAACCGGATACGTCATACTCACGACGTTAAATTGAGTACTACGCGAGTTAACCCACCATTTTGATTTTTCTTTTCTTTTCTTTCTTTCTCTTTTGTTTGTTTAATCGTTTAGTTGTTTTCTTGCCGTTTTGGTTCTTGTTTTCTTTTGGTTTTGTTTTGCTTTTGTTTGTGTTTTCGTTTTGTTTTGGTTTTGTTTGGTGCGAGGTTTCGGTGTGAATTATTCTAGAAATTGGGGCGTCATCGCAGTGAGATGAAGCCGTGATGCTCCAACTCTGACACACATTCGCCGATTATCGAAGTATCATCCTCTATGGTCATTTGAGCTTTTAATGTTTGGAGCACCTGGGGCGATTTCGATTTAAGTATGGGGATGATTACTCGATTCGGTGTCGTACCTTATCTATTGTATGTTTGGTGATGTGCATTTGATATGCATTTGTGCTTATTTTGATTTCTTGTAATCAAGTATTGTATATGCGAGTAAGTTAGGATTTTGATTTGTGCAACTGAACTCTGTGGTATTGATCGGATCTTGATGTGATTCTGTTTCTCTTGTTGGTATGTGATTAAAGTCAATGTGAATTAGCGAGATTGTGTGGATTGATTTTAAATTGGGGTTATTGATGTGATTTGTCCGCTAATGCTAGGGTAGTGTTAATAGTGTGGTTACCTATATACTCGTTTCTTTAAAAGAAAAAAAGTGTGTGAAAAAGAGAGAAAAGTATGAGAATGAAAACTCCAATATGTTGCTGAGATTGTATAAATGGAGGATGGGATTAGTCCCTCTTTCTCATAAATCGAGAAATGGACATGGGAAACCACGATAGGAGACTCGAGTTCATCGAGAGTTCACCTTTCGAACATTGTTCCAAAATCTGTTAATACTTTCTATGTTATCAATGTAAACTTGTTGCTAAAGGTAACCATTTTAGTTAATTCACCCCTAGCGGAGAGTTGGGTCTGAGCAAAAATAATCTACTTGTTAATTTGATATTTTCACAATCTTAGATTTGTTTCACGTTGTCTTTGATTATGTATTCATCATGTTTGAGGGAATTGCAAAAGAGATTTGATTGATTGGACTAAGAGTTATGTTGCATGAGTTATCTTTCTATTCTTACTAGTATAGACTTTGTTTGAGGACAAGCAAATGGATAAGTGTGGGGGAGTTGTTTAGTATGAATTTGTGCTTATTCTTGGTATTGTTTTACATGTCGTTTTTAGTGGTTTTTCCTATTTATGCCGTTGGTTTGATTAATATTTACCGATTCCGACTTATTTGGTTTGTTTCGATGTTTTGCAGAAAAATGACATTAAATAGGATGAAATTTATCTATCAAGAATTATCCTATATTGAAGATCATCTCGATAGAAGTCCATGGGCGAAAACGGATCTCAATTCGGAGTTCGAACGAAAGAGAACGGAATGAAACACCGAAGTCGCGCATGCGCGTGCGCGAGCGCTAGCGAGGCCATCGCCCACTCCACACAACGCGGCCACGGCCGCGGTCTTCACAACGCGGACACGGCCACGGCCACGGTCTTCACAATGCGGCCACGGCCGCGCCTCTTGCATACTCACAACTCGGCCAGCGCTCCAGTGCCCTTTCTTCACGCGCGGCGGCCGCACCTCATGTGTTCACAACGCCGCGGCGGCGCCATCGTCGTCCAGCGCTCATTCCACCGCCGCCCGCGCTGCTTGCGCCTCCACCCGCGCTAGCGATGCCCGGCCAGCCACCTCGCCCGTCCGGCGCTGGCTCAATCCGCATCACAGTGTTGCCCGATCGCCCTGCGTCCGGCGTTTCATCGCGTCCGTATTGGGTCTGCCTTTTCTCTCGAAACTCCTCGTGTCCGACGCTGCGCTCCGTCCGTGGCGTGATTTTCTGCAGATATAAATACTTATTTTCACGTTGGAACCCTAGCTCCTTTTATTTTTCTTGCTTTTTTTCTCTCATTTGGGGACGCTATTCCCTAGTTTTTCTTCCTTGATTTATTTCTTTAATTTCTTTGTCATTTGGAGATCCTAGAACATAGATTCAAGAAGCTCATTTACTTCCATTTCAATTGTAAGGATTTCTATGGTTCAATTTCTTCCCTATTTCAATTCTATTCCTGTTCTTATTTAATGATTTCTTCATTGTTGATTTCTATTGCTTTGATTTATCCTGCTTTCGATTAATTCTTGTTCTTGTTGGTTGATTGATGATTATGATTTATTTACAATTAGATTTAGATTAGGGCTTGACAAACCCTACGAATTGGATTGCTATTGCTTTTGTTTATTGCTTTCGTTTTATTGCTTTCGTAGTTTATCAACTAGGGATTGACAACCTCTGGTTTAGATTTATTGCTTTATTAGTTTAGCTCGGGATTGACAAACCCTAGCTTAGGTTGCTGTTTATCTTTTCCATATTTCAATTCTTGCATGTTCAAACCCTCGTTGGTATTAGAATGTTTAGGTTTTAATTGCTTTAGCGCGATACGAACAATAGCCACATTAAGTTTTCCTTGAGAGACGACTAGGTTAACTTTCCTACTATAACATCTCATTCGATTAGAGTCGATTAAGAGTATACTTTTGATTGAAACAATATCAACCTTGAAAAATTATATTACTTGGTCCATTCTTTTCTCATCACCATTTCATACTAGTAGAGGTGGCAAAGTAATGGTCGAAGCTATCCTACCAGCCCATCGAGCTTTGGGTACTATGCGGACCAGCCTGGCCCACCCAAAAATCTACCGGTAGCCACGTCCGGGCCACTGGGCTTTCGGGCTAAACCCACCCGGTAAAAATAAGACACTTTTTTTTGTCATTTTATTAGCTTTAATATAACACTTAAGATATTTACTGATTAGGACACTTAAAAGTGTCATATTAAGAGAATAACAGTGGATTTTAAAATAGGGACACTTAAAAGTGTCATATCAAGTGTACTAATTAAGTAAATAATAGTGATTTTTAAAGTGGACACTTAAAAATGTCATATTAAGTGTACTATACGGGCGGGCTTTTTAGCTCGGAAACCTCGAGCTTTTTAGTCCCAAAGCCCGGTTGACCCGACGGGCCATCTGGGCGGGTTTCTTAGGCCCGGTTTTTTCGGACCTATAATTTTCAAGCCCAACCCAGCCCTAATCCCGGGTACCCCTGGCAGGCCCATCGTGTCGGGCCCTTTTGCCAGCTCTACATACTAGTATCATTTACATGTGTTACAATTTTAAGATGGTTAAATTACATGTGTTACATTTACATATTATTTACATGATTTTTTTTAGAGTGATGCTATTCAACCATAATGTGGCCGGCCATAATCAACTTTATTAAATAAAAAAATTATTTATTTAATTTGTGATCTATTAAAAAATTAGTTTTACATTAAAACCATCTTATGGAATTACAATTTTGCACCTAACGAATGAAAATTTTAAATTTAAATTTAAATTTAATAATTTAATATTTTTCAGAATAGATGAAAAAATGGTGTGTGGTTACCATAATACGATCAATATATTTTATTGTTTTTTTTATATATGATCAGTCATATACATATTTGTAAGTTTGTTTGAGCGCGGGTGTGAATTGTAGTTATAAATAAAATAATAAAATCCCTCAAACAAAATAATTACATTTATATCTAATGTGTATAACGATAAAACATACCAAAGTAACAGTTGGTCAAAACTAAATTAGTAAATAAATAGTCTAACTAAGGTGGACGGTTACCAACTCAGGATATGTTCAACACGGAGGCTACTACTTTACAGAAACAAATGTCGAAATTTGTCGCTCTTTTTTTTGTGGGGTTGGGGGGTTGTATTCTATAGAAAAGACATGTCTGGTAATTTTCGTGCAGTCTCAATTCCCCACTATCATAGATGTAGTTCTCATGGATCCAAGTCCAAGAGACATAATGAGTCTATAAGCAAACAAGCCCCTAATAGTATGTTATTGCATTTTCTACACATAATGTTATCGATCGATTAATATCTCAAACCTATGACATAATTGTAATTTTGAATTTTGACGTTGAATGAAGATCTAAATCTCATCTTCAAACTTGCGAAAACGTTCTAAAAATGGAACCTGATTTCAAACAAGGTTCAAAGTTTGATATTTAAATTCAATTATCTCTTCATATATGAATACATACTTAACTGCATAGTAATAATAAAAACAATTTTTGTTGCTCAGGAAACACGTGATAATAATAATAATAATAATAATAATAATAATAATAATAATAATAATAATAATAATAATAATAATAATAATAATAGTTTTTCATTAGCTGTCATTCATTGTGTTCTCTGTCTTTCCTTTTGGTGTCTTATTGTAACAAGCAGTGTCAGAGCCATAAATATAATTGCGAGGGATAAATTGCAAATTTTCTGCTACAAAAAAAAATATTATATTAAACTTTATTTTCTGAAGAAATCAAAATTAAAAGGTTAAGAAATAATTTTGTTTTGGAGGGGGCATGAACATGCCCCAAGTGCGCCCGTGTAACAAGAAGAATATTTGAACTCAAACTCAAAATAACAAGAGGTTCGACTTGATGTATATTTGTTTTCCGAGATGGTCTTCTGTGCGAACGTCCGTACGTGTAGATATTTATATTTTTTTTCAATGCAAATGACATTTTTATTCAATGTAAACGACACTTTCAAATCATAAAATAAAAAATAAACGATACTTTTGGACGTCTGCACAGTGCGAACATCCACACATGAGTTTTTATGTTGTTTCCGACTCCTAGAAAAGGCATTTATTTGCTTAGTCATAGCGTCATATTCTCGTTACTTTAAAGTATGTGCGAACATTCATACATGAGTTTTTATGTTGTTTCCCACTCCTAAAAAAGGCATTTATTTCATAGCGTCATATTCTCATTACTTTAAACCAAAAATTGGAATCACTATTTGGGACTCGAAAACAAAACAATTATGATTTCCATCTTTAGTTGAACATGAGATTGATTTGCAAGAAATGCTAAAGCCGAACTCCAAGAAAGTGGAAGTTTATTTTATTGTGATAATGAGTAAATAAATATAAAATTCCAAACTTTATGTGCTGCATCTCCACTGATTAGTTGGTGGGATCTGCTCTTCATTTTTCAAATATATTGTAATTCAAATATCGCTGTCATAGTCGCGTAGGCTTAGCATTTGAAATTATTAAAATATAAACATGGGACTGCCCAAAACTTGACAGCTTTAAGCCCACAGATTTGGAACATTATTGTATACATCAAAAAACCTAAAATCTCTAACCTTAAACAATGAGAATTCCACTAATATTGCTTCTCATTGGCCTTCGTTTTATGGCATTAAAACCTAATTGGAGAGGAAGAGTGCAAATTGTCCGCTACTTCTTTATTTTTATATTCATTTATGCTTTTCTATCTTTGGAGATCTAGACGTCCACGTTACGTTTGTATGGCTTGACATGTGGCCATATCATTAACGGCCCGTTTATTTGGTAAATATTTTATTTTGAGAAAGTAATCTAATTTCAAAATTTTAAGTTTTTTTTATTTTGTTGGATTTTTATAATATAAGAAAAGTAAAGAAATTCTGAAAATAAGAAAAGTAGTGTAATATTTCAGATTCTTATTCTCTAACAAATATTATATATTCTTTTTCACAGCCTCGTGATTTTTACATTACTTTCATATTTAATATATTTTTATTATTTAATTGAAATACAAATTATAGTTTTTTATCATTATTATTATTATGTTCTCTTAATAACTTATTTTAAAAAATCTTAGTTTAAGTTTTAGAACTATGACTTGAATCATATTATTATTATTATTATTATTATTATTATTATTATTATTATTATTATTATCCTAACTTTTTGGTGTTTTTAAACAAGGGATAAAGAATCTATCGAATTCATTTTCGTATAATCTTTTACTAAGAATCACATTTTCAATTAATTTCACTTTCCTGTCAAATAAACGAGCCTTAATTTCAATATCATTTACCACGGTGCAATATAATAAAGATGATAAAGCCAATGCACACTCTAGAAAACTAACATGTATTAATACTCATAAAGATGATAAAGCCAATGCACACTCTAGAAAACTAACATGAATTAATACTCCTTCCGTTCCCAATATTTGTTCATACTTTTCCTTTTTGGTACGTTCTCAATATTTGTTCATATGTCATTTATGAACACCACCCACAATTTATTATCATCAACAATATCTTTTATTTATATATTTTATCATACATGACTCACCACTATCTATAACTAATTAATTTAATAATACATTAATGTGGGACCCTTCTACTAACAATACATTCAACAACTTTTATTAAACTCTAGTATCGAAAATTTCTAGGAACATAAGCGGGGACGGACAGAGTATAATCCAAGCTGGAGTTCAGTTAGAATGCTCCTGTAAAATACCCACAGACAAACATAAAGATTACACTCTAAGCCACGAATATGTTTTTATTTAAAGAAGGAAAGCCAAGATTTCAGAAAACATTGTCTGCTGTGATAGAAAAGATTTCTTCATTTTCTATCAAACGCACACTTTCACATTTCAAATGTTTTACTTATATATTTGACGCATTTGATCTCTTCGCAATGTGTAACCCCACAAAATATATGGAGTGTTCACAAACTAACCTAACCATTAGACAAAATGCCTTGGGATCGATTGCACCTTTTGTGCTAAGAATATTACTTCATTTTTTATTTTTCTTTTAGTGAAGTTGGGGATAGGGAAAGTATCCCGAATGTCGAAGGACTAGAATCATTCCCAAGATTATGATAATTGATAGCAACACCAAACACCAATTCCTAGGTGCACAGAGAGCGCCTCAAAGTGCATAATGTTTCATGGTAATTTATTATAATATTCGTATTTGAGATGGTGTGGAGAGGATGCGTGAAATGATTCTTAATTGTACTTGTGTATATCAGGTGTATCAGATAATTACAAGTATAAAAAGTTAATGAGTTATGCCTTATAGATATTTCTGGTGTATGACAGATAGAATTATTGGGAATAACTCAAAGACCTCCCGGAGCTATGGCATAGAGGACTGAGATATGAAAAGATTTGGCTCATATATCTATCTTGCTGTTCTGGAGGCAGGCCGTCCCTAGGCGGCGATGAGCATGAGCGACCGCCTAGGCCCATCATTTTGTAGCCCAAAATTTTATATATCTTCTTATATTAATATAAATATTCCTTCAAAAAATAAAATATTTAATGTCCCAAAATTTTGTTATAAACTTTTGGGGGCTCAAATTTGGTAAAAAAAATAATTCTTTTATAAATGATATATTGTACATCTTTTTAGATATATTCAATTATATCTCAATAGTAGAAAAATGCTCATTTTGTTATTTCGCCTGCGCCCATTATTTGTCGTAACCTACCGACTAAAATAATTTTAATCATAACCTGAAACAAATTGTGTATATTTATTTCATATCAACTATTCCCTACTTCGAGAGATGATCTCTGCAATGTAGAAAGTCCATTGGAGTAAATTTGTATGTCCAGAGCTGTCACCGAGCATTATCATCTTCTGTTAAATGTGCACAGTACTTTTGCCCTTTTTAATAATCAAGAATTTATGTTCGATGAACGACTTTAATTCGCTAGTAATTATTATTTCGAAATAACTTTGGGTAAACATGTCAGTTTCCTTTATTAATTATAATCCAAATAAGGGCTAACTTATGAAATTAAATTAAGGGTTTAATTCATGAATTCAAGTAATTTCCCGAATTAACTAATTAGTTAATTTAATTACAACTCAACCATCCAAAAATCTAAATTAACCCTCAATTGGGTCCAATTGACGATTAAATTATAGGAAAATGCTAAACGTACATAATATGTACGTACATAATTAGACATTTTTGTCATTTTACACATTTTTCAGAAATTAAGAGATTAGTTATATTTTAATTGAATTTGTAATTTACTTAATTACCCATAATGATAATTAAGGAAATGATTTTCAAATCTTTTATTTTGGAGAATACAGAGTTCCACCTCCAGTGCATTCTTGCATGGTATGTGCTTGTGCTTGTGCATGATTTCCGCCAAAATAAGGACGAAGGTAGTATATGTGTATGTGTGTGTAAGTTTAAAAATAAAATTAATATTTATAATAAAATCATAATATTTTAAATATATTATCATTAAAAAAATAGTAGACATCGCACTATCGTATCATTTCTCTTTTCTCTATACTTTAAATAAAATAACTTTATCATTTATAAGCATAATTTATAAGACCATTTTAAATATATCATCATTAAAATGTATGAGTATCATTTCTCGTATCATTTATAAGCACAATTTAAAAAATAAGTCTATTTTATTGTTCAGATAATATGTGTTATAAAAGAGATAAAATTATAAAATAAAGATAGGTCCAAGTGGTGTTTGTTCGGATTTTTTTTCCCAAACTTTTCTTATCTTCAATAAACCAGTAGAAATTAAACTAAACATATAAAACTTAGTCAAAAAACTTTCTCTAAATATAGGAAGTGAAATAATTTAAATAAAATATTAAAAATTTTATTTTATATGTATATATATATATTAAAAAGTTTATAATATTTTGAGTCTGCTAATCAATTGAATGATCAATTATTTTCTACAAACTACTTTTTATCAATTTTTTGTCTTCTAGTATTTTTGACAGTGATTGAATAAATATAGTCTATATTATTTTTAGTCTTCAATTTTTTATATGCTAATCAATTGAATGACCATATATTATCTCTATCTACCATCAGAGAAGCTATTTTTCTCTTTGAATTAAATGCTAGAAGCTTGGCTTAAAACCAGAAACCAGCAACAATGAGGCACAGTAGGCAAGCTTAATAGGACATAAACCTTTGAAAGCAAAGGTAGAACGTGAAATTCAACCATGAAGGTAAAGTTTTAGAAACTAAATGAGATTCAAAACAGTCCCAAAATAGATTAGGGGTAATTTAGTAATGATCTTATTACCATAAATAACGAATTGAGTTAAAAAAAATTGAAGGGCATTATGTACGTAATATTATGTACGTTTAGCACTACCCTAAATTATAATCTGATTTATTAATTGAATAAGGCAAGCTCGCCAATGAATTAATAACTTTAAATGATAATTCTCAAATTATCCTTACTTAGCATAATCAAATTTATTGTTATTCAATTATTAAGATAATTACACTTTAATTAAAGTTAAATTACGATTCTAAATCTTGATCTAGTTAGAATGTTTTCATCAAATGTCCAATTAATTAAATTATAAATTCAATCTAATAATTGGAATAGACTACTACTTAATTAATTGGGAATTAAACTTAAAACTTAATTAGTGTAACCTTAAGCTTCATACTAATTTGATTTTATTGGGCCCTAGAAATAGAATTGCTTCATCCCATCATTAACTTAACTATTCTAAAGAGCCTAATTTCAAAAAGAATTCGGCCCACTTGGAACCCAAGGAACTAACTAGCACAGCCCAACAGGTACTTAATTAATTTAAGTGAACCCAATTCCTTGAAAATTCGGCCCACTTGGAGCCCAATGACAGAAGTCAAAAAGAATAATCCAACACCATCTCTCTCTCTCTCTATACAACATCAACACACACGCGCGTATGGTTGAGCATTCAGATTTCGGTTCAGATTTTTGTCTAATCCAAACCGATCCGAAAATCCAAATTTTGAGAGAGAAAAAATCCGATCCGAATCGAATATCCAAAAATCCAATTTTTTTATAAAAAAAATCATAACCGAACCGAAAAATCCGAAATTATGAAAAAATCGAAAATCCGAAACCAATTTTTGTTAATTCTTATATATATTTATATTAAATTCAAAAATATTTAAATAAAATATTATTTTTATATATAAATTATATATAATTCATTTTTGGATTTTTTCGGATTTAAAATCCATTCGATCGATCCAAAATCCAAATTTTGAAAATTTCATCTAATCGATCCGAAAATCCGAACCGAATTTTAAATTTTGGTTTGGTTCGGATCGGATATTCGATTTCAGATTTTTGTTCACCCCACGCGTGCGACATCTCTATCTCCTCGAAATCGCCACCGGCGGCGGACACGATTCTTGTAGCAGCTCCTGTGCGACAAAGTTGCTCTCTGATCCTGCAAGCACCGCCTTGTCGCCACGGCCTCCTCCATCTCTCCTTTTATTGCTTTGGCGGCGGCAACAGCCCAATGGCCGTCGACACCTCCTCGCAAGCGCGCGTTGTCCACCGCAATAGTGCCGCCGCCTCTATATCGAATCTCACGGTAGCAACAAGGCGTGGCCAACGCCGTCTCCTCTCGAATGGCCGCGAGAGCGACTCTGACCTCCAGACCGTCGTTTCTCCCATCCTTCCGCGCACAAGGAACGATTTCACACATCGCGTCGCTAGAACTCGAACTCGATCATCGAAACTTGTTCCAAATCTACTAACTCTAAAACCAACCGAGTTAAATCCATCGAGAAATGATTATACGTGTATGTGTTGTTATTCTTTTTATATGAATCAGTACATGTATGTTGATGGGATATAAATTTCCAACCGGGCCAAAGATAGCGAGCCCCAAGTCCTTAGTGAACTGGCCCGACCTAATAGACGGTTTACGGCTCGGCCCAAGGCCCGACGCCTAAACCCTTCGAAGATCAACCATATCCTATCGATATGGAAGAGATATCACGAGATATTCGAGAATGAATATCTCTTCCGAGATCGGATCCGTAGTAATCTAGAGTGATCCATAACACGTATAAATAGAAGTTAGATTGAAGGTAGATGGGTTAGCTACTATTCAATACTCAAGCTTTTAGATACATTCATCAGAATCTCTTATAGTGAACGATTGAGGAATCACCTCCGCCGTGGACGAGATCTTTCTTTCGATCGAACCACGTAAAAGCTCTCGTGTTCTTTATCGCTTACAAATCTCGCACACACCAGATTTATCATTGGCGCCGTCTGTGGGAACCATCCAACGAAAAGCTTCGCTTTCTACACAAAATCAATGGCAATGACTGCGTAACCATTAGTGCCGCCGGAGGTGTTGCGACGGACGATCAAGATCCCAATCGGTCAAGTTACTCGGCGAGGAAAAGAGGTCGCTTGCTAATAGCAACAATACACCCGAGGTTACATAGAAAACATACCTATACACCCTCGATCGCCGCCTACCGAGAAGGAGATGCCGACCTCAACCCCGTGAATGTGTGGTTCACCAATCTCATGAGGTCCTTGGCAGAGCCGTGTCCGAATTCCTCAACGCCAACATCGGCCAATTCCAAAGCTTCTTGAGCCAGAGGACAAACGGAGCAGGAACCTCAAGAACGCCCGGACTGGCAATCACGGGTGCCCGAGGTCGTTCGCCTCTCCGAAATGACCGAGAACGTCCACCTCGGCGAGACAGCCGAGAGCGCTCACCTCGGCAAGATAGCCGAGAGTGTCCACTTCGGCGATATAGTCGAGAACGTTCACCTCGGCATCCTGCTCGCCGATCACCTCGGCAAATCGCCCCTAACCATTCACCTCGGCGACATCCACGAAGTCAATCACCTCGGTAAAATTATCGAAGTCAGTCGCCAAGATACGTCCGCGAGGTCGAACGGGAAGAGAGGAAAGGCGGAGTCGATCCCCTCATCAAAGAGACGATAGACGTCGCTATCGGTCTCCCACCCCCCGAGAGGGATGGCAACGACCTCCCAGGATTCGACCGGTACGGATGAATTATCTCCCCTTTCTCAAGGAAAATCCTGGACACACCCCTGCCGCAACGATATCGGGTACCCAACATCGTCGCCTACGATGGCCTCGGAGATCCTCGATTTCCTTTTTATACGACTAACACGGCAAATCAAGGAATGGAAGATTTTCACATGTGCAAGATCTTCCCGAGGTGCCGATCTCCAACGCATCGACGATGGTTCACCTCCTTCGCCGTAAGCAGCATACACAGCTTCGAGATCTCATGGATCGCCTTCAAGTGGCGTTTTACCAAAGATGCCACCTCAAAGAACCATCATCCGACCGGTCACCATCCGCCAGGACGAGACGAGACGATGTCAAATTCGCCTCACGGTTTATCAAGGAATCCTCAAGATCGATGATAGTAATGATCTCTATATCATTAATGCGTTCAAGAACGATCCGACCCGACGCCCCTAAACAAAGAAATCACCAGGAGAAGTCAAGACGGCGAGTAGCCTTGACTACGTGGACAACTATGTCAAGGGATACGAGTCGATCGTAAGAAAAGAAGACATGGGACGGCGTTCGGTAGAAGGGCCGGATGATCGGGAAGGGCACCGATCGCGAAGTGCCTTCGATAGAATCAAAAGGGCCAATGGAGTCCAGATTGGGACCACGGCCAAATCCCTAAACAATCTGCCAAGTCAAGGCGTAAATATTCGAGCTCCATACCGAGCTCTTCCCAAACCACCTCCCATGAAAGGAGGATCCAAGAAGAAGTCGAAGACATGTACAGTGACTATCACCGCGGTATGGTCACAATACCGACGACCGCAGGTCCGAGTTCGGAAATAGACGAGCTCGTCAAGAAAGGTGCACTCAAGAAGACTCAACCGCACCACGAGCGAGTCGAAAAACAAGAAGCGAAGAGGAAAGAACAGGGGTGGCAACAATTGTGGACCGACCTCGAAGACCACGCACCCCGGTGATGATGAGGATGATGGTCCCAACGCAATGGAGCAAGTATATGCAATCACCGAATCCCCATAGGTGCGACGAGGTCGTCATCGAAACCGAAGCTCGGAGACCGATCCCGAGGAGTTTAAAACAAGCGACTTCGGGACGGTGAGAGCATCGTGTTTTCCAACGACGACCCAAGACTCCAAAGTCATGCCCCATCAAGATGCTATTACTTTATAAGCGGTGGTGGGCAATAAGAAAGTCCATAGGTCTATATCGACATCGGTGCCTCTGTCGATCATTTTCAAAGTCGCTAGACAAACTCGAGGTCGGAGGATCCAGATTCATCCAAAGACCATCTAAGCTACGGAGCTTCACTCAGAGGCGACGCAACCGAAGCGCTTATCACCCTTCCGGTCACCGTAGGACGTACTCCCGTGTCGGTTACCAAAGCCGCTTAATTCTTCCCGTCAAGGCTCCTCTCCATATAACATCATCCTCGGAAGGGATCGGCTATATGCCACCAAGGCCGTCTCCGCCGGTCTACCACCTCACTATCAAAATACCCATCCCACCGGAGTATTGAGTATCCAGGTGATCAAGTAGCGGCGAAAGAATGCCCAAGGATTTCAACTCGTGACGAGGCCTACCTCGTGCCTAACAATTACGTAACCCTCATCGTAAGTTGTCACCCCGTGACGATCTAACCGACGACCTCCAATTATATGACGACGATCCCGCCAAGGTCGCCAAGGTCGACACCTGTGGTCCCACCGACATTCGACAACATGTTAAGCAACTCGAGGGAATACATGGACGTGTTCGCGTGGTCCCCACTGATATGACCGGAGTTTCACCCGAGCTCATCACTCATCGACTCAACATCGACCCGCTACCAAACCGGTTCGCAAAAGAAAAGGGCATTTGCGGCGAGCAGAAAGCACAAGGTGATAAGGGACGGTGACCCAACTCGTAAAGTCAAGATCCTGACGAGGTCAAGTACCCAACCCGACGGCTAACCTCGCATAGTTCGAAAGCCGAGGAGGATGCATGTGTGTCGACTATACCGGCTGAATAAGCACCGCTCAAGGATCGCTACCCTCCCCGATATTGATAAAAGGTGAGGCATTGGTGGGCCATGAGATCTTCGCTCGATCTTTACAAGGATACCACCAAGTCTTGATGAAGAAGGAAGACGCCCGAAAACGGCGTTCATTATCGACTTTGTCTTCGCATATCGAAAATGCCCTTTGATTGAAGAACGCAGAGCTACCTACCAAAGAATGGTAGACGCTATATTCAAAGATCACATAGGAAGATCGTCGAGGTCTACGTCGACGACATCGTGGTAAAGAGCCGAAAACGCAAGTTATGTCGAGGACCTCAAGATTATCCTCCAGCCTCCTCGTCGGCTAACCTCAAGTTCAACCCCAAAATGCACGCTCATGGTGAAAACGGGAAATTCTTGGATGCCGGTGTTGATTTGTATATCGAAAGCGCTTTGGTTGAGCTTGTATACAATGTTTCTCGTTACCACTATTACAATCTCCTATCTGCTTTGAATACTTGATTGCATATATCCGTGTCCCCTTATCTCATATATAAGTTAGATCATACAAGGTGTAGAAGATCACGTAAGTCCGTATGATTGGTCAAGCTTAATGAGATATAAAAGTTTCACACCGAGACGACTTAAGGACGAGTTGTCGGTTTAGCCGCAGATAGATAAGTGTGACTTGACTTAGTTGCTTGTCTATGCCGGTACGCCTCGACGTATCAAGGATCACAAAGAGATGAGTTCTTCTTTCCGACCGTCGTGAAGAACCAAGATCTCGGTGACTTACGATAATCTAAACCTCGATAAGGTATTAGGTGAGTATGAGTTGTCGACCATCACTTGACTTGTTATGAGCGAGGTTATATGTTCAACCCAAGATTCTCCGCATCTCGGGTGGTGGCAAGGTTTGTATGTCACGCTAGTTATCTCAGACGAGTAACCGTATCCGCTTAGGATGATGATGTCCCTTAAGGAGCTCAAAAGGTTTATTGTACTAAACCCCGCAGTCGAGTTAGCTCAAGTACAATAATAAGGTCGAGTGGTACTACTTATGAAATAAGGATATTAATCGCTTAAGCAATGATTGCTAGAAATGATTAATGGACGCTCGATATCTTAAATACGGGATTCAGAATGTCTAAGTGCAAGCCCGACTCAACTTCGTAATAAAGGGTAAGTCAACATTCTTTCTCTAGTGGCATGATCGAATGTTTATAAATTAATTTATGTTCGGGTGAACATAAGATAATTAATTTATTTGAGGCCCATCTTTATTCCTCGCATTTGATCCTGGCCGGCCCATCCGTGCCCATAAAGATCGTGAAAATCGGCGCCCCTATAGCTCTCAAGGCAAGATTTTATTCTCTTTATCCCACAAGGATATAATTATATTTATGGAATATGCATAGATCCTTTCCATATAAGATTATGGTAATAATCTCGAGAGTATGGAAATAATCCCAAGAGTATGGAAATAATCCTAAGAGTATGGAAATAATCCTAAGTGTATGGTAATATTCCATATAGATTATGGTAATATTCCATATAGATTATGGTAACATTCCATATGGATTAAGGTAGTGCATTATAAATATAAGGTATGAGATAATGTCTAAGACACTCACAAATTACAAGCAAGAATTTTCGCCACCCTCATAGTCTTGAGAGAGTTTTCAAAATTGTGAGAGCTCGGGTGATTTTCCCAGTATTCTCCATAGCTCGCCCTCACTCGACGCTGAGTTTGGGTATCCGGATACAGCCCGTAAGGTCAAAGCACGAGTCTCGACCGCTCAATCCGCTCATCCCGCTCGCTCCACCTCGATGCATCCAAAGGTAAACACGTAAACCCCAACGTGTTGCGATTTAATTATATAGACGCATGCTAGGTTTATAATCAATGTATGGTGAATTAAACACCCAAGATGGATCCTCGGGCGAGGTTAACAAATGTCTTCCCTACACTGGTATCGAGCCCGGGATCGTAATCTCGCTCGCTGATTAATTCACGCTTGATTATTACGCGCTTTTATAATTGTGGATTTGTCGCTCATCGCGCTCGCTTTGTTTTGTTGGTTTTGTTTTACACCACGAGAAAATCCGTGGTTAGATTAGATTTTATTATGTAAATCTTGTCCGTAAAAGAAGAACGAAGACGAACGAACGAAGAACGAAACGACGGAAAAACAGGTTCTCGCAGACTTGGTGGTTTCATGAAGCGAGTCTCGCGGTCGCTAGGGCGATCGCGAGGGCTGCGGGCGACGGGCGCTGCTCGCTGGATCCTCGGCGCTAGCGAGCGAACCGCGGTCGCGAGGATTACCCGCGAAGCCGCGCGGCCGCGCGAAGCTAGGGCGACGGGCGCGCGCGCCGCGAAACCCGGCGCCGAGCGCATCATGTCGCGAGGTATGGCCGCTGGCGACGATGTCTCTCGGCAGACGCTCGCGCTGGGCGTGGGCCGCGACGCAGTGCTGATGGGTCGCGGTCGCTTAGCGACCGCGAGGCAGCCAAGGCGAGGAGCGCGCGAAAGCAGCGCGGCGCGGCGGCGGGCGCGATCGGCTTTGCCCAGCGCGCGCCCAAGACTTTTGGGCCGACCGCCCGCATCCGCTTTTTCCGCCCGCCCGCCCGCCCCGCACGCGAGGCCCAATTGTTGAATCCGTCCGCGCCTGCACGCGAGGTCTGTCAAGTTTAATTTCGTACTTTTGTAAATCTATGTAATAGATTAGATTTAATTGTACGTGTTTCACGATCGGGGCTGATGAACGCTTTTATTTTATTTTTATCGCTCATATGCATGTCGTGGATGTTTAAATTATGCAAGAGTACGTTATGTATGTTTATATTACGCTGACAAACCTTAAGTGTTTTACGAATTGGACGCGCATAGTAAGCATGCTAGGTTTATCGCGCTTATCAAGCATATTTTAGAATTCTGCGAGCATGTTTTACATGTCGAGTTCTATAGAAAAGCATGCTAGATTACGTGATCTCGCATGGACAAACCTTTTGAATAAAAAGACTAAGCAAGCAACCCGACAAATTAATTTTTCAAATTAAAATGTCAAGACCTCCACTTTTGATCTCTAAACAAAGCGAGACGACCGTGAGTAAACGCCCACACGCGCGGGCTTGCTTGCACTGCTTATCATAAGTTTGTTAGATGAGATTTCTAAATAAAACATTTTAAATCTATCGAGAAGTGGGAGTTTCATGTAAACGCCCACACGCTGGCTTGTATGTGCGATTTTCATAAGTTCTCTAGAGATAGATATAAATGAGATAACAAAAGAATTTGAATTGGAAGCGGTATGGTCCGAGTGAGTATACCAATTCTAAGAATTCATCTTCGTTGTTAAAATTGTGGTCATTGCTAGACATCACCTCAAGTACAACTTCCCGCCAAGTCCCTTCGCGATAGTGATGTGGTTCAGTAAGGTCCAATCATTAATTTCATTTGTCATAAGGATAAGTTGACATGGATTGAAATTAAACCACTAAAAGGTATATTTTAGTCCGGTCGGGGGTTCATGTGTAAACGCCCACACGCGCGGCTTGCGCATGTGGGATTCTCGGGCATTGGAGGTTTCAATTAATATTGTTTTATCAAAAGGTTACAATATTATTGTTACGAATTATATGCGATCGTATGCTTATGTGTTTACATTATCGCTTCGATATGTCTCTTACGCCGATTATCAATATGCTCGCACAAAACTGCTATCCGTCCAAATTTTATCGAGTGGAAACGAACATGGAATATGTTCTTATCAAGAACACATGTTTGTTCTCACTACTCCTAAACCCGATGCCCTTATCGACGATCGACTAATGAGCAATGAGAGTCAAGCGCACTTTGAATAAGTCAAACAATACGGCTAAATGCTATATGATGACTACGATGTCCAAAGGCTTGTACCGCAAAGATCACGATGGTAGACGCGACCGATATTTGGTCAAGTCTCGAGAGTAAGTTTGGGCAATGGATCGGACAAATCCGCCCACACAATGAGAGAGATCTCATGGCGTAAGATGGAAGAAGGAAGTTCACCCATGAACATGTCTCCCACACGACTCATCTCACGGATAGTCTTGATCACTGGGAGGAGGTATCGACGGCGGCCAAGGTCGATATCATCCTCAATACACGCCCAAGTCTTTTGAGAACTCATGAATGCGATCATGAGCAAGACCGAGTTTACACTTAGTCGCTGCTTAATGATCTCGCTGTCATGGAAGGAGTTATGGAAAGGAGCACATGCTCGCTAGCACATCTAAGGGCCCAAAATTTCGCTGCAAAATGGAAATAGAAAAGGGGTGCCAAAGGTGGTAAAGGCAAGGAAATAGTGGGAGTAATGGGAGCAAGAACATGGTTGCACCGGAGGCTCAAGAAGCCAAAGGAGAAGGCAAGTGCTTCAAGCGCGGCAAGACGGGCATCGAAGGCCAAGTGCCCTATGCTCATGCTCAAGGTACGCTTGCTTTAGTAACGGAAACATGTTTAGCGACTTGTTCTACCCATTCTCGGGTAGTAGATACGGGCGCTAATCGATCATGTTTGTTACACCTGCGTGGGTTCCCGCGACAAGCGGAGTCGTTGATGGCGAGATAACGATTCCATGGGCAACGCGCGAAAGTCAAGTCGCTGCAGCTTGGAGATGTTTTTTATGTTTTGGGACAACAGCTTTAGTTTTGAAAGACGCTTTATATGTGCCGGATTTTCATGAACCTTGTTTCTGCTTTCAAATTATTTACTCACGGATATTCTGTTATTTTTGATAGTGGTGTTTCTATCATAAGAAATGACGGTTATCTCGTGTCAGCACCTTATATAATTCGCTTATACTATTTCGCAAAACATAATACCTATAACTATGTCAGATCTTCATCAAACCCTAAAAAGAGAAAGTTTTCTTCAAGAAGATGACTCTACTTTTCTCTCGGCATCTTAGATTAGGTCACATCAATCTAAATAGGATCCAAAGACCGCTAAGAATGGAGCGCTGGGTAATCTCACGCCATCTGCTCCCACCGCGAATCCTGTGATGTAAGGTAAGATGTCGACCGCACCTTCAAAGCGGGCGGTTATAGAGCCACGTAAATGTTGAGTTAGTCCATTCGACCTGTGGGACCAATGTCCACACAAGCTCGTGGAGGGTACGAGTATTTTGTCACTTTCATCGACGACACTCAAGGTACGGATACATATACCGCTTCACCGCAAGTCCGAATGCTTGAGAAATTCAAAGAGTTTAAGGCGGAAGTGGAGACGGCTAGTAAGAGTGTCAAGTCATCATGGGTCTGATCGCGGTGGCGAATACCTCAAGAACGAGTTTATGGACTATCTAGTGAAGTGTGGGATTACATCCCAACAAGATTTCACCGGGCACACCACAAAGAAATGGTGTGTCGAGCAAGAAATAGACTCTTTAGAAATGGTTAGATCTATGATGAGTTATGCCACATCGCCTATTTCGCTCGGGGTATGCCTTAGAGACGGCGCATACTTGCTAAAATCTAGTACCGCCCAAGTCAGCTGAAAAGACCCTTCGAGTTGTGGTTTGGGCGCAAGCCCGCTTTAAGCCACATATGATATGGGCACCCAAAGACATGTGCCGAACAAAAGGTCGACAAGTTGAGGCTAGATCCGACGCAAGGTCGTTTATCGCTATCCTAGAGGAACGAAGGTGGTTTATTCTATAGTCCCAAGGATCGGAGGTCATTATTAGACTAATGCTCGATTCTTAGAAGAGGACTACATGAAAAATCATAAGTCCAAAGTTGAAATCATTCTTCAAGAATTAGAAGATGATCGTGTTCCACCACCGACAGGCCAAAGGTACGAGATGTCGAGTCTAGTGGGAGGATCGACACCGATACTTCAAGAAATTGAAGTGGGTCGAGTTCCACCGAGATACCGACCGCATAAGTGGTACCTACACAAAGAAGTTGTGCAAGTTAGAGAACCACAAGTATCTCGCACCCACCGCTGCTATTGTGCCTCAGAGAACCTCGTCAGAGTGGAGGGTTGTTCGTCAACCCGAGCGATTTATGTTCGTGGGTGAATCTTCTGATTTAGTCCCAGCAGATTTAACATGCAATAATCGACCCATGGACATACAAGGAGGCGATACAAGATATTGATGCAAGATCATGGCACACCGCTATGGACTTAGAAATGGAGTCCATAACGGCTATGGATGTATATGAAAGACACCTCTACCGATGGCAAGGAAGCCATAGGTAGTAAGTGGATATACAAAAGGAAGAGAGATTCCGATGGAGAGGTTTCGCTTTAAAGCCGTGCTTGTGGCGAAAGGGTACACTCGATTGAGGGCATCGATTTCGATGAGACCTTTCACCGTAGCAATGCTCAAGTCCATCGTAATTCTTCTAGCCATAGCAGCCCACTGAACCTAGAGGTTTGGCAATGGATGTTAAAACCGCTTTTCTAAACGGTTACCTCGAGGAAGGTAGAGACATCTATATGCAAAGAACCAAGGTTATGTGGTAAAGCGCAAGAGCATCTAGTATGGAAGCTTAAGAAGTCCATTTATGGACTTAAGCAGCCTCCCGATCATGGAACTTACGCTGACGAGGTGGTAAAATCCTATGGATTTACCCAGCTGCTCAGCGAGAGTTGTGTGTATCGGTTAGATGTCAACGGTGATGTGGTATTTCGCACTTTATGTAGATGACATCCTTCTAGTCGGCAACAACGAAGTCATATCGACGAAAGAGTCATATCCGATCAGCTTCAAATGAAAGACTTAGGAGATGCAACAGACATTCTGGGATCAAGGTTTACCGAGATCGCAAGAAGAAAATGTCGAGCTTATCTCAGCGCCTTACATCGATATCGTGATTACTGCTTTAGTATGCGCACCGCCAAGAAAGGATTGCTACCTTCGCATATGGCGCCTTTATTCAAAACGCAACACCCATGACCGCAAAGGAGATAGAGGAATGAGACAAGTTCCTTACGCTCGCCAGAGGAAGTCTCATGTACGCAATGCTATGCACGAGGCCCGATATCTCGCTATGCGGTAGTATAGTAGCTAGATATCGCCTAACCTCGACAAGCTCATCGATCGCAAGAAGCATATACCAAGCACCGAAAAGGACTCGAGATTATAAAGGCTAGTTTACCATGCAGATAGTCTAATGCCTGGGTTATACTGCACTGGATTTCCAAGCCGACCGTGATGAGAAAAAGTCAACCCTGCTATGTGTTTACCTGGGAGGTGGAGCCGATCCTCAAGCGAGTGCAAAGCAATGATGCATTGCGGACTCTACCATGGAAGCCGAATATGTAGCCGCCTTGAGGCTTCTAAGAGGTCAGATGGTTCAAGAACTACCTCATGGATCTAGACGTGGTACCGGTTTGCCCAAGAGTATCATAGTTTATCGTGATAACTCGTGCAGCAAACCTCAAGGAACCACGGACCCACAAGGCGACTAAACACATAGAGAGAAAGTACCATGTCATACGAGAAATCGTTAGACGAGGTGACGTGTTGATTGAAAAGATTGATACGACGGAAAATCTAGCGATCCATTCACGAAGAGCTCCGCCGCAAAAAGTCTACGATGGACACGTTAGAGGACTCGATTGCGCTGATGGCACCCACTTAGAAAGGAAACTTTGTATAAGTGGGAGAAGCAAAGTGATGGTTGTTTGTAATAGCTAGTAGAAAGACACATGGTATACTAAAAGTTTGCTTTAGTATAAGTGGAGATTGTTGATTTGTATAATCGAAAGCGCTTGGTTGAGCTTGTATACAATGTTTCCTCGTTACCACTATTACAATCTCCTATCCGCTTTGAATACTTGATCGCATATATCCGTGTCCCCTTATCTCATATATAAGTTAGATCATACAGGTGTAGAAGATCACGTAAGTCTCGTATGATTGGTCAAGCTTTAATGAGATATAAAAGTTTCACAAACGAGACGACTTAAGGACGAGTTGTCGGCTTAGTCAGCAGATAGATAAGAAGTGACTGACTTAGTTGCTTGTCTATGCCGGTACGCCTCGACGTATCAAGGATCACAGTGAGATGAGTTCTTCTTTCCGACCGTCGTGAAGAACCAAGATCTCGTGACTTACGATAATCTAAACCTCGATAAGGTATTAGGTGAGTATGAAAGGTCACCATCACTTTGACTTGTTATGAGTGAGGGTTATATGTTCTAACCCAAGATTCTCCGCATCTTGGGTGGTGGCAAGTGTTTGTATGTCACGCTAGTTATCTCAGACGAGTAACCGTATCCGCTAGGATGATGATGTCCCTTAAGGAGCTCAAAGGTTTATTGTACTAAACCCCGCAGTCGAAAGTTAGCTCAAGTACAATAATAAGGTCGAGTGGTACTACTTAAGGAAATAAGGATATTAATCGCTTAAGCAATGATTGCTAGAAATGATTAATGGACGCTCGATATCTTAAATACGGGATTCAGAATGTTCAAGTGCAAGCCCGACTCAACTTCGTAATAAAGGGTAAGTCAACATTCTTTCTAGTGGCATGATCGAATGTTTATAAATTAATTTATGTTCGGGTCAACATAAGATAATTAATTTATTTGAGGCCCATCTTTATTCCTCAGATTTGATCCTCGGTCGCCCATCCAGCCCATAGATCGTGAAAATCGGCGCCCTATAGCTCTCAAGGCAAGATTTTATTCTCTTTATCCCACAAGGATATAATTATATTTATGGAATATGCATAGATCCTTTCCATATAAGATTATGGTAATAATCTTGAGAGTATGGAAATAATCCTAAGAGTATGGAAATAATCCTAAGAGTATGGAAATAATCCTAAGTGTATGGTAATATTCCATATAGATTATGGTAATATTCCATATAGATTATGGTAACATTCCATATAGGATTAAGGTAGTGCATTATAAATATAAGGTATGAGATAATGTCTAAGACACTCACAAATTACAAGCAAGAATTTTCGCCACCCTCATAGTCTCGAGAGAGTTTTCAAAATTGCAGAGCTCGGTGATTTTCCCGTGTATTCTCCATAGCTCGTCCTCACCGACGCTGAGTTTGGGTATCCGGATACACCCGTAAGGTCAAAGCACGAGTCTCGACCGCTCAATCGCTCATCCCGCTCGCTCCACCTCGACAGCATCCAAAGGTAAACACGTAAACCCCAACGTGTCATGATTTAATTATATAGACGCATGCTAGGTTTATAATCAATGTATGGTGAATTAAACACCCAAGATGGATCCTCGGGCGAGGGTTAACAAATGTCTTCCCACACCGGTTTCTCAAGAAGGGTTGAAGCTAACCCCACCAAGGTGAAAACGACATTGACATGCAAGTGTCAAGACCATTCGTGAGATCCATAAACTCACCCCGGCTTAGCCACTCTCAAGAGGTTCCTATCACGGCCGCGGAGAAGCAACCCCTTCTTCAAAATCTTGAGGAGAGCCCTGACTTCGCCTCGGGAGGAGGAACACCATACCGCCTTCACACAACCAGCGAGACTCGCCGACCGCCCACGCACGTCTGCCTCCAAAGAGAGCGAGCTCCTTTCCTTATATTTAGCCGCCTTGACGAGGCCATCAACGTGGTACTTGTGCGAGAGGAGCTCTGACGACAACTACCTATCTACTTCATCACCGAGCACTCAAAGGACCGAGACTAGGTACACCAAATTCAAAAAAATAGCTGCAATCGTGAACGCCAAGAGACGCCTCCGACCTTATTTTCAAGCCCATTCCATCCGTGTATTAACCGACTTACCCGAGACAAGTCTTGTCAAAATCGGAGTCGCTCAGACGAATCGCTAAGTGGGCACCTGAGCTCATGAGCATGATATCTTATACTCCCCGATCGGCCATAAAGGGCAAGCTCGTCGACTTCCCGGTAGGCCAAGCCATCAAGTCAATCCTACAACCGAGGTCACCCAACCTCCGCGCCTACAACGGAGGAACTCGCTCAACCCACCCAACGGCTGTTGGAAATGTACGTGACTGAGCCTCATGCAAAACAGTAATGGGGCAGTATCTTACTGCCCAGAAACAAGAAGAACCCACGACTTTGCCTCCTTCCCACCACAAACAACGAGGTGGAATATGAAGCATCGATCTCGTGACTTCATCTTGCGAAGAGTCGAAAGTGGATAAAATCCAGATATTCGAGATTCCTGTGGTGGTAAACCAAGTCTTAGGAAAATACGAGGCCAAAGAGGATAGGACGAAGCAATACCTTCGTAAAGCAAAAGAAATGCCGACTGCTTCGTGTATTCCACACCACCGAATCCCACGAGGTGAGAATAGTTGAAGCCGATGTCCTCGCAAATTAGCCTCGCCATCAACAAATCCACCAAAGGAGGAAGTTCAATCCAAGATCGAGAGTCCCACATCGCGCCATCACAGAGGCCGAACCGAATCGATAACTCCTATACGAGCTACTCGGAAGAAGGCGTGCGCCTCGTGATCGGCTCCAAGCCAAAAATGATGGTCAAGTCCCGTAGATACCTCATGCACGAAGGAACACTCTATAGAAATCCTACCTCCACCCCTCCCGACGGCTTGGGCGTAAGAGGCGGACTATGTGCTTAAAGAAATTCACATGGGTCTTGTGGAAGTCACATCGGATCACGAGCTCTCTCAAAGAAAACGCTGAGGTCGATATTATCGCCCACCCTCATCTTGGATTCACCAGCTCAAGAAGTGTCCGGCGCCAACTTCACGCTACTACAAGAAGCTACCTCAAACCGACTCAAGCACCTACAAAGTCCTCGCCTTTATGCAAGTGGGAATCGACATCGTTGGTCCTTTCGACCAGCACCAGCCCACTTCGATATTTGGTTGTAGCCATAGACTACTTCACCAAGGGGTCGAGGCGAACCTCTTTCAAACCTCACAAGCAAAAGGATTCGACATTTGTTTGAAAACATAGTTCGCCGCAGATACCACATGTCTTGATCTCGGATAACGGCACCCACCTGTCGACAAAAATTCGTAGAATGGTGAAGAGCTCAGATCACAACACCACCTCGGTTGCACACCCATAGCGAACGGTCGATCAAGTGACAAACCGTGACGATCGCATAAGGATTGAAAAGAGGCTAGATCGAGCTAAAGGGCATCATGAAAATCTCCTCAAGTCCTCTCGTCATACGTAATCCACACCCTGGACTTCCCACTGAAACACCATTCAACTTAGTTTACGGCACCGAGGTCATTATACCAGCCGAGATCGGCCCCGAGCCCGAGAACTCTTCACTTCCCCAAACAGACAACGAGGAAAACTTACGAGTCAACCTCGATGTTGTAGAGGAAAACGCGAACTCGCTTTCATCAACGAAGCCAAGTACAAATGCCAGTCGCAGTACTACAACAAGAGGTGAAAGATCCACACTCCAAGTAGGCGACTCGCCCTACGAAACAATGAAGCTAGTAAAGCCGAGCACCTTAATAAATTGGACCCAATACGGAAGGCCCATACCGCGCCCACGGGACCTCTGCAAAGCGGGCCTATAAGCTTGCTCACCTATCCGTGCACTTATCCCCGAACCCGCATATCACCACCAAGAGGTATTTTACATAGCTTTCATTTCACGCCGGCATCATGTTAGCCCTCTTTTCCTAAGCACGATGTTATTTATTTATCAATAAAACATCTTTTTATTATGCGTGATTATTTTGTCGATCTTATATCCATGTGAAAACTGCTTTCACCCTGATGAAACACACCTTACCTTCAAAAGGGACGCCTCATGAAGATGACAAACCTACAACGTAGGGAACTCAACTAAGCACGCGCCAGGATCACCCCAAGACATACAGATTACTCATTAATTTGAAACATCTACGTACAAGACATACAGACATCATTAATTTGAAACATCGACGTGCAACGGCGCAAAATCGGATCCAGGGACCACCCTCTCGATATTCCTCACAAACAAGGCAAGCACACGATAACTCATTAATTTGAACGCTCTACGCAAAGCATACAGATTACTCATTAATTTGAACATCTACATGCAAACGACGCCCAAATCGGATCTCGTGCAATTCACACCTCTTTATTGAGAAGATATACACTTCGATACATAGTCAAATACATTTACGACTAAACCAATTCCTAAGCTATATTTGTACCTCGTTATGGGGAAAATATACACTTTGACAAAGTCTAAATACATTTACGACTAAAATCAAGTAATAAGTTATATACAAATCATCGGCCTCCGAGCCACTCGCCGTGAATCACCGGTTACACCAGTTCAAACAAAATCTGGTCGACGATGAATACCCGGATGAACTCAGGTTTTCAACCCACCAACGAGGTCGGCGTTTCCACGACCTACCCAGTGCCTCGAACAGCGCATCGACGCCTGACCAAGAGGATGCCCCGGGCCGGCCAACTCCCCCTAGATCTCGCCATTCCACCAAGCTACGACCTCGGCCCCGACCGACGCCCTTCCTCGTCGACCGATGTCCTCGCCGTCCAACTCCGACGATGGGCTCGACCAAGAGACGACATTTCAAATGTCGAACCCATTAACGGAGCACCTCGCATGTTCCATATAGCCGCCGCCCACCTCAACTTCTTCAACTCACATCGCGGGTCCCGACCGCGGGGCTCGCATGCGCCGCTATGGACGATCTCAGAAAGTCGGAGGCACTGACCGCCTCACAAGGCAATCTAAAGCTCTTACCATCGGGCCCCTCCGCCCCTTAGTACCACGCCTTCTAAAAGAAGTTGAGCTCGATCGTCACCTCGAGATATGGTGATTCCACCAGACGGTGTATCACCGCCTCACTCTGCATGCTCTTCTGAGACCCACGCCAACTTCTCGCGCGCCAACTCAAGCCGCTTCTTCACATTGCATCAAGAGACCTGAAGGTCACAAGAGACATCCGCCTCCGGACCTCAAGATGAATAATTCCTCGCCTGCTTCGCTTCTCGCCGTATGGGGTCACCACGCTTAGTCTCTTGAAGTCGCTTTTCACCCGACCCCAACACTGGCTATCCATGCTGCAAGGTCCGGGTCACCGGCAGATCGACTCTCCAAAACACCACCTCCTCATCCTTTCGCCTAAAGCACGTCTGACCTCTTTCAACATGGTCAAAAGATTGTGATCTAGCCCGATATATTGAGAAGACGAAAAGCTAAAACAAAAGACAACACATTCATTTCAAAAGGTGTATTTGTTATTCACAAAGTGGGAATTTACAAAGCTCGGATCCTAATGACCCGATAATCAAACCTATTACAATGGTCAATCGACCGAGCCTCGGGCGGGGCTCACTAACACCTTCCCGCCGCCCCCTTCGTAGGGAAGACTCGAGCTCGCCCCGCCTCCCGCCAGCCCGACTCGGCGAGGAGTTCCTCAAGCTCTACATCTTCATCCTCCTCAGATCGGGTAACGGCCTCACCGCCGTGAGAGAAGCGGAGGCCGCCAATGTCTCCAGCAGGGAAGGAACTCGCCGCAATCACGCGAGCGTAGTCCTTCTACGTCCCGGAGCGACTGACCCACCATGCCCGACCTTGTCAAGTCGTGCATCTCACCACAAACTTTTCTAGATGGTCTGATACCACCGCGGCCCCGAGCACGACGGCAGTCGGAAATGAAGCGCAGAAGGTCTCGATTCGATGAGCTCTTGGGCGAGGCCCTCAAGATCGGCCCGCCTGCAAGCAAGCACTCTTCTTCGGCGAGCTTCTTCTCCGCCGCCTGCCTCCTCAAGACCTCCACTTCGCACGAGCCACCGCAAGGCCGAGTCTTCTTCAGACGGCCTCAAGCTGCCCTGCGGCCTCTCAGATCCGCCTCGCAGCCTCCACAAGCTAGCCTAGCAGCTCAAGCAGCCCCTCGCGTCTCGGCAACGACTCGCCCCTCTCCACCGCCATACCGAGACGCCTCGGCGATGAGACCGCAATCCAAGGCATATCCTCGAAGGTACAGCAGTCCTCCATCACCGTGGTCGTATCCTCGAAAATCACACAATAAGAAACGATAGCGTAGTGAAATAAAGGCGACGCGTATAAACTCATACCTTCGGAAGGATATAGGAGCTTGGAACCGCACCGTGATGTAATCCTCGTGCGGGTATTTGCCGCCGAGGTCGGATCGCCTCGGCTGAGGTGCCGCCACCAACCGGCCGAGGTCGGCCACCACCACGGTGCCTTGCTCGGCTCAGTCCCTCGCCTTCTTTTGCTTGGGTAGCCTGCCTCGGCGATCGTGTTGGAGGCGGCAAGGCGCACCTTTGTCTCTCATGTGGATCGAGCTGCACTGCATAATAAGAAGAGAAACCATTAGCAACTACATCGATATATGAGAAATAAGGAAAAGGGTGCCCTTACCTTGTCCGACCTCGATCCTCAAGCCTCCGAACTATATATTCTCACCAAGATCATTTAGATCCTCCTCGTGAAATCACAAGATATTTCACCGAATGTGTTCAACTCGCCTCTATGGCACCCAAGTGGCTTGACCTTCACATCCTCATCTCGCCCATACCCCACTTATAACTCGGTGCCCATCAACCCGCAAAGAAATACTTTCTTTCGCCAATGGGCAACTTCGGGGCGTCACCCCGAAGAACGACGAGGTGATGTAGTATACACCTCCGCACTATCGACGCTAAAAATGCATCAAGATTTCAAGGAAAGCTTCACTAAGGTCAGAATAAGCGAAACTCTAGCCCAACCAATCCACCTAATGGAGTTCGGGGTCAATCGGCATATCGAATTTGAAAATATTCCTGGATGCTCAAAAGACGGGAGCTAAAGGGAACCTAAGACCAGCCTTTCGCGCTCACGATACGGTGATAAACCCTCTGGCGGCCATGGCTCTATCTCAGATTGCGGCAGCACCATCATGCCTCCGCCGGAATATGGAACTCTTTCGCTATTCTACACATGTCACCGACAATGTAGACTAACTAGCGTCCCCGATCTGTACTCATCCCAGATGGAAGATATCACGAACCCTAGCGCTTAATGCCCCTAGATTTACCCATCAAATTATGGCACATATAATCCCTAATCTCAACCTCACTATCGTGGAGGAAGACGATCAAGCGATCCCACAAAGAAGAGGATGAAGAAGACATACTTACTTTTTAATGAAAGGTTTTGCTCATTCGATGAAGTTTTGAGAATTTCTGGAATACATTCGATATTTTCTCTCGAGCAAATGTACGAAGAAGAAAATGAACAGCTTTTTATCCCCACTTATTTATAGTACAAGTAGCGCCCACAACCGCTTATTCAACTTCCCACGCTGGACTCGACGCGAGGCGACGCAAGACATGTTTCGAAAGCGCCAACCAACCGCCCGCACAGATGACGATTCTAGATCGCCGACATGCCACCGATCGCAATCATCATCGCCGGCATCACCCCACCAACCCGCCGGACCTCGACATCAATGATCACCCGAGCAACCCATTTCGCTCGACTCGCAAACCATGCAGATCGCCCGTAGCAACCCATCTCATTTCGCACTCGGTGAACCGCATGATCACCCAAGACAATACATCTCGCCGGACTTCGCATTCTCCTAACGAAGATAGCCGCCCAACTCCAGCCTCGTAATCCACCTCGCCATCGCCCTAACAACCAACTTCACAAATAACCCCGCCGGCCGGGCCTCGATATTACTCGACGAAGGATATCGCCATCCACTTCTGCAACCTCGCCTCGACTCAACAAAGGTCCAAGATAATCCAAACGGCAAAATATCCATCTCATGGGACTCGCCAATCATCGAATCCAACCCCCATCAAAAGGGCGATAATCTTCGACAACGCCTTCAAATGAGCAACAACCAACCTCGGCAAAATTATACTTCACCCCACCCCACAGTTGTTACTCGACTAATCGTGGTGGGACTATGATGGGATACGACCTAACCGCCAGCCCAATAGCAGTGCCCAAGTCCCAAGTGAACTGGCCCGACCTTATAGACGGCTTTCACGCTCGGCCCAAGGCCCACGCCTAAACCCTTCGAAGATCAACCATATCCTATCGATATGGAAGGAGATATTGAAATAGATATTCAAGGAATGAATATCTCTTATGAGATCGGATCCGTAGTAATCTAGAGTGATCCATAACATGTATAAATAGAAGTTGATCAAGGTAGAGGGTTAGTTACTATTTGAATACTCAAGCTTTAGATACATTCATCAGAATTTTATAGTGAACGATTGAGGAATCACTCATCCGTGACGTAGATTTTTCTTTGATCGAACCACGAAAAGCTCTCGTGTTTTTATCGCTTACAAATCTCACACACTAGATTTATCATATGTGTTGTTGAAAAAAATTATAAGTGAAAAGCTGTAGAAGGAAATTTTGATTTTGTTTTTTTCCTTCTGTAAGTTTATACATCAAAACTTATGAATAACCAAATTGATATGAATCATATGATTATTGGTTTACTGTGATAATAGATTATGCTATATTGATTGTTGAATTGGAAAGGAAATGAAACGAGGTAAACTTTGTAAAGCTATGCTGCTTTATTGCTATACTTTTGTTGAGAGGGGGAGCAGGTGATTCCAGGTGATTCTTTGTTCTTGTTCATTGGAGTTTACGAATATGTAATATTCATAATAATTATATTTATTAATAATTTTCGAATCACAAATTTCTATTTTAATAAATTATTCTTATTAAATAAATCTAAAATTGAAAGATACTATAAATCGTGCCAAAATTCAATTTCAATGATTTTAAAAATTGCTTTAAAAATTCAAACATTACGATCAATTATTTTACGAACACAAAATCATTAATTATTATAATTTATTATTCTTAACAATGTTTAAAATCCAAGTATGACTAGATTATGAATATATTTACACGACTTAAAAAATAATGATTTAATTACAAATTAGGTCATTGATGATAATTTAATTTGCAATCAACCCACTTTCAAAAGACAAAGTTATGTTTATCCATTATATCAAAAAGAAAAATCCCATACTAACTTCTTTCATATTCTTTCTTACGTATTGTTTATGAAAAAATAAAGTAAAAATTAGATTAGATGGTCCCATAGTATGTGGTATGCCTACTTAGAGGTGATTGACTCAGTTTATAAGTTATTTAAGAGTTTATAAATTGTAGTAAAATTTTTGATAAAATAAATTATTAAATAGCTTATAAACTGTGAAAATAAGTTCCAATAATTTATAAGCTCACTTAAAATAAGTTGCTCAACTCTAACTTATTTTTTCATAAGCTCGTAAACAATCATTAATTTACCAAAATAACCTTATTATAGTTTGTTATTTCCTAAATATACACTACCAACTCACATCTCATCAATTTTATCTCTCTAAATATGATTTCTCTCTCTAACTCACGATTCTTTCTCTATTTTATAAGATCAATTATCCATACACTTTAACAACTTCTAAGCTCTTGAGACATACCTCTTATACTCTAAAATAAGCTTAACCAAACACCCCCTTAGTCTAATTTAATAACTAAGTGGGTCGAATTAATTCACAAACCATTCACAATTGACTCGTGAAAACTCAAATTGATTGACTACCAAGATCGGTAGGTTGAGAGAGCTTTTATCAAGCTTAATTGACTGTCAAGATATTTACAAAATTGTCCTTAATAGTTTTATTATTTACACGTACATTTAATAGAATAAATGTAATATGATTTATTTATTTATTTATCTTATTTAATAATAAAATATGTAATATAATGATTTTACTTTTAAATATTAATATGTAATCAAATTAAGCCAATTAAGCTCGAACTCGTCGAGTTCATTCTTGAATTAAGATCGAGCTCGATCAAGTTTTATTTGAGCCTTCGAATTTTCCATTAATCAACTCGACTCAGACCAATTACACCAAATTTGATTCGCTTGTAATGAAATAGCAATTTTATGAATCTATCGAAGTTAAATCTTTAGACCATAAGATTAGCTTGCCCAATAAATTTAATCATAGAATAATATTTCTTCCAAATGATAAAGTGCATCAATACTCCAGAGAAGTGTATAATTTTATCTTATTTTTGGAGTCAATTATTGAAAGTGTTGTCACTTAAACACATAATTGTTGTGTAGATCGTTATCCACACATGTAGAGAAAATAACGGAAATAAAACCTAAAGAACATCAAGTAACTTTTTCTACATATTAAAATTATAATCCGTTGATATCAATCTATGTCGAAAGTATTCACTATAAGTATACAACGAAAATTACAAAACTCACTACTTTATCAAATATAAAATCGCGCTTTGAGTCGAAAGGTATCTATGAAAATACAAAATATTACCTCACGACACTCATGTGTTATCTAAATGTTATGAAAATGCACTCAAAGACATGAACATATCTTTAGTGAACTTTTCAAGGATTGCATGATTCATTGTTGTCGATCTACCTATCTTATATAGGAGTTGAGAGGCCTTCAACCGCACTAGGATGTGAGTTGGTCGTGGCGCTAATAGCTCCAACTAGCTCCTAAAAATAGGAATCGAACATCTACTCTTTCATCCTTATCTCTTATGATCCGATTCTCACATTTCTGCCATACCATCGCATCCAAATTTTAACATCCATAACACGCACACATCAAGAGGAAGAAAAGGCCGAACCCTAAACTAATTTATTCCATACAGTGAGAAGACTCGTTGAGAGTTCAACAAATTCTAACAACTATCAACGTCTATATGAGAGAGTATCAAGTATGTGTTTGAGTTGGTGTGGTAGAAAGGAACTTTGAACAAGACTGGCGGCTGGCAAGTGCAGCCTTGCCATGTGGTTGTGGCATCCTTATCAATATGTGGTGACTCGACCTCGCATCATGATAGTTATTTGAATTTTGCAACCCTATATATGCATTTCTATCCAAAAGTAATGGCATATGTAAATACGTGAGCCTCCAACGATTAAGATTAGGTGAGATTCGTGAGGTTCGGTTTTTATTTGAATCTCAAAATTGAACCAAACTTGAAAATTCAAAATCGATTTTTTTAAAAATCGAATCAACTGCTTTATATATCCAAACCGAATCGAAATATTCATTTTGTTCGATTTTAATGTAATTTAAATTATAATTAATATAAATATTATAATATTATAATATTTATATATATATATATATATATAATTATATATATAATATTAACCAATTTAAATATTAATAATATAAATAATATATATTTATATATAATATATACATAATATATATAAAAAATCGGACGGTTTGGTTTAAAATTGATTTTTTCCCAAATCAAACCGAATCGAATTAATTTTGCTTTCAAATTTAAACCGAATCAACCGATGATCGATAAATCGAATCAAACCGTTAATTTCTATTCGATTCGGTTCAATTTTTGCTTACCCCTAATTAAGATCAAGTAAATTTGTCATATATCATCATCCTTATTTGAAATGCAATACATATGATTACAACATAAAATATACATATCAATATCATGATAGTAGTTGTCCAAGCAAAAATTACGTGAGAAAGTATAGGAGAAAAAACTGACAGATCATTAAATTAAGTTAATCATAGTCCAAGACCTAATCAGAATCAACATTAAGTTACAATAAATAGTCTCAACTGTTGTAAATGAAATTATTTATCTCGAAATGGCACAACCAACCTCGAGGTCCAAACATTGAAATAACTCGAGATAAAAATATAGGGGGTAATGGTATGGTGTGCCTCAAATGATAAAATCCAATTTGTCCAGATTCCTCATACAACTTCACATGGAAACCTCATAATTTTTCAATCAATTTGTAGGGCCCATCTACCGATTTTACAAATGAATTTGATACCCAATATATGTAATATGGTTCATTGCTCAACCATTGCGCATAAGAGAAACATTTTATAGGCTAATTTGCAATTAAAAACACAAAACTCTTGTACATTCGTCCGCATATCAGATTTTAAAAATATCATTTATTATAAAGAAAAATATCATTTATATTAAAGAAAATATCATTTGCTTAAGATTACTTACATTAAATAAAAGATCAAATATCATTTATATCGATAAACGATCAAAATCTGCACGCCATGACCTGACGCAAGAGACCACCTCATTAAAAAGCGACTCGTCATCAACTACAAAGGTCGTCAAACAAGCATCGTTAGATCCATCTATTTGGATGATTTTGATCATTTACTCACCATTCAGACATTTGTTCTTCACAAGATTGATGCTTATCTAGACGGCTCAGGATTTCAATAATTAATTACAACATACAAACAATTTGATGTACTATTAGACAAATATTACCCTAGTGCAAAATCTTGGAGCACAAAATGTTACAACATATATAATTCATTTCCAAGCAATCGCCTTACCTTGATGCAGAATCTTGGCTCAAAATTAGGTATATACTTTGAAGATTGTTCGTATCTCTATGATTCAAAGAAATTTACGCATAGAAAGGCAACCAATCAATACAAATCTAATAAATAATAATTGCATAGGATTACCTAACTTGAAGAATTTTGAGTCACGATCATGCTGAACTCAACCCACCATGCCAAGTTAGACACTCACCAAAAAATATATGGTTGACGATGATATAGCTAAAGGATAAAGCTACAGTCATTTGGCAACAAGTTGGATGGATGGTAGGTTACGGATGCTGATACCAAGCGATTTTGTTTTACATTTCACACCGTACCAAAAGAAATTTTATAATAAAATAAAAATAAATAATATTGTTTAAATTACATTATAATATTCAAAAATAAAAGTTAAACACAATCACATCATAACATTTTTTTCTATTCTTCATCTTTGAAATCACTACATAATAGTTTCATTAGTGATATCGACGAACACATCATTCTCAATTATAGGAAACTAAGAATCATTCAAGAATTGGTCTCTCATACGATTGCATAGAGAACTTTCACTTAATTTCATCACGAAAAACTTTTCATCGGCGCAACTTGTAACCCTGAAGATCAACGACAACTTAACTAACAAATAAACCAAAGAAAACCTTCATGTTTTCTTATAGAGACCATCCGTTGAGCAAGACTTTCAATATCCGATACTTGTGAAAACTTTTCATTTATAAGACATCGAAAATAAATTTTCAAGTTGATTTTCAAGTTCATACAAAGTAACTTCAAAAATTCGGATGGAACACTCATGCAAGCAACTTCTCCGAATTAAATGCAAAATCGACCTCATTGTTTCTCTTATTCAGTGAGTGAAGACAAAGACCTTTTCAATTTCTTAACTAAACAAACACGTAATATATACTACAAAATAATTTATCAAATCTCTTATAAAGCCGAATAAAAAGTCTAATTGTGGAAAGTTAACTAAACAAACACAGAAAATATATAACTAAAGTTATTATATTAAAACTTAGAATATGCAAAATAAAACTGAAAATTAATGAAGAAAAGCTTAATGTGCTTCGTGAGTCAGAACTAATTTTTGGCTTTTTGCTTGATACAAGATATTTTTATTCATTTGTAGCTTTTGTAACATTGAAACTGTGATACAGAGAACATGTAATTTTGTAGTCACATATTTTAATTAGGAGAAATGGTAAGCTTAGACAGTAGCAAACGAAACAATCAAATGTAACAATCCAAATCACGATTCTCAGCAAGAAAACTAACTAAAATTACATAATAACTAATTTAATTTGATAATTTTAGAAGCAATCAACACATTCAATAACCGAACAAACAACGAGAAAAAGAGGGAATATGGTTTATGTTGCAAACTCCTCAAAATTAGAACAAAATCATAAATTCAAAAGTCATCTGAGTCTGAGGTCGCCGATGTCATTCCTGACGAAGATGTCGATTCTTTGTTGTGGAAGAAATGATAATGAGAGACAGAGAGAGGGTAATCTCATCGAGTCAAGCTCCAAAAAGATGATATTTTATATATTCAATAATATATTAAAAATTATAACTAAAATATGAAATTACTAAAATACCTCAGTATTTTTCAAAATTGCTGGGCGCCTTGGCCCCTTACTACCTCTGTCCCTACTGATACCACCTGATAATCAAAAAATTATATATATAGGGATTGATTCACATACACACACTTATTAACGTGTAAACATACAAACAATGCATAAGTACATTATTATGTACATGCATAACACCTATAGAATTATGCATATGATACACGTGTGTATTTTACTTGAAGTAAATACACAATCCATTGTTATATTGTAAATGCACATATATATACATATGTATAACTTTAACGTGTTGTGCATTTATAAATTGTACTTATGCATTATTCGCATGTTTACACGTTATGATGTATGTACGCTAACCAATATATATATATATATATATATATATATATATATATATATATATATAGAGAGAGAGAGAGAGAGAGAGAGAGAGTTAGGTTCAAATAAAACCATTTTTATCCTAAAACTAAGAACCAAATGAATTCACTATGAAAGTTGATGAATTCGCTGGATAAGTTATCAATTTTAAAATTCAAAATTTTTCACACGGGTTCAAATCCCATGGAGGCTAAAATTTTATTTTTTGGATTCATTAACTTTTCAATGATTCATCAACTTTCACTTGAATTAATCATTTTTGTTCTCACGCTCACGATAAAAGTGATTCTCACGCTAACCTCCCACACACACACACACATATATATATAGAAGTGAATCAATGAGAACTACATCTTTTTGCGAATCTCGAACCATGATAAGACGTTGAAGATGATGCACAAAATAGATAAAGTTGTGCATAACTAAAACTTTCTAAAATTATTTTGTTGTGCAACAGCTTTAGAAAGTTTTCGTTATGCACAACTTTATACTCTTTACGCATTATCTTCAACGCCTTATGCATGGTTCTCAAGTTCTCAAAAAGATGAGTTCTCACTAGATCCAACCCCTATATATATATATATATAAATTGAGTTGATGAGTACCATGTCCTTATCTTATGTAGTATATAATATCCAATCTACACCATACATTTTGAATATGTGGAAGTATCATAGTTTGACAAGTGTTAGTCTATTTTTACTATTTATTTTAGTTTCATAGGCAAAATAATCTTCTTCTTCTTCTTCTTCTTCTTCTTCAATTTTATTTACATTAGCGTGATCGGATAACAATGGCACGAACAATGGTGGACAACAAATTTTGAGAGGAAAATAGTAAGAAGAAGAATTTGAGAAGAAAACTCAAGATTTTGAAGAAAAAAATAGAATGTGATTTTGAGAGAAGATTGATGGATCGATAGAGAGGGAGACTATAGGGGTAGTTTATGGCAAAGTTTGCCGACCAGAACTTCGTCAATCAGAGGAGACATCGGAACTGAGGAAGAAAGATGAGGGTGAGTTTTATTGTTAAAATGAAGAATATGCATATGACAAAACATACTCATGCATATGATAAAACATAAACATGCATGTTTGATGCAGATTTCAGCATGAACCGTCCAACAGTCCAGCAAATGGGTCGACTTTGAACTTAAATCTGCTTTAATTGTGAATGAATCAGCACATGTGCCATATATGGTTTCGAAGCCCTTTGAGTCTAGTTTCATATGCAACAAACGAAAGGTCATTTCGAGTTTTCTAGAAGGAGTTATGACAGTTTTACTAGAAGGTGGCAGTGCAGTCCGAAAGTTGCGAATTCAAAAAGTCTTTCATAAGATTAGTCTTGTATTTATGAGTTATTCATGTATCTAAGAGGATGAGTGAATTTGCATTTAGTGAGGGAATTGAAGAGTTGTACATGAGAAGTATAAATATGTGTAAGTGTGAGAATGAACGGGGCAAGAAAAATTGAATCAAAATACTTACATTTGAGTTTACATTGAGAAGAAGGATTTCTTCTTGTATCTCTCTTAGCCTTTTGGTGGATTCCTTAAGGTGACGAGTCCCCTTGGAGTGTTTTCTTGTGTTTCTTCTCAATTGCCCGTATCAAGTGGTATCAGAGCCAAGGTTCGCGATGCCGCCACGTCAAAGAAACAATCCGGGTGGAGCCCAAAGGCGTGAGCGCGATCTCCGCGATATCGAGTTGGAAGAATTGAGTAGACAAGTGCAACAACTCCAGCAATGCCTCGAGCGTGGCGAACCTTTGGAACATGATGAGTCGCATCATGGTTCAGAAGATGATGAGAATAACACTGCCGTCGAGACAGAAAATCCTTTCTACCGCAACCGAAGTCCAAGCGTCCAACCAAGAGCACGTGATCATCACCAACGTCAATCCCAACCATTTTTCAACACCAAAGTCGATATTCCGGAGTTTGAAGGTAGAATGCAACCTGAAGAATTTATTGATTGGCTGCACACTGTCGAAAGAATTTTTGAATACCATGATGTACCTGAAGATCGTAAAGTGAAGCTTGTTGCTATCAAATTGACAAAGCATGAGTGAATTTGGTGGGAACACTTCAAGAAGCAGCGTGTTCATGAGGCCAAAGGTCGATCGAAACTTGGGAAAAATGAAGAAGATGCTTAGGCGAAAGTTCTTACCCCGTAACTATCGTCAAGATATGTTTCAAATTTCATAATCTCAAGCAAAAGGAGAAAACCGTGAGAAGAGTACACGGTTGAATTTGAACATCTCATGATGAGATGTGAAGTCATGGAACAAGGAACAAACGATAGCTCGTTATCTTGAGGTTTGAGATATGAAATTGCTAATATTGTTCAATTACAGTGCTTGGAACAAGGATGGATTTTCTAACAAAGGAGGTGCAGCTATTTCAAGCCCACTTCAAACAGCCGACCTCTTCAAGCCACAGACGAAGAAAATGATGCACTAAAATCAAATACATCTAACAATTATGCATCTTCATCTCGACAATGCTTCATGCCATGGTTTTGGGCATATTGCATCCGATTGCCCAAATAGAAGAATTGTCTCACCGTTGAAGAAGACGAACCAACTAAAGAAGTTGAAGAGACAAATGAAGTTGAGGAGATGATGAAGAAGTCACTTATGGCGATCAAGGAGAATGTCTTGTAACGAGAAAATGCCTAAGTGTTATTCAAGAAGAGGAAGATTGGCTCACACAACATCTTCCACACGAGATGCACCGGCAAAGGAAAAGTGTGCAATGTGATCATTGATGGGGGAAGTTGCGAGAACATGGTGTCTTCCGAAATGGTGGAAAAGCTTAATCTCAAAGTTGAGGTACATCCACATCCTTATAAACTTTCGTCTCACTAAAGGTAATAAAATAAAAGTCGAAAATAGATGCTTGGTGAATTTTTCGATCGGTAAAATTATAAGGATTCGCTTGGTGTGATGTTGTCCGATGGATGCTTGTCATCTACTCCTTGGACGACCGTGGCAATATGATCGAAATGTTATTCATGATGGTCGTAAAAATACTTATCTTTTTGAGAAAGATGGAGCTAAAATTATTTTAGGGCCGACTAAACTTGAGATCACTCCCAAGCCTTCTAAAGGGGAGGGAATTATTTTGCTCTCTAAGTCTCAATTTGATGCAGCACTTGAAGAAGCAAAAGAATTTTATGTTCTTGTGATGATGGAGGAGAACGAGGATAATAAGAAAATTCCTCAAATAATGCAACCCATTCTTGATGAATTTCAAGATGTTATTCCTGAAGAAATTCCTGTTGGTCTTCCGCCTTTGAGGGACATCCAACATTGTATTGATTTCTTTCCTGGAGCATCAATTCCAAACAAGGCGGCGTATCAAATGAACCCCAAAGAGCACGAGGAGCTGCAAAGGCAAGTTCAAGAGCTTATGAACAAGGGCTTATTAAGAGAAAGCATGAGTCCGTGTGCCGTTCCAGCTCTTCTAGTTCCAAAGAAGGACAAAACTTGGCGAATGTGCGTGGATAGTCGAGCGGTGAACAAAATCACAGTCAAGTACCGCTTTCCGATTCCCCGCCTTGACGACTTGCTGGACCAACTCCATGGAGCATCAATCTTTTCAAGATAGATCTTCAAGTGGCTATCACCAAATTCGGACGAGGCCCGTGATGAATGGAAGACAGCTGCTCAAAACAAGAGACGGGCTATATGAGTGGATGGTGATGCCGCTTGGCCTTTCAAATGCTCCAAGCATGTTCATGAGGTTAATGAACCAATTATTCAAGCCATTTATTGGTAAGTTTGTCGTCGCTTATTTCGATGATATCTTGATCTTTAGTAGAAGTGGTAAGCAACACTTAGAACATCTTTATCAAGTTTTGAAGCTCTAAGAAAGGAGAAGCTTTATGCTAACATGAAGAAATGTGAGTTCTTTGCAAAAGCCTTGTTTTTATAGGCTTCATCGATCAGGTGAAGGATTAAGGTGGACCCAAGCAAGGTAGAAGCTATTGTAAGCTGGCCGACCCCAACTACTGTTCGTGATATTCAAGTTTTCATGGCCTTGCTTCCTTCTACCGTCGCTTATCAAGGATTTAGCACTCTTGTTGCCCCAATCACAGAGTGCTTGAAGGGTGGAATATTTCAATGGTCAAAGAACGCACAAAAAGTTTTGATCTCATGAAGAAAAGATAATAGAAGCTCACGTTCTTGCACTCCCAGATTTTGAAAAGGTGTGTGAAGTGGATTGTGACGCTTCAAATGTTGGCATTGGTGCTGTTCTTAGCCAAGAAGGTAAACCTCTTGCTTTCTATAGTGAGAAATTAAATGGAAGTCGAAGAAATTATTCCACCTATGATAAAGAGTTTTATGCTATTATTAGAGCTTTAAGTCATTGGAGTCATTATCTCTTGCCGAAAGAATTCATTCTCTTTTCGAATCATGAAGCTCTTAAGTACATTAATGGACAGCATAAACTCAATCGTCGACATGCAAAATGGGTTGAATTTCTTCAATCATTTACTTTCCACATCAAGCATAAGTCGGGCAAACAAAATCAAGTGGCGGACGCTCTAAGCCGAAGGCATTCTCTACTTTCCAAATTACAAGTAGAAGTCTTAGGCTTTGATGTTCTCAAGGAGCAGTACAAAAATGATCCTCAATTTGAGAAGATTTGGGAGGAATGTTCAAATGATCCGTCTAATCATTTCTTGTTACAAGACAGATTTGTTTTCAAGGGTAATCAGTTATGTGTTACACAAGGCTCTCTTAGAGAATCAATTATCAAAGAAGCTCATGGAGGAGGGCTTGCTGGACATTTTGGTAGAGATAAGACTCTGTCTCTAGTTCGGGAAAATTTCTATTGGCCGAGAATGGATCGAGATGTTGCAAAGTATGTGGAGCGTTGTCGAATTTGTCATATAGCCAAAACCCAAGCTCAAAATACGGGTTTATATACTCCTTTACCCGTTCCGACGACTCCATGGGAAGATGTGAGCTTAGACTTTGTTGTGGGATTGCCAAGAACACAAAGAAATAAAGATTCTGTTATGGTGGTGGTAGATCGATTTTCTAAGATGGCTCATTTTGTGCCATGTAACAAGACCATGGATGCTTCAAACATTGCCGACCTATATTTTCGTGAGATTGTGAAGCTGCACGGCATTCCGAAGACTATAACATCTGATCGTGATCCAAAATTTATGAGTCACTTTTGGCGAACACTTTGGCGGAAACTGGGGACCATTCTCCAGTTTAGTACTCATCATCCCCAAACCGATGGTCAAACTGAAGTTGTTAATCAAGTTTGGGAAATCTTTATGAAGTTTGGCACGAGGTAATATTCGCCAATGGGATCTTGTTCTTGCTCAAGCTGAATTTGCCTACAATAAGTCTAAAAGTCAGACAACTGGAAGCACCCCGTTTGAAGTTGTGTATGGTTGCAATCCGAACAGCCCCTTGGATTTGACTCCTATTCCAACTACACATTCCTATAGTGGAGATGCCAAGGATAGAGTCAAGAACATCAAGAAGATGCATATGGAGGTATATGATCGAATTGTGAAGAAGAACGAAATGTACAAGAAGAGGGCCGATAAACATCGCAGGCCATCAACATTTAATGAAGGGGACTTGGTCTGGATCCATCTTCGTAAAGAAAGATTTCCTAGAGGACGTCATGGGAAACTTAAGCCACGAGCAGATGGTCCTTTCAAGATTCTTCATCGTGTTGGGGAGAATGCTTACAAGATTGAGCTTCCAGGAGAGTATGGTGTTTCTGCAACGTTTAACATAGCCGATTTATCTCCTTATCATGGCGAGCAAGAGGAAGAGGATGATACAAACTCAGGGACGAGTTTTCTCGCAGCGGAAGCGAATGATGCAGATTTCAGCATGAACCGTCCAACAGTCCAGCAACTGGGTCGACTTTGAACTTAAATCTGCTTTAATTGTGAATGAATCAGAACATGTGCCATATATGGTTTCGAAGCCCTTTGAGTCTAGTTTCATATGCAACAAACGAAAGGTCATTTGGAGTTTTCTAGAAAGAGTTATGACAGTTTTACTAGAAGGTGGCAGTGCAGTCCGAAAGTTGCGAATTCAAAAAGTCTTTCATAATATTAGTCTTGTATTTATGAGTTATTCATGTATCTAAAAGGATGAATGAATTTGCATTTAGTGAGGGAATTGAAGAGTTGTACATGAGAAGTATAAATATGTGTAAGTGTGAGAATGAACGGGGCAAGAAAAATTGAATCAAAATACTTACATTTGAGTTTACTTTGAGAAGAAGGATTTCTTCTTGTATCTCTCTTAGCCTTTCGGTGGATTCCTTAAGGTGACGAGTCCCCTTGGAGTGTTTTCTTATGTTTCCTTCTCTCTTCTCCAATTGCCCGGTATCAATGTTGATCACGAAACACTAATATGCATATGAAAAAAATACACTCATACATATAATAAAACATCTCATGCATATAATAATACATAAACTTTCATGAAAAAGCACACTCATGCATGTAACAAATCATACTCATGCATATAACAAACATAAACCTGCATGTTGATTAACGAGCGCTGAAAGTGTGTTTCCATCATACTTCAAAATATAAACTCATATGTATATTTTTGTTGATAAATGCATAAGTTTGTTCAAAAATGTGTATGTTTTGTTTTTCTATATCACATAATAAATTAAATTACTAATCTACCTTAAGTGTAACAAAAATAAGTTTAAAAAATGCCCTAAAAAATCTCCACCATGGAATCTATGAAATGAATGGATTAGATTAAATATTATATACTACCTCAGACTTAGATATTAGTCTTCTCTTTCTTTCTCTATATATTAATATATATATTATTTGTACCTTTCATCCCAAGCTGATATTTTTGTTTCTTCAATTATGCACCAACATATATGATGGTTTTCCATAATGTTCTTTACTACATCTATTATTAATAAGGAATAATATCTAGTAACTGTAAAACTTCAATTATCAACTCCGGAAACACACAAAGTGAGTGTAATAAATTTCTACTATAATATAATCACTGCACTGATTATATAAAGACAAATTTCAACAAAGCATTGTCCATATGCAGCACAAAATACGTTAGCATTATTATCCGCATAAAGACAAAGATCTGTGTGGTGCATGAATCCGCATGTTATTTATTTCAAAGACAAAGGAACAACTTACTCTTTATCGAAACTTCGAACTGATAGCTGACTCAAGCAAGCTTCTCTCTGCTTCAGCCTGCTGTCCTGATGGAGGATTTTAGCAAGTTATCAGAACCTGAAGCAGTAAATATACCAAGAAAAGAAGAAGAGGAAGAAGATGACCCTGAAAGAAGCACGTTACATCGGCCTCTGCTCAAAGAAGATCAAACACTTTCTTCAAACTCTATCGCCATAGTTGGAGCAAAGGTTTCTCACATAGAGAGCTTGGATTATGAGTAAGGGGATTTAAAAAAAAAAAAAAATCCATGCCCTTTTTTCTCGTATTCATAAAAATTACTTGAATCTTTTCTTCTGACTGGTTCAGGATCAATGAAAATGATCTGTTTAAGCAAGACTGGAGAAGCAGATCGAAAAAGATGTGCTGCAGTATATCTTCTCGAAATGGTTGCTCGCATTCCTTATTGGGCTGCTAACAGGACTGATAGCCACCTCATCAATCTTGCAGTCGAAAATATTGCAGGATACAAACTTCTCGTTGTCGTTGAATATATCGAGCAGAAAAGGTATAGTCACAACACCTCCTGGCAACTGTACATGTCCATAAGCTAGTCTAATTTTTTCAAATGTCTTGATCGTACCTGTATAAGTAGAGTCGAGATATTTTGCCTACATGATGGAACTTGTAATTTGGGATTGCCTCAATCTTGATGGTTGCAGATACCTAATGGGATTCATGTATATGGCTGTGGCAAATCTTCTCCTAACTTCGGTGGCTGCCGTTCTCTGTGTTTGTTTTGCACCTACTGCAGCAGGACCTGGAATTCCTGAAATAAAAGCTTATCTCAATGGAGTTGACACCCCCAATATGTTTGGGGCAACAACATTGTTTGTGAAGGTTCCCTTTTATTCAGCGAATTCAGCATCTCATATTATTGAAACAAGTGGTGTGATAATTGATTATGAACTGAGAAAGCAATCTAATGTGTCAAACAAGTTTATTAGGAATACCTATACAATTACAATCTATGTCACAAGTTAAGAAAATACCATCTTGTTATCTGAGAGGTGTGCTACTCTCATCATCATCACAGATCATTGGAAGCATTGGAGCTGTTTCTGCTGGCTTAGATCTTGGGAAAGAAGGACCTCTGGTACACATTGGTTGCTGCATTGCATCCCTATTGGGTCAAGGTGGGCCAGACAATTACCGCGTTAAATGGCGTTGGCTACGGTACTTCAACAATGACAGGGACCGGCGTGATCTAATCACATGTGGCTCTTCCTCCGGAGTCTGTGCTGCTTTCAGGTCCCCAGTTGGTGGTGTCCTCTTTGCTCTTGAGGAGGTGGCAACATGGTGGAGAAGTGCTCTCCTGTGGAGAACCTTTTTCAGTACTGCAGTTGTGGTTGTAATTCTTAGGGCCTTCATAGAGTACTGCGAATCTGGTAACTGTGGCTTATTTGGGAGAGGAGGTTTGATCATGTTCGACGTCAGCGGCGAATCTGTAACCTACCACTTAAAGGACCTCATCCCTGTTGTTGTAATAGGAATTATTGGTGGCATCTTGGGAAGCCTTTACAACCATTTTCTCCACAAGGTCCTCAAGGTCTACAACATCATAAATGAGTAAGCACCATAACTAACTTGTACTTTGCAATATATTGGCATCAACTGCTAACTCAACCATGACTCGTCTGATTCTTTCGTCTATACTGAATGCTATCCATCCAGACTTCCCTTCGAGGTATTTTCTTGTGAAATTTAAATCAAATGCATCAGAAATGCTAACTTTGAGGCTATTTTGCAGGAAGGGAAAATTGCATAAACTTCTTCTCAGTCTGAGTGTATCCATTTTCACTTCTATATGCATGTTCGGACTTCCTTTTCTTGCAGAGTGCCGACCATGTGATCCAGCCCTACTGGATATGGGATGTCCCACAACAGGTGGTACAGGAAACTTCAAACAATTCAACTGCCAAACAGGCTACTACAATGACCTAGCCACTCTTCTCATTACCACCAATGATGAAGCTGTTCGGAGCATTTTCTCCATAAACACTTCCACGGAGTTCCATGTTTTCTCTCTCATCATCTTCTTCATACTATATTGCATACTGGGACTTATCACCTTTGGTATTGCCGTCCCATCTGGTCTGTTCATCCCTATCATACTCATGGGTTCTGCTTATGGTCGTATCCTAGGTATCATCATGGAACCATACACTAATATTGATCAGGGCCTCTGTGCGGTTCTTGCGGCAGCCTCCTTATGGCTGGTTCCATGAGAATCACTGTTTCTGTGTGTCATATTTCTTGAGCTCACCAACAACCTTCTCTTGCTCCCCATTACAATGCTAGTTATTCTAATTGCTAAAACAGTAGGCGACTGCTTCAATCCAAGCATCTATGACATAATACTGGAACTAAAAGGACTACCTTTCTTGGACGCACATCCTGAGCCATGGATGAGGAATATTACAGTTGGCGAGCTCGCTGATCACAAGCCAGCAGTTGTCACCCTAAGTGGAATTGAGAAGGTGGGTCAAATTGTGGAAGTCCTGGAAAATACCACACAATGGTTTCCCAGTTGTCGATGTAGGAGTGGTTCCACCAATGGGGCACCAAATAGTGCAACTGAAGTTCATGGCCTGGTCTTGAGAGCTCATCTCATTTTAGTGCTGAAGAAAAAGTGGTTCCTGCAAGAAAGAAGAAGAGCAGAAGATTGGGAAGTGAGAGAGAAATTCACTTCCATGGATTTGGCTGAAAGGGGAGGCAAGATTGATGAGATAATAGTGACCAAGGATGAAATGGAGATGTTTGTTGATTTACATCCCTTAACCAACACGACTCCATACACAGTGCTCGAAAGCATGTCAGTCGCCAAGGCAATGGTGCTCTTCAGGCAATTAGGGCTTCGCCACATGCTTATCATACCCAAGTATCAAGCAGCTGGGGTAAGCTTAAGTTGCAATTTTTGATAATGGAGTAACTTTCTGAATTAAAAAAGAGAAAAAAACATACAATGCTTAGCAAATATAATGCAGAACATATTCTGTTCGACTTATAAACATATCTAACCTGCTGTTTTTGACCCTTCAAACAGGTGCATCCTCTGGTGGAATTTTGACAAGGCAGGACTTGAGAGCCCACAACATTTTGAGTGCCTTCCTCAATTAGATAAGTCCACTGGACATAAAAGGGACATTGATCTCCAGCACGATAGCTCATTCACTTTCCAGATACATCAAATTCATCTTTAAAATTTGCAGTCATTTTGTTGAATAATTCATTCTTTTCAAATTCATAAGCATAGAATAGACAAAAGGGTGTAGATTGTTATCATGATACAGTTGTTACTCATACTCCTCCGTCCACTAAGAGTGTGTCATAATCACCTTATTAAGTGTCCACAAAGAATGTGTCACTTTCTTTTTAGAAACACTCAATTTTATAGCTCAACCTCACAACCACTCATTACTTACCCGAAAACCATCATCCGCCCACACTTAATACTTATAATTCAACCCCAACCACTCACTTCTTATATGGTGGGATCATTTCTCCACCAAATAATCTACCAAACATTTTATTAAATTTGTATCGTCCACCAAGTGACACACTCTTGATGGACGGAGGGAGTAAATCATAACTAATTCATCTCATCTCTTTGAATCAATCTATCAATATACAAATGTGCCCAAACCAGCTATAATTACAGAAGATTGAAATCCTTTTCTTCATTCAAAGCTCATTCAACAGAAATTCTTCAAAATCTGTCTGGATCACATATATGAATGTAAAAATTGCTCCTCAAGCCAGTCTTTTCTTCTTCCCAGATTTTGTTCGCTTTATCTTTACCCGGACCTCTCTTGAACATGACCTCATATCTACTCATACCAAATCTCTAAGACAAGCTCAAATTTATGCTACACAAATAATCCATCTCAGATTAACCTCATTGGAGCATGCTCCAAAACTCTAGTAAAAAAATGCATAAAAGTAAAACATAGTACACAACACAAGGGGCATACCCATTGGGATGCCCTCACAACTGTGATATGTGGATGCTATTGGGATTCATTCCACTTCGCTGACACCAAAAGCAGAGACCTCGTGTTTCCTTATAGTTCCATCTAAATGGCCAACAATGAGATATGCTATATTATAGAAGAAAAAATGACCAATAAGTGTGATATTTTGAGTTTTTTTTGTAACGAACATTTTAGGATTGAATTTGTCATGTCATGTTTTTTTAATTTTACGATTGATTTTCTTGTAATTGAATATGATCCTGGTATTTTTAGAATTGATTGGTTGAATAAAATATGATTGTGGTATTTTGAATTTTTATTAAATATTAAATTTAGAAATATATCGTCAATTGAAAATAAGTTTAAACAAATATGAATATAGATCTTAAATAAATTGATGCAATCTAAGACAATGGTAACGTCATCTATGTATGACAATGGAAAAAAATCAAATTGGTAGAGGAAAACGACATTGGGCTCTAAACTCTATGACAACGGGCATGTATTGATGTTGTAACTATCTACCACATCGGACATTAAATTTACGACTACGATATTTGGCAATATAGTAGTAATGAGCTCGAAACTCTATGAGATTGATCATTGTACTTTGTCGTACCCAACTACGACAACGGGCAATGTCCATTGCCTTTAAACGCCTTTTTCAAGACCTACGACATCATCACCTATAACAATGACAATTTCACAAACTAAGACGAGTGGAACTCCTACCTTACGCTTTTTTTATCAAGCGAAGCTTAAAAAAAGAACAAACTTGAGCAAGATGGAAGGACTCTTGGTCGGCTCGAGACTCGATCTTGACTTGCCCGGCCGGGCTTTTGGGAAGCCTGCCCCACCGCTCACGATCCGCTTTCATGACGCTTGGATTATTATATAATTTCGAACAATGACAATGCCCTTATCTATTAGGTTTTGTAGTAGTGGAGAGTAAAGCTCGAAAGTGTTGCTCATTAAACACACAACTCATTATGTAGACAGCTTATCCACACAGTAGTAAAACAACGGAATTAAAAACTTGAAGAACATCGACGAAACTTTTCTACGATTATAATTATAATCAGATGCCAATATGGCGAAATGATTCACTATAAAATTTACAAATAACGTTACAAAAACTCACTACTTTACCACAAGATAAAGTCGGAAAGTTGAGTACTAAAACTATCTATCGAGATCTATGAAAAAGCTAAGAAGCTATCTCTCAAGTAATTCGATCTCCAAATCATTCATGTCAATACGCGCACTCCGAAGGCTTTCTAAGAGGTTTGCTCCACTTTGTAATGCGTTCAAGCATGGATTGAATCGTAGATTTTGAGAGTGTCACCATTTCTTTGGGAGCCGTCCAAACCTCGCTCATCAATTCCTTTAGAAGGATTAGTCCATGGAAGATTTAGGAGCTTGTTACACTGTAAATAAGGTATTGCTTATGTTGGAAGTTCAAAATCTTCAAGAGTGCATCTCGTGCTCCATCGAAAGGCCTTGTTGCTTGCAACTGGTATATCGATGAGGAACGGCGAGAATCCGAGATTCTACCTTGCAGCAATCGATCCAATTTGTTCCACAATCAATTTCCGAGGTTAAATCGATTCCCTTTCCAAGCTTATATAATGTAACACCGTGGGGCATTGTAACGAGTGTGTTATTGGAGGACACAATCCAAATAAGTCATGATTTTATAGAGAATGAATGAAGATATGTCGTTACCACTGACATCGGGTTCTTCCACTTTCGACTCTTCCACCATTATCCCGTCACCTACCATATCAAAATCCTCAATGACCACATCGTTAGTCACCGTCAATCCCATAAAAACGTTGATATCACGGCAAGAATGTGAAAACGTGACGCCTAAAGTACACCTTACAATACTTGTTTGAAGTACACTCGTGAAGGATTTATCCATGTTTGCATACACATGTCTTATCACATTCTTAGGATAGGATAAATAGTCGAGACGATTCGAAATAGACAACGTTCTTTCAAGAATTCAATAAGATTATGTGGGCAAAGGTTACCTCGTCAATCCTTCGCTCATTCAAACACTTTAGATGCTTTAATTGTTCCCATCTCTTTCAGCCTCCCTTGAGTAGAATTTGAAGGAGATTGCTCTCTCAACTTCGACATCGAATCTGCAAAGATTGAGGATTCTCGAGTCATAGTCCCAATCTTCCTCATCGAATACGGGATATGAGGTGTTGGAGGCCTCATTGCGCAATCTATCTCGTGGACACCGGTGGGGCATCCGGCTTGGTCTTGTGTTCCGCACACTTTCCTTTTGCTTTCCTTTCTTTATCATCGTCCGCTCACCTCTTTAAAAATCACCAAGTGAAATGTCATCATCACTAGAGTGTGAATCGATTGGCCATGCTTTTGATTTGAACCATCATCTTATTCCGAGTGTCCAAGAGTCACCGCAGGATATTAATGTTTCGATTCGATTCGGAGGATGTCTCCGTGGTCATTTGGCAAATCACGCGGTCACCGGCTCGGAGAAGGTTCTCAGGCAATGGAGCATCCTTTTCTTTTGGATTTTGAAATCACCGGTGTGTCACCGAGAATATCAATATGAATTGGTGGACCCGACCTCCTACCGTGGTTGGCGAGGTATCCGCTCCGATCTCCTCGTTGGAACACTTGACCTTTTTCTTCTTCCCAATCTCTTTAGGGTTAGAAGGCTCGCCTTCTCGGATACACGACTTGAAGGCGTTGGCTTCAATGGTTCCAATGGAAACGCTAGAGTCCTCTCGGTGCTATTTCCGGCGTCGCATTTGGCTCAGCTCGTGGACGGCTTTGGTGTCAATGCTAACGCTTTGTTGGAATTCGGGAATTTTCCGTAAATTTGGCAAGGCCATGAGGAGAGCGAGGTCATTGGATCCATTTCTTTTTCGGAGAGAAATGAGACGTACAAGCAAGATGAAGGAGATAAATGAAACGTTTCCACAGATTTGCAATGAATAAAGCCTTAGTGATTTGATCGTGTGTCGCGGCGATTTATCGGCGGTGCGCAGTGGTGTGGACGTATACGCAGTTGATGTGATTTAAATACAAAATATCTCTTGTAACAAACCCTAATTTAAAGGAACTAACACCACATAATACGGTACCAGCTTAAATAGAGATAAATATGGGATTTGTTGAGACAAAATCGATCAAATAAATGTGATACCACTTAACCAATTTTACCGATATCTCCAAAAATAGGGATTTAAGGAATGAAATTCCAAAAATTCAGGATTACTCACGGATTTTTAGGGGTATTTCACAAATGTTATCATAACATCTCCATAAACATAGGCTCATTTTAATCGTAATAAAACATATAAATACACCCCATGTAAAATTCGATTGACTATTGTCGGGCTTTCAAAAGCAATCATGGTCGCACTGCTTTGTAAGGTAGCATCGTCGGCTGCGAACGCCGTGCCCCCAAACTACTTTGGTGTTTTTCTCAGACACTAGATATTCTTCATCATATTGAGTCGTCTGTTCGGAGAACATGTTAGATAACAAACATCAACACGATAAAGTGTTATCAAAACAGTTGTATCACCTTCGGATATTACATTTTGTGATACAAACAAATATATTCAAGCTTTATTGGCGAGCAAAGACCAAGAGATCTACGAAGACTCATAAATCTCTCGTGATCTAGGGGCTTAGTGAAAATATCAATGATTTGGTTTTCGGTTTTCACATAATCTAACTCGATTACCTCATCCTCCACCAAATCTCTTATAAAATGGTGTCGATATCTATGTGTTTTGTTCTAGAATGTTGAATGGGGTTTGTAGAGATATTGATTGCACTTGTGTTATCACAATATACCAACAACTCAGTGCTCACAATACCATAGTCGTTAAGCATTTGTTTCAACCAAAGGAGTTGTGTACAACAACTTTCGGTACTACGTGTATTCTCGCTTCGGCAGAGATAAGACACACAATTTTGCTTACGACTATGCCAAGACACCAAATTATTTCCAGGTAAAACAAATTTCACTGCATTTTCCTATCATCCGTATCCTCACCTAATCCGAATCACTAAATCCAACCAAATTCGTGTTCATGTCTTTTGAAAAGAAAATGCCAAGGTCCAGTGTTCCAGAAACATACCTGATAACACGTTTGACAGCCTTTAAGTTTGACATTTTAGGCTTAGCTTGGTACCTGGCGCACACACACACGCTGAACATCAAATCTGGTCGTGTGGCTGTGAGATATAGGAGACTTCCTATCATTGATCTCTAGAGTGTTGGGTCATCATCTCCAAGATCATCATCTCGGTCAACATTCACTTGACCCCATCATGCTTATATGCTTTGCTCCTTCCAGCTCGAATTTTTCACCATATCCCGTGCATACTTGCTTTGGGACACGAAAATTCCATCATCCATTTGCTTGACTTGGAGACCTAAGAAATACGTTAGTTCTCCTACCATGCTCATCTCAAATTTAGACGACATAGCACCTGCAAACTCATCAAGCATTTTTTGTGAGGTAGATCCAACAATCATATCATCCACATAAATTTGTGTGATAAGAATGTTATGCTGACTTCGTTTTATAAACAATGTTCAGTCAGCATTCCTCGAACAAACCCGAAATCAATTAAGAACTTTGTTAAATGACCATACCATGCTCTCGGTGCTTGTTTAAGACCGTATAATGCTTTCTTTAACCTGAAAACATGGTTAGGCTTATGTGGATCTTCAAATCCCTTGGGTTGTTCAACATATACCTCTTCTTTGAGTTCACCATTTAGAACGCCCTTTGACATCCATTTGATATAGCTTGATGTTCAAATAACATGCAATGGCTAGGAGCAACCTTATGGACTCAATGCGTGCAACCGTGCAAATGTATCGTCAAAGTCTACGCCTTCCACTGAGTGTATCCTTGTGTGACAAGTCCGCTTTGTTGCGGATTATGACACCAAATTGCCCGATTTGTTCTTGAAAATCCACTTTGTTCGATAACATTCTGTCAACAGTCTCAAACAAGATACCACACATCATTTCGAACAAATTGGTTAAGTTCATCATGCATAGCAACTACCGAACTCATCACCCAAGGCTTTTTTATATTCTTAGGCTCAATTTTAGAGACGAAGCATATAAAACCCGCATTGAAGCACATATGGATGAAAACATACCATCTCTCAGAGTTCAATGGTGTTGTACCTCGTGTTCGAATACCATCTTGAACGCCACCTATGACTTGAGAGATTGGATGGTTCTACGATTCTTCCCGGAGGATCTCGTCTTTCTTGTTGTTGGACGCCGCCAGCCTTCATCCTCCGTGTCACCGAACCTTCGGATGTTTGCGCCAATGTTCCGATGGGCGCGCCTCAAAGAGTGGGACATCATCGCGCTAGCATCCCGCTGGACAGATCTTCTATTAATTCAGCCACATTTTCATCTTGCTTTTCCCCGCGAGATTAGCAAGATCATCAAAACAACATTTACGGACTCTTGAATGGTCCGTAATCTCGATTATATATACGGTATGCTTGACTATTTAGAGAGTACCCTACGAAAATTCCTTTATCGCCTTCTCATCAAACTTGGTGAGATACTCTATCATTCAAGATGTAACAAACACACCCAAACACGTGAAAATATTTGAGATTCGATTTTCTTCCTTTCGAATTTCATATGGTGTTTTGAAGGAACCCGGTCGAATGTTCACGCGATTGTTGATATGACATGCGGTGTTAATGACCTGCCTAAATGGATGCACCTTTCGAGCTTAACATAACTCGTGCCATTTCTATTAGAGTTCGATTCTTGCGCTACCACACCATTTTGTTGAGGTGTTTTTGGCGCGGAGAATTCTCGAAAATTCCTTTTCTCACAAAATTTGTGAAAGAGATATTCTCAAACTCTTCCATGATCCGATCGAATTCTTGACACTTGAACACCAAACATGTTAAAAATTTAGCAAAGAGGATTTTAAACGTTTCAAACGTGTCGATTTTTCTCGTAAAAGAATGTCCATGTGTACCTGAAAAATCATCCACAATGACATATGTATACCTCTTGCCACCCAAGCTTTCGATCTCGATCGGTCCTACTAAATCCATGTGAAGCGCTTCAAAACATCGTGTTGTACCATAATGTTGTTCGCGATGTTGTACAACAACATGGGGAACATGGGTCTGCTTTCCCTTCGACAATCACCACATACCACATTTCCGACACGCCACTTGGGTAGTCCACGATCGCCCATCTTGTTTAACTCGTCAAGATTTCTAAAGTTAGTATGTCCTAACTTTGATGCCATAACACACTCATCTATTTGTGCCTTATCGCACTTTGGTTCGCCGGCCATATAACAATTATCGGATGACCTCATCTTTCATGAGACATGTGTTCTTACCATCATAGACCTCACAGAATCTTTGTCAATTTAACTTGCAACTCTTCATCACATAATTGACTTATGCTTATAAGATTTGCCATTAAACCTCAGACGTGCAAGACATTCTTGAGGCTAGGTAAACCTTGAACATTTAGAGTCCTTTACCTATGATTTTTCCTTTAGAACCACCTCCAAATGATACACTACCCATCATACGACTCATAGTTGGCAAGGCAACGTTACAAATATGTGACGGAATACCGCTATCAAAATACCATGAACCCGAAATGTTAGTTTTCAATGTAGTATAAACAGATGGCATTTTATATCATCTTTCCGACCCAAACTCTCTTTGAGTCGGTTCCCTTGTTGGTCGTGTTTTGCCGCAGTGTGTGACGAGCGCCTGGGTTTGTGCACGAGGTGTTCATATAACATGACCTAGCATCATCCTATGTCCATTAAAATCACCTTTAATTTATAATGAAAAGGCCTAATGTGACCAGTGTAGAGCAAGAATGACATAATGTATTTTCTATGTTTTCTTCGTGTCATTTTACCCTTTTACCGGTTCACCTTCTTTAACGAATGGTTTCCCATTTGTGGCGACAATTAATGGGAACAACAGATGTTAGCACATGCGTAAAACCTAAACCAGCAGATCTCGATTTACCCATTAACAACGCATCATCTAATTTAGACGTGCACTGTTCCACTTTTGAACGCACCTTGTGCCACTTCAAGTCGACATGTCACCTTGTTTAGTTCGACTTCCTTTGTGTTACCAAGACTTCAAGCTTAGCCAGGATGCTTTCACCGTGTTTTCTCTTGATGTGAGCTCAAGATCTCGACTTTGTCCTTTCCATTTTCAAGTAGCTCGTCAGATAGCTTTTTCAACTCTTGTACTATGGCGATAGAGTCTTCATCGTAATCGCCTCACAATCAGATCATTTACAAGAGCATTTAAGCAAAACAAACTTGAATAATAGTCGAGACCATACCGCTTGATACCGATCAAACCGATCGCATCTCCCTCGTCGTCCGACAATGTTTTGGCAATCGCGACGTGGAGTGTTGTGGCAACAAGGTCTGGCCATGACGTCATTGTCATTATTTACCTCTTCAAGAACTCACCGTCATCACTCCATGATACCCAAGATGACTTTCCTCTCTTCCTTAGCGTGTTCGCACATTGGTTTGCATAATGTCCATACCTTTGCATTCACGGCATCGATACTATCAATGTTGGAGGAATCATACCTAAACGTGTCCGAGGAAAAGACTTCCTCACCGGGTCTTGGTGGAGTGAAGCTTTGAGGTTTTGAAGACGGATATTCTACCATTCGATGACTTTGATCCATAGCTCGGCTCGAGCTTTCTCCTTGTTCATCTTCCTTACCATAGTGTTGAATTTCCTGGTGATTAGAGCAACATCATCGCCAGCTTTGATCTCCTGCAGCTCTTCTTCATCATCCAACTCGATTATCTCCCGCGATGTTCCACTGGATGTTGCGCCAGCAGTGAAGGCAACAGTCGGCTTCTTATTGATTGCACCTTTCCTCCGTGATTCATCTCGATGTCTTGAGTGAATTCATGAGATCCATGAACTCAATGGCTGCAATCGTTTGAGATGTTTCAATAGCCGTGACCTTCATCTCAAATCTTATGTAAGGTTCAAGAGCCTGGACACCAAAGAACTTGTTACTTATCGCATCACCAAGATCTTGACACTCATTGGCAATATCCAATATCCTCTTGGTGTAGTCGTTGATGTTCTCTTCTTCCCATCTTCATATTCTCGAATTTGGAAATGAGAATGCGGTCGAGACTCCTTTATGCTTGTATCACCCTCACAATGCCGTTGAAGAACATCCCACGCATCTTCGCAGATGCGCCGTTTTGATCAATTTGAACATTGTCATGTCCACGGATGCGTAAATGGCATTGAGGGCCTTCTCGTTGAAGTTTGCGTCGTCAACCTGATCTCGTGTCCACTGTGCAGACGGTGTTGGGGTAACATCGCCTCGAACATCGCGGTCTTTGGACCGACCATCCGTTCTCCACGGATCGCCATGCTTTGACATCAATGGACTTGATGTATGAGCGAATCGGTATTCCAAGATGAATAATTCGATCCATCCAAAATTGGTGGTCGATAATACCCGTAATTGTTTGAATCCATGGCGAAATTATAGCGAAGATACCGACAGATCTCACTCGATGTATCGAGTGATTGCTCGATACCAATTGAAAGTGTTGCTTTGCTTAAACACACAATCTGTTATGTGAGACGGCTATCCACACACGTAGTAAAACAAATGAATTAAAACTCAAGAACATCAAGAAACTTTTCATGATTATAATTATAATCAGATGTCAATATAATGAAATGATTCACTATAAAATTTACAAATAACGTTATAAAACTCACTACTTTACCACAAGATAAAGTCGGAAAGTTGAGTACTAAAACTATCTATCGAGATCTATGAAAAGCTAAGAAGCTATCTCTCAAGATATATGAAAACACTAAAGATTTCCTCACAACACTCGTATTAAAAAGACAACCTTCTAACACCATTAGAAGTTAAACACTTCGTGTGATATTGGAAATGTTACAAAATGCACTCAACAACATAAACAGATCTCCGATTTTTCTTCAATGAATGCGATCTTTGTTGTCGTTTTGCCTCTGCTTTTATAGATGTTAAGAGGCTTGATCGCATGTAGTGGTCCACGATTTGGCCCACTAGGTAGTGACTAAGTCATGTCGGTTGGTCGAATGACTTGCTCCCGGAAAGTAGGAACCAATGACTTAGTCCTCCCGATATGTAGCGATCTGTTTCGTGTTCCCAAGGTGTTACCATCGCATCCCGCCAAACATGTCGTAACTCGCACACTAAGGAGTAAGAAACGGCAAAACAATATACAATACCTAACTCCTTGAAATCAGGAGAGTTAGTCCGAGTTAACCAACTCTAACAAAGCCAAACACGAATACTCCCATCAGATACATATAGATGAGTGGCCTTATTAAAACCTTGTGAGTAAAACCCCAACACTTTATTATATTTGCACATTTTATTCTAAGGGGATGATATTTGCACTAAATAGTGAAGAAAACATGAAATTGTCACAAAAATTCCCACTAGTCAAGAAGGTGGAGTTTCGGCCTGGTTTAGTCAACTAGTGGGATTTTTTTTTGCCATGGAATAATAATTCAAACAAAGAATATTGTTTCTTAAGCCCCTGAAAAAACCATCAGAATTTGCAAGAAAATTGAGCCAAAGTCTTGAAGATGACTGCTATTATGGATTGACTAGCAGCACACATAGAAATTCTAGCAAATTCTGATGATTTTTTTAATGAAATTAAGGTATAGAAAAAAGTATAACATAAATATGCAGCCAAGAAGAAGTTGAAGTAGTCAGGAGTGGTGAATGTTAATGGTGAATTAATTCTAGCTAGTAGTTGGGAAGAATAATATTTTTATGTCATTTTTGGGACTTCCACGCAGTGAATTCCGTTAATGTAAATACAGAGATTTTGGGTTTATTAATCTCTGCACCATCTTTCCCTCGATTTGGAAAAAGAATGGAGTCTCTTTTCGATGACAGACTTGACAGTAGTTGTATGAAACTTTAATATCCGTCTAGATTAGTTGTTTTTATTTATTTATATACTAGCAGGAAGTAATTTATATTGGTATAGATTTATAATTATTAACCTAAAATTAGCAGTGAAAGCACGTAGCTGAATAAAAATGTTACAATGAAATGCATCAGTAAAATTGACAGAGAAGCGCTGCACAGTTTGAAGAATAAAGATTTTTTATTTGTAAATGTGATCTCTCCTCCTCCTCTCACTTGAACCAAAACTTGTATGATTACTATTAATTCTACTATACACTGATGAAATCTAAGGTTTATCGAAAATCTTTTGGGAAACGCTTTATTCACAATCGACAAACCTCCCTAAGACTCCCACATCAGTTGAGGTTTCTGAAAAATGAGACAATCTGATTGTAGACAAGATCCTTAGCAGTAATACCCATTATGAAATCTGCATGAGCATAATCCTTGATATACTGCACGTGCAGCTTCCCCACGTCGTGCAGCTTAAGACTGTCGAGCAGCGTGGCGACGTCTCTCACATCAGACAGAGCATCCTGCCCGCCGTAGCTCAGGAAGAGAGGCAGATCGTGAGGGATTCTGGATAGGTCGTAGACCGGGGGCCTCGTCTCACCGTAGTGCGCCAGATTGAAGTTCGCATTGCCGTAGTCATATTTGGCCAACCTTCCATCTCTAACAGCTGCAGACAGTCATCATATTTAAGGATTTCTGTAATGGTAAGAAGATGGATATGTGAAGACAGCTTAAGAAAAGTTACTTTGAGCCATGTGAACAAGATTTTTGGTAGAGGTGGATTGAGGCTCGTTCTTGAGAAATAAGTCCACCGTGGATGCATTCAGACAGCAATTCTTTCCTACATATCATTGTTAGCAAACGATAAGAGTGAGAGATCAGGATGTTTTCTTATCAGCCTTGTTCCTATCATTTTATAGGGTCTAAGGCAAACTAAGAAATAAGGGCTTCTTGCCTTGGGACATTGAAATCCTGTTAGATTTTCAAGTGTCAAAATGTAAGGAGCCCGTTGACAATTAAAGGATCCAAGAAAAATACTAATATTTTTTTTGGGCTAAGATATAAAATGAACTGTCAATTTTATTTTTTTCTACCGTCCTCAAATTTTCTTCCTAGTTTTCCTATTTGGATGTCCTCCAATTTTCTTCTTATCCATTTATGGTAACTACCTTTACAACTTTACCCTCAATAATATCCTTTATTTACATTTTTTGCCATCAATGACCCATCACTATTTCTCTTTTTTATCCTTAACAACCCATTTATTTATACATTTTATTATTTATGGCCTACTACTGACTAATTTAATATTACACTGTTGTGGAACCCTTACTCCACTCATAATACATGCAACAACTTTTATTAAAACTCGTGTCGAAGATTCTCAATAATAAATTTAGAGGATGGAGGGAATAGTAAAAAACATTTGGGGCCATTTTCAGACTTGAGCCCCCTGGAGATTGCACCTCTCGCCTACTCTCAGGGCCAGGCCTGTGTATCGTAATGTCATGTTGGAAACATACCTGTGAATGCGGACATAAGATCGTAGCAATCTACTCCATTACTGGCACACAATGCTTTCAGAAAGTTGCCTACTGGCTCACTGCCAAAGCAAAGGCAAGATTCAATCGTAAGTATTGTCAATCTAACTTTTCATTCCAAGTAAACGCCCCTTAAACAATCGAGAATAATATGACGAGGCCTACCTTTTCGGATTGAACTCCGCAAGGCCAAATAATGTAGTGATCTAATCAAGATAGGAGAAAACAGCAATTGAACAACGTGTAAAAGATATAAAGTGGGAAAGAAAAAAAAAAGAAAAAAGCTTACTTCACCGACAAAGGACCTAGCAGTGAGAACTCCAAGAGCAGTATTCATGTAAGTGAGATATGCAATTGGGCTTAACATCACAGCTGATTTAACCTTGTCGACCTGCTTTCCTTCCGAGAAGGATGTCAAAGCTATTAAAGTTCCCTGTCAACGACAACAATAACCACGCTGTAGAAAATAGAATGATAGGTAAAACTTGGTAAATTAAATTAATTTATTACCATAGAATGGCCGACATAGTGAACTTTCTGACCGGTTTGTCTGAAGACTAACTCGATGAAAGATGGTAGGTCGTGGCTCACCAAATCGTCCCATGTCCAATTCCAGTAATTCTGTTGGTTACATACACATAGGGTCACAAATATATTCGAATGAGTTACATAAATCAATTAAATATTTGTATATGTATATAACAACTGTATATGATCGAGCGCTCTTGCGCCGGAGATGAACGGGGCTAAGCGATCTGTAACAGTAAAAAAAATCATACTAGGAATTGAAGAAGTCATATCACAAGTACAAAATGGATTTATTCAATGGGAAAAGATGCACGACAAATTCTTCCTAATGTGAAGTAGGATTGTCGTTTAATCGCTTTAATTTGCATATTTCAAATTTTTAATTCTTGGTACTTGTCTGATATCATTTTGTCTCAATTACAATCATAACTAGAGTCGTATAATTTAATTTTTAATTAGTTGGACAGTTATGAGTGTAATAAAAATTAAATCAATATAAACTGGCTAAATTAAAAAGATAAAAATTGAAATTTAAAACGCATAAGGCATCGCTCATCATCAAATATGCACGCTGATTTGCATGATTCCCAGAGTTTGTAATTCGTCATAAAATTGCTTTTATCTTTTCTTTCCTCTTTTATCGTGTTCGTGTCCTTATCGTGTCGACCCGATAAGGACACGATAATTTCGTATCGTGTTCGTGTCGGATCCATGTCGTGTTCGTGTAACCCGATAATTTTCGTGTTGCATTCGTGTTCGTGTCGGATCGTATCGTTTTCGTATAATTCGATAATATTTATATACATTTAATATTAATTTAATTATATTTTTATTTCTTTTATTTATTTATTTTCTAATTTTGATTTAAATTTATTGTTTCGTATCGTGTCGTGTCAACAAGAAAAAAATCGTGTCATATTCGTGTCCGTGTCAGTATATTTCGGGCCATGTTCGTATCGAACAGATCCTTAACGGATCGTATTCGTATTTGGTCTTATCGCGTCCCATCGACACGATAATGACTGACACGCATTTAATTACCAATATATATATATATATATATATATAGAGTTTGGTTCAAATGAGAACCATTCTTATCCTAAAAACTAAGAACCAAATGAATTCGTTATGAAAGTTGATGAATCCGTTGAGAAAATTAATGAATTTAAAAATTTAGAATTTTTTACCCGGGTTCGAATCCCATAAGGGGCGAAAATTCTATTTTTTTGAATTCATCAACTTTCCCAGCGGATTCATCAACTTTCAATGTGAATTCATCATTTTTTGATTCTCACAATAAAAATGGTTATCATGTTAACCCCCTATATATATATATATATATATAGGATTTAAAAAAATAAACTCACATGGTCGGAGGAGTCGAGGTTAACGTGGCGGGCGGTGGGCGAGTACCTCGGAGATTGGAAACCCACACATCCAGGGGACGGAGGCAAGAGGGTCTGGGGCCCATGGGCCCCCAGAATTTTGAAAATGCAGGGTATTTTAGTAATTTCACTATTTAATTAAATTTTTTAATATATTATTACATATGTAGTAAATATCTTGCACAGAAGCCTAACTCTGGGAACAATAGAGAGCTCTTTTATCTTTCTCTCTCTCGTTTCTTCCCCCAACAGAGAGATCTTCCACCGGAACAACATCGCCGAGACCACGGCGACCCTCTAACTCCGATAAGTTTCGAATTTAACAATTTAATTTCTTATAGATAAATATGGGGTCTGAACTTAAATGCCCAATTTCTTATAAATAAATACGCGTATGATGTTTGATAATCCCTACAAACTGTAATTATTTTTTTCAAGATTAACCCAAGCTAGATGTTTACGTAGTTATCCATCTAGTGTTGGTGCTGTCTATTTCCATTACTGGGCATTGGTAAGAGAGAGGGAGGGGAATTGTTTTTCGATTTGGTTAACGTCGGAAAGTTGCGTAAGAAAGAGATGGTTCTTTAATTTCTATAGTTATATAATTCACGCAACTATGTAGCTTTGTCTCTAGTTTCAAAGCATATTTAAACATAGGTGTACACTAATTTAATTTTGAGAAGAAGTATATTAATATAATTTCGTTTTCGCAAAAGTTTATGTTAGACCAAAGGTATCAATATTCTGATTAAGTTTTCGTTTCACACATAACTATATGAATGTTAGGATGAGTTTTGGCTTTAAATCTGAGTCTTTTGATGGTCTGAAGTGAGAGTTCCTCATATATTTTTCTCAAGATTCAATCAACTTGCCCTACTCTATCTCTTACAGCCGTAAATCAGCAAATTTAGTACTGTCCTAAGAAAATATTATTGCATATGTCATTATTCCCTCATAGTTATTACCCATAGAATTAATCAGATCCAAACAAATATTTAACTAAAAAATTGTATAAGATAAATATAACTAAAGTTGCGTGAATTATATATTTCTCTTCCTAATTTATTCCAAGAATGCTATTCTTGACAATGCTTCTTTGTAGTGAAGTTATTTTGTAGTCACACTAGTGTCAGACATTGTTTTGTTTGCATTGGGGTAATATTGTTTTCATTATTTCTTAGGTAAATGAATCGTTATTTTAGGAAAATTTCTCTTGCTGTGATTGTATTTAACTTTATTTTTTGAATATTGTAATGTAATTTAAATAATACATTTTATTTTTATTTTATTATAAAAATTATTTTTACTTCAACACGAAACGTCTCCATCTCACATCGCATTAACATCAAACCCATTATCCGCCAATATCATCGCCACGACTGCTCAGCGTGTTTAGCAGCCACGCCATCCCATCCTACATACATCATTAGTTACAAAATAATTTCATATTTTCCATAATTAGAAAATACAGAAATATATAAATACATAAAAATGAGATTATAATTTATAAGAGTTAACTTTACGGCAATTCCAAGCATTCACTCGTAGTGCTTATCTGTTGTCTGCAGTGGCGCAGAAATATGCCACACATATATATTGGCCAACACATTTAGCGTTAGGACAAACCGCGGCCATAGACGTGGCAATTTTGCAGGCAATTGCAAGTTAATACTTCCTTCGTCCTATTTAAGACAATCTATTTTTTTTCGACACAGTTATTTATAAAAAATGTTATAAAGTGATAAAAATAGATAGATCTCACAACTTTTGAAGAGATAACTATTTCTTAAAAAAAACAAATCATCTTAAGTGAGACAATAAAAACAAAAAATACAAACCATCTTAAATTATACGAAGAGAATATACCTTCATAAAAAAATCATATTTTTTTCGCCTGATCACCTCGGAAACAGTTCTTTGGAATTAGGCATAATAGAAACAAATTTAGCCGATCCCATAATGTTATCATCTTCAACTTTTAATAATAACTTTTATGATATTCTATTTTATTAGGATTATAATTGTCGTCGCATGTTTTTATTTTTCTTATTGGCTGTTTACATGACTTGGGATTACTAAAGAATGAAATTCGTAATTGGAATATTAGGAGATGAAATATTATTATATCTACGGAGAGAGGATATATTCGATCCACTAAGGGGGTGTTTGGCTAAGCTTATTTTAGAGAGCTTATAAGCTCCAAGAGCTTATAAGATGTTTCAAGAGCTTATAAGAGGTAATGTCTCAAGTGTTTATAAGTTGTTAAAGTGTTTGAATAATTAATCTTATAAGCTAGAGAAATAATCGTGAGTTAGAGAAAGAAAATTAACGAAAGGTGAAATTGATAGTGTATGTGTAGGAAATAACGAATTATAATAAGGTTATATTGGTAAATTCATGATTGCTTATAAGTTTATAAAAAAATAAGTTATGGTTGATCAACTTATTTTTAGTGAGCTTATTTTCACAAATTATGTTTTTAGGAGCTTATTTTGCCAAACACTCAGCAGTTAAATTATATAGCTCCTAAACAACTTATGTTCGCTTTAAAGAGTTTATAAGCTCAGCCAAACACCTCTAAGTTGAACTCAACTTATTAACTTTGTTCGGTTGATTAGAAGTGCAGTATTGTGTATATTTACGACCAATGACTTCATCTCAACTTTCAAAGAGAAGATCCGAGAAAAGAAAAAGAAAAGATTATAACAAACCTATAATAACTGACAGATCCAATTTATAATGGAAGGGCAGCTAATTGTAGGTTATGCAGCAGCTTCGTGTCTTCATGATGAAGCACAAAATATTCCAAATAGAAAAAAATAAAAAAAATCAATCATTTCAATTTATTGAAATTGAGAAACAAAAGCAAATATTAGTTCTCATTAAATCTTCAGAAAACTATCTGTAATTTTATCTTTCCAGATATCTTATTTCTCACATTTCGAAACAATTTAATACGTTTGCCGTTTATAACGTTATCATTAACGATTTATTAGGGCAATAATTTCTTGCAACTAACTACGGGCGTTTGGCTAAATTTATTTTAGAAAGTTTATAAGATGTTTCAAGAATTTATAAGAGGTAATGTCTCAAGAGTTTATAAATTATTAGATGTTTAGATGATAACTGATCTTATAGCTAGAGAAAGAATCGTGAATTAGAGAGAGAAAATCATAGTTAGAGAGATAAAATTGACGAGATATGAAGTTGTAGTGTATAGAGCCGACAAAATGAGTCCGACCTGAAAAGCTCGCCCGTGATACCCGGGGTTTGGGCTGATTTGGGTTTAAAAATTAAAAGCCAAAAAAAAAACGGACCTAAAAAGTCACCAGAAAGAAACCCCAGACCGAGCTTCGAGCCAAGGGTTTCGAGCTAAAAAAACCTGCCCGATATTCTATTAAATATATATATGATAATATTATTTAATATGCATATCTATAATTATTTAATAATATTAATTATATTTCATATAATTATTTATTTTTTCCAATTACAAATATTAATTTTATATATTAAAAAATTAGAAAAATGATGTAAAAAATTACCATGACGTGTTTGGACTTCATACTTTTAGACCCGAAAAATTTTCAAACGGGCCCGGCCTGAAAAATGAAAAAAACCCGATGGGCCCAGAGCCCGACCCGACCTGCTACTTTACCAGCTCTAATAATGTATGTATAGGAAATAACGAACCCTAAAAAATGATCGAATATATACAAGACAAGAAAATGAGGATATACGGTATAAATACACAATTTTGCCTAAACTAAGAAAAGACTCGAACCATTTTTTGGGCTTATCAATTTCAATATTTTTATTGAATCGCACCGCCAAAGTCTCGATAAGTGTAATGATATATCCAAGCAATGATGTATTATTCTCTTGGATATATTTCATTTTCATTTCCCAAATAACATTCACCCTAGATGCACAAATTAGAGTTCCAAAATTCCTTTGCCTATAATACACTAATAACGAAATACGATAGAGAATCTAAAATAACTCAATTAATTATTTCACTTGCTGCATATATACCACGTATTAATGTAATATGATACGAAATAAAATAGAGAATCCAAAATAGATATATAGTTTAATAAAAAGTGTAAAGTGTATTAGATTACTTTGAATCCTTCATTACTATGCATTTCTTTAATTGGAATATACCTTTGTATGGGTATCATCATACTTACTACACGTAAAATAGTAATATTACCATGATCAATACATATAAAAAATAAGATTAATCACAATTAATCCAAACTTCAAAGTCATTTTGAAAAAAATGACTCCATGAAAAAAAATCATTGAGCGAAACACGGAGAAGTCATCTCCAACGTAAATTATTGCAAATAGTACTATATTATTTTCGTTGTCTGATTAACGTTCCAAATCTTTGTACTACCACTACCTAGGCAGATCTACTGTTTACAAATACCGAAAAATACACACACATAACATATACTCCATTCATCCGGATATTCATATCATGTTTTCTATTTTGGATTATCCAATTAAATTAATCCGCTTTCAAAACGAAATAATTTTATACTAAAAACGCTCAAATTTCGCAATATCCACTACTTTACACACAAAATATAATTTTTGTAATCTACGCAGTAAAAAGAAACGTTTCATTAATATCGGATCGAAAGATAAGATTACTTAAAATGGATAGATACTAACCACAAGAACACCATGCTGCAGCAAAACCGGAGGTTGCCTCTGTCCGGCGTGGCTGCCGCCGCGGCCCTCCGGGATTCTGGACACGCTTAAGACGTAGCCGTCGTCGGTTGTCACCTGAAAAACAAGCAAATTTCCCTCCCATTCAACATCACTTTCCCGTATAATATGATCCCAACAAAAATATAGGCAAATTTCAGTCTTTTTACTTGGAATTCTTGGCACTTGTAACCGTGTACAGTGACGGCGGCGGCGCACATCCCCTCCGGCGGCGTAACAGCGTTTTCGCGCGGAAGAAAAGGGTCGCGGCTAGCGCCCAATGCTTGATGAGAGAGAAGGAAGGCGAGAAAAGCTAAATTGAAGAAGCTACGAGAATCCATAATCTGCAATTTGATTATTCGAATATGAGCTCGGGAGGAGTGTGCGATTTGTGGAAGTTGGAGCTGGGAACTTTATAGAGCAAGAAAAAAAATAAAAAAAATGGTTAGTGTCATAGTGTGAACTTGAGAGCCCGAAAAAGTAAAATAGATGAGAAAAGGAAACAAAGAACGATGACTTTTTTCTAAATTCAAGGCTCAACTGAAATTCTCAGTTTCGAGGTTTTTTGTGGGCTTATTTTCCAGGATGAAGGAGTGGGCCTTGGGCCCACTATAATGAGTCATCTTATTCTCCAATTTATTTATTTTTTTCCTTTTTTTGCATGATATTTTGAGCAAAATATTGACAATATACATAATATTGGGTGATTGTAACTTTTGGATTTGTCCTAGCTTTATGAAATAGAAAAAAAAATGAGGTGTTAGTTAGGTGTTCTAGATAATAACAATGAGAGCATTCAAATACCCTTATGGATTTAGCTCAATTAGTTAAGAGTTATCAGATTTAAAATAAGAAGAGCATTTCAATAAGTATTATTTGAAAGCCACAAATATATCATATTAGAATTGAGCAAAATTGAATAAAAAAACAAATTAAATGTTAAATTCAGATTGGATTTGGTTTGGTTCAATTTTTTAGATTAAAATTTTGTCGGTTTGGGTTGAAACCAAATATTTCAGTTTTATATGTAACCCTTTGCAGTGTTTGCAGTAGGGGTGTCTAAACGGTTTTAGGTTAGAACCGGAATCTAACCGAAAACGATAAATTCGGTTAATCGAAAATCGATAAATTCGGTTATCGGTTCGATTTTGGTTCCAGAGTTGAAAAAAATTCGGTTATTGGTTAACCAATAACCGAATGGTTCGGAATCGAAAATCGTTTTTTATTTTAAATTATTATTAATTAATTAAAAATTCTGAAAATCAATTTTTAATTATTACTTTATTAATTATTTTAACTATTTGTTAAATATTTTATTTATTTTTAATAAGTTTCAGGTTTTTTAATTATTATTTTATTTATTTTTATTATTAATTAAATTTTATTTCGTTAACCGAAAACCGAACCGTCTGAACCGATCGGTTTTGATTAACCAAAAATTTAAAATGATTCAATTTCGGTTCTACTTTTTTGGAGAATTCGGTTCGGTTAACTAAAACCGAACCTTTTAACAGCCCTAATTTACAATACCTCGTTATGGGATTTGTAGAGCTTAGCATATGCGAGATTCATATAATGAGTTTTATCGATTTTAGATTCGCAATATATATAAACCAATTTTCATTTAGGATGAAATAATAGGGTCTGGATGATTGAAACTATCTATCTTATGACCAAAGAATCATATATATCGATTCTTTATTTATCGCAAATATTTTTGTCTTAATTTCCATTTAAATTAATTAATGACCGATTAATGCATAATAAAATAATTTAGTACGAATAATGAAGAAACTATAATAGAATTAGCCTTAAATTAACAAGTTCCATCATTTAGCACCTAACTTGATGGCACTTTTCTTATTGATGGAAATGCATATATTATTATTTTTTGTATAAAACTCATCAAGATAAAATGCACACTTCTATGACATATTTGCATCTGTAAAAGATCTTCACTAAGAAAACATGTCCCCATCTAGGGATGGCAATGGATCTTGGACACGGTTCAGATCCGGTGGTCCAGATCCATTTTTAGGATCTGGAGTATAAAAAATTTGGACCCGACGGATCTGGATTGGATCTGGTCCTACTCTAAAATCCCGAATCTGGATCTGGATTTTAATTTTTGAGATCCAAATCCGGTTCAGATCCGGCCCGTAGACCCGGTTAATATAATATAGATTTTTTATTTTTATTTTAATTAAATATTAATTAACTCTATATATAATTCTAATATTGTTTTATTGGTCTTCTTTCAATTCCAAACATTTGCTCCCTTCCATTTACTTTGAAGGAACTTCTTCCAAAAATCTACTCTCATTCTCTTCATTTTACTTCGATTTCATCTCTCCATTTATTTTATTCATTTATGATTTAATCAAAAATTTGGGACAAAACACTCTTGATTTCTCATACCATAAAACTTTCAGCAGTTGAAGCAACAACAAAAATCCCCAAATTTGGACATTGTTTGTGTGAATGGTATGTTTATAGTTTTCATTCATCTTTTGTGATATAATTTGATTTTATACTTTTAATATTGATTTCTATTTGATTATGAAGACACAATGTATAATTTCATTTGGAAAACTCAGAAATAATGGGAGAAATCCCTACAACCAACCAAACATGATTGATATCGAATCAACTTGAGAATTTGTGGAATATTTTAATAATGTCGATGATAGATTGGTTAAGTTAAGATTTATATTAGAAGAAAAACATATGGATCCAGATCTAGACCCTGTACCCTGTGGATCCAATGGATTTGGATCTGGATCTCATTTTTTAGATCTAATGGATCTGGATCCAAGCAAAAAAATCAAATCTGGATCTGGATCTAACCAGATCCGTTCCAAACCCGATCCATTGTCATTCCTATACCCATCTATGAAGGCCCTATGCTATGCCTTATAACATCATAGAGGAATTAAATCACAAGATATGTCTCAATGAGATTAGAATTAATATTTGTTATTGCTATATCAATACATAAGGAATTTAACTCAAAATTTTTGTTAGATTATTTTTAGAAGTGACTTTTATCCTAAGCAATACTCCTCTCGTCCCATTAATCACTCCTTTCTTTTCGCATTAGATTAACGAGGGTTTTATTTTGTGTATAAAGTAATGCGTGATTTAAATTTGAGACTTTTAATGTAAAATTGTTTCTTTTTTGAAAACGAGTCAATTTAATGGGACAGCCAAAAAGGAAAACGACCAACAATAATTTTACGTAGGAGATAATCCAACTTTTTAATAAAATATAATTTCTTTCTATAATTTCTACTTTTATCAATCCAATGAAGGGCTGCCAAGTTTCAAAATGGGATTGGATATTTAACTGTGACCTTGATGGTGGTCTACCGTCTAGGTCATGGAGATTAAAGTATTCTTCCATTTTTTTTTTTTTAATTCTTCTTATTTTCTCTTATTATAGTGGGTAAGTGAGCCCCACGATGAAACTTTCTCATTTAGTTTTCACACAGAATGAGATATATTCCTAACAATTGGTTTTGTCCAGTTTTGTAACAAGATTCTACATTAATACAAATATTGTTTTGAAACATGAATTTTATCGAAAACTAAATATTTTTTCGACTTAATTCTATTTCACTTTCGACCATAAATTGATTTTCCAATTCAGGTATATTTTCTTCATTCTCATTGATTAATTTACTCCATAAAATCTTAACAGATTTACGAACCATCTAATAATCTTTTTTAAATGCTTCCTTCATAATGGTGAAAATATATAAAAGGACCCATAATAAAAAGAAAAAGAAATGGCATTAGTACAACCAACCAATGGGATTGCTTTGGGCCATACATGTTATTGTCCTCTTGAATTGGGCCATACACAAAAAAGAGATTGTATTTATGTGAAGTCTGGAACTGAGCTGTTTCAACTAAGAATGAACTTTTCGTGTGCCGCGAAATAAGAAAGAAATGTACATATGATTACGTAAATATTGGCTGTATATCCGAAATATTCCATAGAACATATAAGTATAATACATTCATTTCTCATGTGATAATATTTTATTAATTTAATTTAAATTAATATAATATTAAAATATTCCATAGAATATATAAGTGTAATACATTCACTTCTCATATGATAATATTTTATTAATTTAATTTAAATTAATAAAATATTATTATATAAGAATGGATATAGTATACCTATATGTTCTATAGAATTTTCCTGTATATCCTATTACTTCGAATTAGGAATGACAATGGATCGGATTTGGACCGGATCTGACTAGATCCAGATCCGAATTTTCAGATCCGATCTAGATCCATTGAGTTCAAAATAATGAGATCCAGACCCAGATCCATTGGATCCACATGGTCCAGGATCTAGATCTGGATCCATATGTTTTCTCTTCTAAAATAAATCTTAAATTAACCAAAATTCACAATAACATAATTATATCATAATAATAATAGTAATCTAAATACACAATAATATCATAATAATTATCTAGAGTTCCTAAAATCATTAAAAAAACAAGTCACTAAACTGAAGTTGTCATCAAATAAACAAGTAAGAACTATGTAGATGTATTTATTCTATGTGACATAAATCTCAAAAAGTTATACACAATGAGAAACAAAGGATTTACTTCTCCATATATTTTATACTGCAAATATATTGCCAGAACTGTTGTAGCTAACGCTAATCATTCTCAATCAATCACATCTTTGGAAATAAATGAAGAAAATAAATTACCTATTTAATCTTGATTAAATCATAAATGAATAAAATAAAATTAAAATCCCCAAATTTTTTAACTTTATATGCAAAGTTTTACAATCTCGACAACCATGAGAGAAAAAGTTGAGAACAACCAATCTATCACCAACATTCTTCACATAATCCATCAATTCTTGAGCTAATTCGATCTCAATCATATTTGGTTGGTTAAAGGGATTTCTTCCACTGTTTCTGAGTTTTTCCAAATGAAATTATGCCATGTATCTTCATAATCAAACATAAATCAATATTAGAAATATAAAATCAAATTGTATCACAAAAGATGAATGAAAACTGTAAACAGATCACTCACACAAATAAGGTCCAAATTTGGGGATTTGATGCTGCTCTAACTGCTGAAACTTTTATGATATGTGAAATCAAGAGTGTTGCCCCAATTTTTTGATTAAATCATAAATGAATAAAATAAAATGGAGATGTGAAGTCGAAGTAAAACGGAGAGGAGGGAAGTAGAATTTTGGAATAAGTCTCGTTGAAGTAAAATGGACGGGAGCAAATGTTTGAAATTGAAAGAAGACCAAGAAAGAAAATACTAGAATTAGATTTAGGATTAACTAATATTTAATTAAAATAAAAATAAAAAATGTATATTATATGAACCGAGTCTACGGGCTGGATCTGGATCTCAAAAATGAAATCTAGATCCGGATCCAAGATTTCAGAATAGGATCCAGATCCGTCGGATCCAAATATTTTGTTAGAGTTGGTTAACTCTGACTAAGTCTCCTCATTTCAAGGAGTTAGTTTGTTTGTATAGTTTTGCCGCTTTCTTCTTTTGGTGTGCGTGTTACGACATGTTTCATGGGACGCGATGGTAACACATCAAGAACACGTAAATGATCGCTTGAGATCGTGTGGACTAAGTCGCCCGTTCCTACTTTCCGAGAGCAAGTTAAGCAACCATCTACCACGACTTAGTCACATCTTTAGTGGGCAGGTTAGGGTCCAAGACATGCACCAAGGCCTCTCAACGCCTATAAAAGGAGAGCCAAAGCAACCGCAAAAGTGCGCAACTCTCAAGTATCAATCAAGATCTGCTTATGTTGTTGAGTCTGTTGTAACATTTCCAATATCACACGAGTATTTTAACTTCTAATGGTGTTAGAAGGTTGTTCTTTTAGTATACGAGTGTTGTGAGGAAATCTTTAGTATTTTCATATATCTCGAGAGATAGCTTCTTAGCTTTTCATAGATCTCGATAGATAGTCTTTAGTACTCAACTTTTCGACTTTATCTTGTGGTAAAGTAGTGAGTTTTGTAACGCTCACGCAAATCTTATAGTGAATAATTTCGCCATATCGCATCTACTGATTATAATTTAATCAGAGAAAAGTTTTACTTTGTTCTTCAAGTTTTAATTCACTGCTTTACCTCGTGTGGATAATACCACATAACAGCTTGTGTGTTTAGCGAAGCAACACACATTCCGACAACAAATCCTATAAGGTGAGCGTCAAGCAAACGGAGAAGGGAGTGAAAGAAAGAGAAGAAATTGCCAACAAGAAGATCGAGCGATACCACGGCAAGCACGCCTACAAGGCCCAGGATCACCGGTCCATGTCGACATTATCGGGAGGAACCGGTAATTTTTCACCGACGAATGAACAAAGGAAAAGAGTGTCCTCTTCCGAGAACTCTCACCGTAGTCCGACAAACCGCGCGATGGTCAGATCACATCGAGTCATCCTCCGAGTCGGAAGAGAAACATGGGTTTCCTGAGTGACTCGATCCTCGTGAAGAAGACGAAGGTTCGAAACCACAAGAGCGCGACCAACCCGATTCAGACTCCAAGGAGGACGACATCTCACTAGGCAAAATTCTTCAGAACTTAAGAAAGCAGCAAGATTGAAGGAAAGAAGAAAGAAAGATCAGAAAGACTACCGATCCACTGCTCGCCCATCGCTCCCACACCGCTACAACCTCTGCTCCAACGGCATCTCCATCCATCGATCCACCGCACCTCCGAGTCCCTACTCGAGGAAGAAAACTGTGATTCTAGTTCAAAATCCATCAATGTTTATTGATTCGAGACATTGAAGTGGAAAGAGCCCTCTTTAAAGTTTCACTCAAAGGAATGCCAAAAGCGTTGGGAGCAATTCAAGCACCTAAAATGCTTGAATGAGAGGAAAATTGATGAGGTAACCTTTTCTCAATACAACCTTGTTGATTTTCTTAAAGAAAGAGGCTTTTGAACACCGTCACGCTATATATCCTTATCCAAGAATGTTATTAGACATATCTATGCTAATATGGATAAGTCTTTTCTCGATTACACGTCGAATAAATCGCAGGTGTATTTCGACGCAAAATTTTTAACATTTATGCGCGAAATTAATGCATTCTTTGGGATAGATGAATTGATTAACGATGTGGTTGTTGAGGACTATGATCTAGTAGCGTAAGAGATCACAGTGGGAGAGTTAGGAAGTGGAAAACCGATGTCAAGTGGTATCCCGACATATCTCCACTGCTCTCTATAAGATTATGACATCAAACCGGATCGTGTCTTCTAACACTACAACAGTGACAATGCCCCATGGTGTCGTTATATAAGCCGGAAAAGGAATCCCATTCAACCTTGGCAAACCGATCGTGGAACAAATTGGATCTATTGTTGCTCGATCAATCTCGGATTGTCGCCGCTTCCTCATCGTTATATCAATTGTCGACAAAACAAGGTCTTCCCGTTGGAGCCCGAGAAGCACTTTTCAAGATTTTCGAACTTCACCATTAGCAATACCTTATTTGCGTGTAATAAGCTTCCAAACCTTCCATGGACTAACCCTTCTAAAGGGACCGATGAATGTGTTTCGATGTCGCCCAAAGAAATGGTGACGCTTTCAAAGTCTACGGCTCACTTCATGTTTGAACGCATTACAAAGTCGGAGCAAACCCTCTCGAAAGTCTTCGAGTGCACGATTGATATGAATGATATGAAGATCGAATTACTAAGTCTTCTTTCTTGCCAAAAGGGGAGTAGAGACAGGGAAAGAACATCAAATGGTGGTGATGATATGGTTGAAGACCGATCGAATGTGAACGTGATTTGGTTTTATGAACTCTTAAAACTTTTTATTTGTTTATCTCTCTGAACATGTTCTAAAACTGGATGGTGTTTTTGATGTTTTTGTTTTTGATGATGGACATCGTATATTTTTTTATTTTTCTGTGGACATCGTATGGTTATTTATGCTAATCGGATGTATATTTTTATGCGATGTTTGCTGTTCATGAGTAAATGGTTTCTGCACTAATGGGTACATTGTTTGTATAATTGTTGATGAATGTGTGGCAGGAACTGTTATGATGATATTGACGTAAACAGGGGGAGAATGTTTACAGTGGGAGAGTATTCTGCTTTCATGTATATATTTGGGATTCGTGAGTATCAGTATATATATCGTACATTTTTGTGTATATTTAGGTTTTGTGAAGAAAGGCAAAAGGGAGTTTGTTAGAGTTGGTTAACTCGACTAAGTCTCCTCATTTCAAGGAGTTAGTTTGTTTGTATAGTTTTGCCGCTTCTTCTCTTCGTGTGCGTGTTACGACATGTTTCATGGGACGCGATGGTAACACATCAAGAACACGTAAATGATCGCTTGAGATCGTGTGGACTAAGTCGCCTCAGCCTCCTACTTTCCAGAGCAAGTTAAGCAACCATCTACCACGACTTAGTCACATCTTTAGTGGGCCGCCAGGTCCAAGACATGCACCAAGGCCTCTCAACGCCTATAAAAGGAGAGCCAAAGCAACCGCAAAGTGCGCAACTCTCAAGTATCAATCAAGATCTGCTTATGTTGTTGAGTCTGCTGTAACATTTCCAATATCACACGAGTATTTTAACTTCTAATGGTGTTAGAAGGTTGTTCTTTTAGTATACGAGTGTTGTGAGGAAATCTTTAGTATTTTCATATATCTTGAGAGATAGCTTTTAGCTTTTCATATATCTCGATAGATAGTCTTTAGTACTCAACTTTTCGACTTTATCTTGTGGTAAAGTAGTGAGTTTTGTAACGTCACGCAAATCTTATAGTGAATAATTTCGCCATATCAGCATCTACGATTATAATTTAATCAGAGAAAGTTTTACCGGTGTTCTTCAAGTTTTAATTCACTGCTTTACTCGTGTGTGGATAATACCACATAACAGCAGTGTGTGTTAGGCGAAGCAACACACATTCGACAATAAATCCTTAGGAAGGTGAGCGTCAAGCAAACGGAGAAGGGAGTGAAAAGAAAGAGGAAAATTGCCAACAAGAAGATCGGAGCGATACCACGGCAAGCACGCCTACAAGGCCCGTGATCACCGGTCCATGTCGACATTACGGGGAGGAACCGTAATTTTTCTACCGACGGCGAACAAAGGAAAAGAGTGTCCTCATCCGAGAGAACTCTCACCGTAGTCCGACAAACCGCGATGGCGGGATCACATCGAGTCATCCTCCGAGTCGGAAGGAGAAACATGGGTTTCCTGAGTGACTCGCGGATCCTCGTGAAGAAGACGAAGGTTCAAACCACAAGAGCGCGACCAACCCGATTCTGACTCAAAGAGGACGACATCTCACTAGCAAAATTCTTCGTGAACTTAAGAAAGCAAAGATTGAAGGAAAGAAGAAAGAAAGTATTGTAAAGACTACTGATCCACTGCTCACCATCGCTCCCACCACCGCTACAACCTCTGCTCCTCCGACTGCTCCAACGGCATCTCCATCCATCGATCCACCGCACCTCCGAGTCCCTACTCTGAGGAAGAAAACTGTGATTCTAGTTCAAAATCCATCAATGTTTGTTGATTCAGACATTGAAGGGAAAGAGCCCTCTTTCAAGTTTTACTCAAAGGAATGCCAAAAGCGTTGGGAGCAATTCAAGCACCTAAAATGCTTGAATGAGAGGAAAATTGATGAGGTAACCTTTTCTCAATACAACCTTGTTGATTTTCTTAAAGAAAGAGGGCTTTTGAACACTGTCACGGCTATATATCCTTATCCGAAGAATGTTATTAGACATATCTATGCTAATATGGATAAGTCTTTGTCGATTGCACGTCGAATAAATCGCAGAGGTGTATTTCGACGCAAAATTTTTAACATTTATGCGTGCGAAATTAATGCATTCTTTGGGATAGATGAATTGATTAACGATGTGGTTGTTGAGGACTATGATCTAGTAGCGTAAGAGATCACGGTGGGAGAGTTAGGAAGTGGAAAATCCGATGTCAAGTGGTATCCTCGACATATCTCCACTGCTTTCTATAAGATTATGACATCAAACCGGATCGTGTCTTCTAACACTACAGCCAGACAATGCCCCATGGTGTCTTTGTTATATAAGTCGAAAAGGATCCCATTCAACCTTGGCAAACCGATCGTGGAACAAATTGATCTATTGTCGCCGATCAATCTCGGATTGCCGCCGCTTCCTCACCGTTATACCAATTGTCGACAAAACAAGGTCTTCCGTTGGAGCCCGAGAAGCACTTTTCAAGATTTTCGAACTTCACCATTAGCAATACCTTATTTGCGGTAATAAGCTTCCAAACCTTCCATGGACTAACCCTTCTAAAGGGATCGATGAATGTGTTTCGGATGCCGCCCAAAGAAATGGTGACGCTTTCAAAGTCTACGGTTCACTTCATGCTTGAACGCATTACAAAGCCGGAGCAAACCCTCTCGAAAGTCTTCGTAGTGCACGCATTGATATGAATGATATGAAGATCGAATTACTAAGTCTTCTTTCTTGCCAAAAGAGGAGTAGAGGCAGGGGCGAGAACATCAAATGGTGGTGATGATATGGTTGAAGACCGATCAATGTGAACGTGATTTGGTTTTATGAACTCTCAAACTTTTTATTTGTTTATCTCTCTCAACATGTTCTAAAACCGATGGTGTTTTTGATGTTTTTGTTTTGATGATGGACATCGATATTTTTTTGTTTTTTCGTGGACATCGTATGGTTATTTATGCTAATCGGATGTATGTTTTATGCGATGTTTGTTTGCTCATGAGTAAATGGTTTCGCACTAATGGGTACATTGTTTGATAATTGTTGATGAATGTGTGGCGTGAACTCGTTATGATGATATTGACGTAAATGTGGGGAGAATGTTTATGTGGGAGAGTATTCTGCTTTCATGTATATATTTGGGATTCGTGAGTATCGTATATATCTCGTACATTTTTGTGTATAGGTAGGTTTTGTGAAGAAAGCAAAAGGGGAGTTTGTTAGAGTTGGTTAACTCGACTAAGTCTCCTCATTTCAAGGAGTTAGTTTGTTTGTATAGTTTTGCCGCTTTCTTCTTTTGGTGTGCAGTTACGACATGTTTCATGGGATGCGATGGTAACACACCGAAGAACACGTAAATGATCGCTTGAGATCGTGTGGACTAAGTCGGCCGGCCTCCTACTTTCCAGAGCAAGTTAAGCAACCATCTACCACGACTTAGTCACATCTTTAGTGGGCCAGTTAGGGTCCAAGACATGCAAAGGCCTCTCAACGCCTATAAAAGGAGAGCCAAAGCAATCGCAAAAGTGCGCAACTCTCAAGTATCAATCAAGATCTGTTTATGTTGTTGAGTCTGTTGTAACATTTCCAATATCACACGAGTATTTTAACTTCTAATGGTGTTAGAAGGTTGTTCTTTTAGTATACGAGTGTTGTGAGGAAATCTTTAGTATTTTCATATATCTTGAGAGATAGCTTCTTAGCTTTTTCATAGATCTCGATAGATAGTCTTTAGTACTCAACTTTTCGACTTTATCTTGTGGTAAAGTAGTGAGTTTTTGTAACGTTCGCTGCAAATCTTATAGTGAATAATTTCGCCATATTGGCATCTATAGATTATAATTTAATCAGAGAAAAGTTTACTTTGTTCTTCAAGTTTTAATTCACTGCTTTACTCGTGTGTGGATAATACCACATAACTTGTGTGTTTAGGCGAAGCAACACACATTCTGACAATAAATCCCGAGGAAGGTGAAGCGTCGAAGCAAACGGAGAAGGGAGTGAAAAGAAAGAGGGAAAATTGCCAACAAGAAGATCGGAGCGATACCACGGCAAGCACGCTACAAGGCCCGTGATCACCGGTTCATGTCGACATTATCGGGTGGAATCGTAATTTTATACCGACGAAGGAACAAAGGAAAAGAGTGTCCTCCTCCGAGAGAACTCTCACCGTAGTCCGACAAACCGCTGATGGCAGATCACATCGAGTCATCCTCCGAGTCGGGCGAGAAACACGGGTTTCCGGAGTGACTCCTCGATCCTCGTGAAGAAGACGGGTTCAAACCACAAGAGCGCGACCAACCTGATTCGAGACTCGGTGAGGACGACATCTCACTAGGCAAAATTCTTCAGAACTTAAGAAAGCGGCAAGATTGAAGGAAAGAAGAAAGAAATCAGAAGACTACCGATCCACTATTCCGCCCACTCGCTCCCACACCGCTACAACCTCTCGCTCTCTCGATCGCTCCAACGGCATCTCCATCCACCGATCCACCGCACCTCCGAGTCCCTACTCGAGGAAGAAAACTGTGATTCTAGTTCAAAATCCATCAATGTTTGCTGATTCAGACATTGAAGTGGAAAGAGCCCTCTCTTTCAAGTTTTACTCAAAGGAATGCCAAAAGCGTTGGGAGCAATTCAAGCACCTAAAATGCTTGAATGAGAGGAAAATTGATGAGGTAACCTTTTCTCAATACAACCTTGTAGATTTTCTTAAAGAAAGAGGGCTTTTGAACAACATCCGCTATATATCCTTATCCGAAGAATGTTATTAGACATATCTATGCTAATATGGATAAGTCTTTTCTCGATTGCACGTCGAATAAATCTCGCAGGTGTATTTCAGACGCAAAATTTTAACATTTATGCGTCGAAATTAATGCATTCTTTGGGATAGATGAATTGATTAACGATGTGGTTGTTGAGGACTATGATCTAGTAGCAGAAGAGATCACAGGTGGGAGAGTTAGGAAGTGGAAAAATCCGATGTCAAGTGGTATCCTGACATATCTCCACTCTGTTCTCTATAAGATTATGACATCAAACTGGATCGTGTCTTCTAACACTACAGTTGTGACAATGCCCCATGGTGTGCTGTTATATAAGCCGGAAAAGGATCCCATTCAACCTCGCAAACCGATCGTGGAACAAATTGGATCTATTGTCGCCGATCAATCTCGATTGCTTTGCCGCTTCCTCATCATTATACCAATTGTCGACAAAACAAGGTCTTCCGTTGGAGCCCGAGAAGCACTTTTCAAGATTTTCGAACTTCACCATTAGCAATACCTTATTTGCGGTAATAAGCTTCCAAACCTTCCATGGACTAACCCTTCTAAAGGGATCGATGAATGTGTTTCGATGTCGCTTCGAAAGAAATGGTGACGCTTTCAAAGTCTACGGTTCACTTCATGCTTGAACGCATTACAAAGTCGAGCAAACCCTCTTGAAAGTCTTCGTAGTGCACGCATTGATATGAATGATATGAAGATCGAATTACTAAGTCTTCTTTCGCCAAAAGGGAGTAGAGACAGGAGCAAGAACATCAAATGGTGGTGATGATATGGTTGAAGACTGACTGAATGTGAACGTGGATTTGGTTTTATGAACTCTTGAAACTTTTTATTTGTTTATCTCTCTGAACATGTTCTAAAACTGGATGGTGTTTTTGATGTTTTTGTTTTTGATGATGGACATCGTATATTTTTTTGTTTTTCTGTGGACATCGTATGGTTATTTATGCTAATCGGATGTATGTTTTTATGCGATGTCTGCTGTTCATGAGTAAATGGTTTCTGCACTAATGGGTACATTGTTTGTATAATTGTTGATGAATGTGTGGCAGGAACTGTTATGATGATATTGACGTAAACAGGGGGAGAATGTTTACAGGGGGAGAGTATTCTGTTTTCATGTATATATTTGGGATTCAGGGGGAGTACTGTATATATACTGTACATTTTTTGTGTATATGTAGGTTTTGTGAAGAAAGGCAAAAAGGGGGAGTTTGTTAGAGTTGGTTAACTCTGACTAAGTCTCCTCATTTCAAGGAGTTAGTTTGTTTGTATAGTTTTGCCGCTTTCTTCTCTTTGGTGTGCGATTACGACATGTTTCGGGATGCCATGGTAACACAATCAAGAACACGTAAACAGATCGCTTGAGATCGTGTGGACTAAGTCGATTCAGGTTCCTACTTTCCGGAGCAAGTTAAGCAACCATCTACCACGACTTAGTCACATCTTTAGGGGCGTCATGGTCCAAGACATGCACCAAGGCCTCTCAACGCCTATAAAAGGAGAGCCAAAGCAATCGCAAAGTGCGCAACTCTTGAAGTATCAATCAAGATCTGTTTATGTTGTTGAGTCTGTTTTCGTAACATTTCCAATATCACACGAGTATTTTAACTTCTAATGGTGTTAGAAGGTTGTTCTTTTTAGTATACGAGTGTTGTGAGGAAATCTTTAGTATTTTCATATATCTTGAGAGATAGCTTCTTAGCTTTTTCATAGATCTCGATAGATAGTCTTTAGTACTCAACTTTTCGACTTTATCTTGTGGTAAAGTAGTGAGTTTTTGTAACGTTCGCTGCAAATCTTATAGTGAATAATTTCGCCGTATCGGCATCTGATTATAATTTAATCAGAAAGAAGTTTTACTTGTTTCTTCAAGTTTTAATTCACTGCTTTACTCGTGTGTGGATAATACCACATAACAGCTTGTGTGTTTAGCGAAGCAACACACATTCGATAATATATCCCTATAAGGTGAAGCGTCAAGCAAACGGAGAAGGAGTGAAAAGAAAGAGGAAAATTGCAAACAAGAAGATCGGGCGATACCACGGCAAGCACGCTACAAGGCCCAAGATCACCGGTCCATGTCGACATTATCGAGAGGAACCTAATTTTTCTACCGACGAAGGAACAAAAGAAAAAGAGTGTCCCTCCTCCGAGAGAACTCTCACCGTAGTCGACAAACCGCGATGGCGGGGCGATCACATCGAGTCATCCTCCGAGTCGGGCGAGAAACATGAGTTTCCTGAGTGACTCGCATCCTCGTGAAGAAGGCGAAGGTTCAAACCACAAGAGCACGACCAACCTGATTCAGACTCAAAGGAGGACGACATCTCACTAGCAAAATTCTTCAGAACTTAAGAAAGCGGCAAGATTGAAGGGAAAGAAGAAAGAAATCAGAAGACTACGGATCCACCGCTCCGCCCATGCTCCCACACCGCTACAACCTCTGCTCCTCCTCGACTGCTCCAACGGCATCTCCATCCACTAATCCACCGGCACCTCCGTGTCCCTACTCTGAGGAAGAAAATTGTGATTCTAGTTCCGAAAATCCATCAATGTTTGCTGATTCAGACATTGAAGTGGAAAGAGCCCTCTCTTTAAAGTTTTACTCAAAGGAATGCCAAAAGCGTTGGGAGCAATTCAATCACCTAAAATGCTTGAATGAGAGGAAAATTGATGAGGTAACCTTTTCTCAATACAACCTTGTTGATTTTCTTAAAGAAAGAGGGCTTTTGAACACTGTCACGGCTATATATCCTTATCCGAAGAATGTTATTAGACATATCTATGCTAATATGGATAAGTCTTTTCTTGATTACACGTCGAATAAATCGCAGGTGTATTTCGGACGCAAAATTTTAACATTTATGCGTCTAAATTAATGCATTCTTTGGGATAGATGAATTGATTAACGATGTGGTTGTTGAGGACTATGATCTAGTAGCGTAAGAGATCACGCGTGGGAGGGTTAGGAAGTGGTAAAATCCGATGTCAAGTGGTATCCTGACATATCTCCACTCTGTTCTCTATAAGATTATGACATCAAACCGATCGTGTCTTCTAACACTACAGCCAGTGACAATGCCCCATGGTGTCTTTGTTATATAAGCCGGGAAAAGGATCCCATTCAACCTTTGCAAACCGATCATGGAACAAATTGGATCTATTGTCTGCCGATCAATCTCGGATTGCTTTGCTGCTTCCTCACCGTTATACCAATTGTTGACAAAACAAGGTCTTCCTGTTGGGCCCGAGATGCACTTTTCGAAGATTTTCAGAACTTCACCATTAGCAATACCTTATTTGCAGGTAATAAGCTTCCAAACCTTCCATGGACTAACCCTTCTAAAGGGATGATGAATGTGTTTCGATGTCGCTTCAAAGAAATGGTGACGCTTTCAAAGTCTACGGTTCACTTCATGCTTGAACGCATTACAAAGTCGAGCAAACCCTCTCGAAAGTCTTCGTAGTGCACGCATTGATATGAATGATATGAAGATCGAATTACTAAGTCTTCTTTCTTGCCAAAAAGGGGGAGTAGAGACAGGGGGAGCAGCAACATCAAATGGTGGTGATGATATGGTTGAAGACTGACTGAATGTGAACGTGGATTTGGTTTTATGAACTCTTGAAACTTTTTATTTGTTTATCTCTCTGAACATGTTCTAAAACTGGATGGTGTTTTTGATGTTTTTGTTTTTGATGATGGACATCGTATATTTTTTTGTTTTTCTGTGGACATCGTATGGTTATTTATGCTAATCGGATGTATGTTTTTATGCGATGTTTGCTGTTCATGAGTAAATGGTTTCTGCACTAATGGGTACATTGTTTGTATAATTGTTGATGAATGTGTGGCAGGAACTGTTATGATGATATTGACATAAACAGGGGGAGAATGTTTACAGGGGGAGAGTATTCTGTTTTCATGTATATATTTGGGATTCGTGAGCATCTTGTATATATCTTGTACATTTTTGTGTATATGTAGGTTTTGTGAAGAAAGGCAAAAGGGGGAGTTTGTTAGAGTTGGTTAACTCGACTAAGTCTCCTCATTTCAAGAGTTAGTTTGTTTGTATAGTTTGCCGCTTTCTTCTCTTTGGTGTGCGAGTTACGACATGTTTCGCGGGATGCGATGGTAACACACCCAAGAACACGTAAATGATCGCTTGAGATCGGTGGACTAAGTCGCCTCGGTTCCTACTTTCCGGAGCAAGTTAAGCAACCATCTACCACGACTTAGTCACATCTTTAGCGGGCCAACAGTGGTCCAAGACATGCAACCAAGGCCTCTCAACGCCTATAAAAGGAGAGCCAAAGCAACCAAAGTGCGCAACTCTCAAGTATCAATCAAGATCTGCTTATGTTGTTGAGTCTGTTTTAACATTTCCAATATCACACTAGTATTTTAACTTCTAATGGTGTTAGAAGGTTGTTCTTTTAGTATACGAGTGTTGTGAGGAAATCTTTAGTATTTTCATATATCTTGAGAGATAGCTTCTTAGCTTTTTCATAGATCTCGATAGATAGTCTTTAGTACTCAACTTTTCGACTTTATCTTGTGGTAAAGTAGTGAGTTTTTGTAACGTTCGCTGCAAATCTTATAGTGAATAATTTCGCCATATTGGCATCTACAGATTATAATTTAATCAGAGAAAAGTTTTACTTGTGTTCTTCAAGTTTTAATTCACTGCTTTACTCGTGTGTGATAATACCACATAACAGTTGTGTGTTTAGGCGAAGCAACACACATTCTGACAATAAATCCCGAGGAAGGTGAAGCGTCGAAGCAAACGGAGAAGGGAGTGAAAAGAAAGAGGGGAAAATTGCCAACAAGAAGATCGGAGCGTATACCACGGCAAGCACGTCTACAAGGCCCAGGATCACCGGTCCATGTCGACATTACTGGGGAGGAACCGGTAATTTTTCTACCGACGAAGGAACAAAAGGAAAAGAGTGTCCCTCCTCCGAGAGAACTCTCACCAGAGTCTGACAAACCGCGATGGCGGGATCACATCGAGTTATCCTCCGAGTCAGAAGGAGAAACATGGGTTTCCCGGAGTGACTCCTCAGATCCTCAGGAAGAAGACGAAGGTTCGAAACCACAAGAGCGCGACCAACCTGATTCAGACTCCAGTGAGGACGACATCTCACTAGGCAAAATTCTTCAGGAACTTAAGAAAGCAGCAAGATTGAAGGGAAAGAAGAAAGAAAATCTCAGTAAAGACTACCAGATCCACTGTTCCGCCCACTATTCCCACAGCCGCTACAACCTCTGTTCCTCTGACTGTTCCAACGGCATCTCCATCCACTGATCCACCGGCACCTCCGAGTCCCTACTCTGAGGAAGAAAACTGTGATTCTAGTTCCGAAAATCCATCAAAGTTTGCTGATTCAGACATTGAAGTGGAAAGAGCCCTCTCTTTAAAGTTTTACTCAAAGGAATGCCAAAAGCGTTGGGAGCAATTCAAGCACCTAAAATGCTTGAATGAGAGGAAAATTGATGAGGTAACCTTTTCTCAATACAACCTTGTTGATTTTCTTAAAGAAAGAGGGCTTTTGAACACTGTCACGGCTATATATCCTTATCCGAAGAATGTTATTAGACATATCTATGCTAATATGGATAAGTCTTTTGCTGATTGCAGTCGAATAAATACTGCAAGGTGTATTTCAGACGCAAAATTTTTAACATTTATGCGTGCAAAATTAATGCATTCTTTGGGATAGATGAATTGATTAACGATGTGGTTGTTGAGGACTATGATCTAGTAGCAGAAGAGATCACAGGTGGGAGAGTTAGGAAGTGGAAAAATCCGATGTCAAGTGGTATCCTGACATATCTCGACTCTGTTTTCTATAAGATTATGACATCAAACTGGATCGTGTCTTCTAACACTACAGTTGTGACAATGCCCCATGGTGTCTTTGTTATATAAGCCGGGAAAAGGATCCCATTCAACCTCGCAAACCGATCGTGGAACAAATTGGATCTATTGCCGCCGATCAACCTGGATTGCTTCTGCTTTCCTCACCGTTATACCAATTGTCGACAAAACAAGGTCTTCCGCTGGGCCCGAGATGCACTTTTCAAGATTTTCGAACTTCCCCAATAGCAATACCTTATTTGGTGTAATAAGCTTCCAAACCTTCCATGGACTAACCCTTCTAAAGGGATGATGAATGTGTTTGGATGTCGCTTCCAAAGAAATGGTGACGCTTTCAAAGTCTACTTGTTCACTTCATGCTTGAACGCATTACAAAGTTGGAGCAAACCCTCTCGAAAGTCTTCGTAGTGCACGATTGATATGAATGATATGAAGATCGAATTACTAAGTCTTCTTTCTTGCCAAAAGGGGAGTAGAGGCAGGGGCAAGAACATCAAATGGTGGTGATGATATGGTTGAAGACCGATCGAATGTGAACGTGGATTTGGTTTTATGAACTCTTGAAACTTTTTATTTGTTTATCTCTCTGAACATGTTCTAAAACTGGATGGTGTTTTTGATGTTTTTGTTTTTGATGATGGACATCGTATATTTTTTTGTTTTTCTGTGGACATCGTATGGTTATTTATGCTAATCGGATGTATGTTTTTATGCGATGTTTGCTGTTCATGAGTAAATGGTTTCGCACTAATGGGTACATTGTTTGTATAATTGTTGATGAATGTGTGGCGAACCGCTATGATGATATTGACATAAACAGGGAGAATGTTTACTGTGGAGAGTATTCGCTTTCATGTATATATTTGGGATTCGAGGAGTCTCGATATATACCGTACATTTTTGTGTATATGTAGGTTTTGTGAAGAAAGGCAAAAGGGAGTTTGTTAGAGTTGGTTAACTCGACTAAGTCTCCTCATTTCAAGGAGTTAGTTTGTTTGTATAGTTTTGCCGCTTTCTTCTTTGGTGTGCGAGTTACGACATGTTTCAAGGGATGCGATGGTAACACATCAAGAACACGTAAATGCATCGCTTGAGATCGGTGGACTAAGTCGCCGGCTCCTACTTTCCGGGAGCAAGTTAAGCAACCATCTACCACGACTTAGTCACATCTTTAGCGGGCCGTTAGTCCAAGACATGCAAACAAGGCCTCTCAACGTCTATAAAAGGAGAGCCAAAGCAACTGCAAAAGTGCGCAACTCTTGAAGTATCAACTGAAGATCTGTTTATGTTGTTGAGTCTGTTTTCGTAACATTTCCAATATCACACGAGTATTTTAACTTCTAATGGTGTTAGAAGGTTGTTCTTTTTAGTATACGAGTGTTGTGAGGAAATCTTTAGTATTTTCATATATCTTGAGAGATAGCTTCTTAGCTTTTTCATAGATCTCGATAGATAGTCTTTAGTACTCAACTTTTCGACTTTATCTTGTGGTAAAGTAGTGAGTTTTTGTAACGTTCGCTGCAAATCTTATAGTGAATAATTTCGCCATATTGGCATCTACAGATTATAATTTAATCTGTAGAAAAGTTTTACTCGTGTTCTTCAAGTTTTAATTCACTGCTTTTACTCGTGTGTGGATAATACTACATAACAGCCAGGTGTTTAGGCGAGCAACACACATTCTCGACAATAAACCCGAGGAAGGTGAAGCGTCGAAGCAAACGGAGAAGGGAGTGAAAAGAAAGAGGAAAATTGCCAACAAGAAGATCGGGCGATACCACGGCAAGCACGCCTACAAGGCCCGTGATCACCGGTCCATGTCGACATTATCGGGAGGAACCGGTAATTTTTCACCGACGAAGGAACAAAAGGAAAAGAGTGTCCTCCTCCGAGAGAACTCTCACCGTAGTCCGACAAACCGCTGCGATGGCAGATCACATCGAGTTATCCTCCGAGTCGAAGGAGAAACATGGGTTTCCTGAGTGACTCCTCGATCCTCGTGAAGAAGACGAAGGTTCAAACCACAAGAGCGCGACCAACCCGATTCGACTCTCCGGTGAGGACGACATCTCACTAGGCAAAATTCTTCAGAACTTAAGAAAGCGGCAAGATTGAAGGAAAGAAGAAAGAAATCAGAAGACTACCGATCCACTGCTCCGCCCACTATTCCCACACCGCTACAACCTCTGTTCCTCTGACTGTTCCAATGGCATCTCCATCCACTGATCCACCGGCACCTCCGAGTCCCTACTCTGAGGAAGAAAACTGTGATTCTAGTTCCGAAAATCCATCAAAGTTTGCTGATTCAGACATTGAAGTGGAAAGAGCCCTCTCTTTAAAGTTTTACTCAAAGGAATGCCAAAAGCGTTGGGAGCAATTCAAGCACCTAAAATGCTTGAATGAGAGGAAAATTGATGAGGTAACCTTTTCTCAATACAACCTTGTTGATTTTCTTAAAGAAAGAGGGCTTTTGAACATCATCACGGCTATATATCCTTATCCAAGAATGTTATTAGACATATCTATGCTAATATGGATAAGTCTTTTCGATTGCAATGAATAAATCGCAGGTGTATTTCAGACGCAAAAATTTTTAACATTTATGCGTGCAAAATTAATGCATTCTTTGGGATAGATGAATTGATTAACGATGTGGTTGTTGAGGACTATGATCTAGTAGCGTAAGAGATCACAGTGGGAGAGTTGGAAGTGGAAAAATCCGATGTCAAGTGGTATCCCGACATATCTCGACTGCTTTCTATAAGATTATGACATCAAACCGGATCGTGTCTTCTAACACTACAGCCAGTGACAATGCCCCATGGTGTCTTTGTTATATAAAAGCCGAAAAGGGATCCCATTCAACCTTGGCAAACCGATCGTGGAACAAATTGGATCTATTCTTTGCCGATCAACTCGGATTGTCGCCGCTTTCCTCACCGTTATACCAATTGTCGACAAAACAAGGTCTTCCGCTGGAGCCCGAGATGCACTTTTCAAGATTTTCGAACTTCCCAATAGCAATACCTTATTTGCAGGTAATAAGCTTCCAAACCTTCCATGGACTAACCCTTCTAAAGGGACTGATGAACAGGTTTCGGATGCTGCTTCCAAAGAAATGGTGACGCTTTCAAAGTCTACGGTTCACTTCATGCTTGAACGCATTACAAAGCTGGAGCAAACCCTCTTGGAAAGTCTTCGTAGTGCACGCATTGATATGAATGATATGAAGATCGAATTACTAAGTCTTCTTTCTTGCCAAAAAGAGGGAGTAGAGACAGGGGGAGCAGCAACATCAAATGGTGGTGATGATATGGTTGAAGACTGACTGAATGTGAACGTGGATTTGGTTTTATGAACTCTTGAAACTTTTTATTTGTTTATCTCTCTGAACATGTTCTAAAACTGGATGGTGTTTTTGATGTTTTTGTTTTTGATGATGGACATCGTATATTTTTTTGTTTTTCTGTGGACATCGTATGGTTATTTATGTTAATCGGATGTATGTTTTATGCGCGATGTCTCATTGTTCATGAGTAAATGGTTTCGCACTAATGGGTACATTGTTTGTATAATTGTTGATGAATGTGTGGCAGGAACTGTTATGATGATATTGACGTAAACAGGGGGAGAATGTTTACAGGGGGAGAGTATTCTGTTTTCATGTATATATTTGGGATTCAGGGGGAGTACTGTATATATACTGTACATTTTTTGTGTATATTTAGGTTTTGTGAAGAAAGGCAAAAAGGGGGAGTTTGTTAGAGTTGGTTAACTCTGACTAAGTCTCCTCATTTCAAGGAGTTAGTTTGTTTGTATAGTTTTGCCGTTTCTTCTCTTTGGTGTGCAGGTTACGACATGTTTCGGGATGCGATGGTAACACATCGAAGAACACGTAAATGATCGCTTGAGATCGTGTGGACTAAGTCGATTCGCCTACTTTCCGTGAGCAAGTTAAGCAACCATCTACCACGACTTAGTCACATCTTTAGTGGGCCGTTCAGGGTCCAAGACATGCAACCAAGGCCTCTCAACGCCTATAAAAGGAGAGCCAAAGCAACCGCAGTGCGCGAACTCTCAAGTATCAATCAAGATCTGCTTATGTTGTTGAGTCTGTTGTAACATTTCCAATATCACACGAGTATTTTAACTTCTAATGGTGTTAGAAGGTTGTTCTTTTAGTATACTGGTGTTGTGAGGAAATCTTTAGTATTTTCATATATCTTGAGAGATAGCTTCTTAGTTTTTTCATAGATCTCGATAGATAGTCTTTAGTACTCAACTTTTCGACTTTATCTTGTGGTAAAGTAGTGAGTTTTGTAACGTCACGCAAATCTTATAGTGAATAATTTCATTATATTGGCATCTGATTATAATTTAATCAGAGAAAGTTTTACTTGTGTTCTTCAAGTTTTAATTTCTGCTGCTTTTACTACGTGTGTGGATAATACCTACATAACAATTGTGTGTTTAGGCGAAGCAACACACATTCTCACAATAAACCCGAGGAAGATGAAGTCGTCACAAACGGAGAAGGGAGAAAAGAAAGAGGAAAATTGCCAACAAGAAGATCGGGCGTATACCACGGCAAGCACGCCTACAAGGCCCGTGATCACGGTCCATGTCGACATTACCGGGAGGAACCGTAATTTTTCTACCGACGAAGGAACAAAGGAAAGAGTGTCCCTCCTCCGAGAGAACTCTCACCGTAGTCCGACAAACCGCGCGATGGCGGATCACATCGAGTCATCCTCCGAGTCAGAAGGAGAAACATGGGTTTCCCGGAGTGACTCCTCAGATCCTCAGGAAGAAGACGAAGGTTCGAAACCACAAGAGCGCGACCAACCTGATTCAGACTCCAGTGAGGACGACATCTCACTAGGCAAAATTCTTCAGGAACTTAAGAAAGCAGCAAGATTGAAGGAAAGAAGAAAGAAAGCATCAGAAGACTACCGATCCACCGCTCATACGCTCCTGCTGCCGCTACAACCTCTGTTCCTCTGACTGTTCCAACGGCATCTCCATCCACTGATCCACCGGCACCTCCGAGTCCCTACTCTGAGGAAGAAAATTGTGATTCTAGTTCCGAAAATCCATCAATGTTTGCTGATTCAGACATTGAAGTGGAAAGAGCCCTCTCTTTCAAGTTTTACTCAAAGGAATGCCAAAAGCGTTGGGAGCAATTCAAGCACCTAAAATGCTTGAATGAGAGGAAAATTGATGAGGTAACCTTTTCTCAATACAACCTTGTTGATTTTCTTAAAGAAAGAGGGCTTTTGAACACTGTCACGGCTATATATCCTTATCCGAAGAATGTTATTAGACATATCTATGCTAATATGGATAAGTCTTTTGCTGATTGCACGTCGAATAAATACTGCAAGGTGTATTTCAGACGCAAAATTTTTAACATTTATGCGTGCGAAATTAATGCATTCTTTGGGATAGATGAATTGATTAACGATGTGGTTGTTGAGGACTATGATCTAGTAGCAGAAGAGATCACAGGTGGGAGAGTTAGGAAGTGGAAAAATCGATGTCAAGTTGTATCCCACATATCTCGACTGCTTCTCTATAAGATTATGACATCAAACTGGATCGTGTCTTCTAACACTACAGTTGTGACAATGCCCCATGGTGTGCTGTTATATAAGCTGGGAAAAGGGATCCCATTCAACCTTGGCAAACTGATCGTGGAACAAATTGGATCTATTGCTGCTCGACCGAATCCTGGATTGCTGCCGTTTCCCTCACTGTTATACCAATTGTTGACAAAACAAGGTCTTCCCGTTGGAGCCCGAGATGCACTTTTCGAAGATTTTCAGAACTTCACCATTAGCAATACCTTATTTGCAGGTAATAAGCTTCCAAACCTTCCATGGACTAACCCTTCTAAAGGGACTGATGAACAGGTTTCGGATGCTGCTTCCAAAGAAATGGTGACGCTTTCAAAGTCTACGGTTCACTTCATGCTTGAACGCATTACAAAGCTGGAGCAAACCCTCTTGGAAAGTCTTCGTAGTGCACGCATTGATATGAATGATATGAAGATCGAATTACTAAGTCTTCTTTCTTGCCAAAAGGGGAGTAGAGAGAGGGGCGCAAAGAAACATCAAATGGTGGTGATGATATGGTCAAGACCGATCGAATGTTAACGTGGATTTGGTTTTATGAACTCTTGAAACTTTTATTTGTTTATCTCTCTGAACATGTTCTAAAACTGGATGGTGTTTTTGATGTTTTTGTTTTTGATGATGGACATCGTATATTTTTTTTTTTTTCTGTGGACATCCTATGGTTATTTATGCTAATCGGATGTATGTTTTTATGCGATGTATGTTGTTCTTGAGTAAATGGTTTCTGCACTAATGGGTACATTGTTTGTATAATTGTTGATGAATGTGTGGCAGGAACTGTTATGATGATATTGACGTAAACAGGGGGAGAATGTTTACAGGGGGAGTATTCTTTTCATGTATATATTTGGGATTGAGAAGTCTCGTATATATATATATATATATGAGTTTGGTTCAATGAGAACCATTTTTATCCTAAAACTAAGAACCAAATGAATTAGTCATGGAGTTGATGAATCCATCGAGAAATTATCGAATTCAAAAATTTAGAATTTTTCACCCGGATCGAATCTCTTGAGGGACTAAAATTCTATTTTTTCGATTCATAACTTTCCCAATGGATTCATCAACTTTCACCGTGAATTCATTATTTTTCGGTTATCACGTTTCACAATAAAATGGTTCGATGTTAACCCTCCCTATATATATATATATATATATATATATATATATATACCGTACATTTTTGTGTATATGTAGGTTTTGTGAAGAAAGGCAAAAAGGGGGAGTTTGTTAGAGTTGGTTAACTCGACTAAGTCTCCTCATTTCAAGAGTTAGTTTGTTTGTATAGTTTTGCCGCTTTCTTCTCTATTGTGTGCGTGTTACGACATGTTTCGCGGATGCGATGGTAACACACCAAGAACACGTAAACAGATCGCTAGAGATCGAGCGGACTAAGTCGGTTCAGCCCCTACTTTCCGAGAGCAAGTTAAGCAACCATCTACCACGACTTAGTCACATCTTTAGTGGGCGGTTAGTGGTCCAAGACATGCGACTAAAGGCCTCTCAACGCCTATAAAAGGAGAGCCAAAGCAACTACAAAAGTGCGCAACTCTTGTAGTATCAACTGAAGATCTGTTTATGTTGTTGAGTCGGATTGCAACATTTCCAATATCACACGAGTATTTTAACTTCTAATGGTGTTAGAAGGTTGTTCTTTTAGTATACGAGTGTTGTGAGGAAATCTTTAGTATTTTCATATATCTTGAGAGATAGCTTCTAGCTTTTTCATAGATCTCGATAGATAGTTTTAGTACTCAACTTTTCGACTTTATCTCGTGGTAAAGTAGTGAGTTTTTGTAACGTCATTTGTAAATCTTATAGTGAATAATTTACGCCATATTGCATCTGCTGATTATAATTTAATCAGAAAAGTTTTTACTCGGTGTTCTTCAAGTTTTTAATTCACTGTTTTACTCGTGTGTGGATAACGATCCACATAACATTGTGTGTTTAGCGAAGCAACACTTTCATATTTTATACTCTAAATCATAAAATGGATCCGGATCATCGAATTTGAATCGGATCCAAGATACATTATCATACCGAGTTGTAAAGAGTTCTCGCTTCATCTCTTTTTCCCAATAAAGGCAAATTTATGCTAGCTACATACTCACCCCAACCACGCCCATTATTCAAACCTCCAACCTATTACTTGTTGGAATAAATTGTTTTTTACAATTGAAATATATTTCATTTTATAAAAACATTTTTCGAGGTAAAATATAAGTAAGGTAATAATAGGTACTAATCGTAGTTATATTGTAAAGATAAAAACTATCTGGAAGTGTTGTTTCGTCTGAACCAAAAAAAGTTGTACTGATTATTATCAACACACAGAGTGAAACAAAGAAAATGACTTAAAGAACACAAAATATAATTTTTCCACATATTATAATTTATAATCAGCAAATGCCAATATGACGAAATTATTCGCTATATATATATGTACAACGACGGTTTACAAAAACTCACTACTTCATCCAAGATAAAGTTGGACACTCCTGAATCAAAACTAACTACCAAACTATGAAAGATTTCCTCACACCACTCATGACAAAGACTCTCAAACTTCTATGACAATAGAAGATAAAACAGGAGTGTTATCGAAAATATTACGAAAACATACTCATGAACAGATTCAAATCGCTAGTATTTTTCTCTAAGAATGTCTGTATGAGCGTGTAAAGTCGTATGCTTTTGCAACTGATAAGCCTCTTATTTATAAAGGACAAATAGGCCTTCAGATTCACATCTTGGATCATGTTTATCCATTAGGATTGAGAGAATTTGCGGTTGATTAGAAGATTAACTCTAACTCCCTCAGGTCTATCTCTATTTATCTTATCTCCAGATTTCGTGCTTCTTCAACCTTATCTCTAAGATCTGAATCAAATGTTTTTAGGGTTAGAACAGCAGCATCTCCAACAGATGTGATCCGCGTTTGTAGGACTATTGGAACGGCAACGTGAACAGTAACGTGAATAAAGAGCAAAATCCTAAACAATAACTCTCCACAAATCAAGAAAGTTAATTTAGAGTTAAACAACTCCAACAAATTTTCTAATTTTGCCTTTCTTCGCGATACCTACAAACAAAACAAATAACTCCCCCTCAAGTTATTCTATCCTATCAAAAACGAGGATAATTCCCCCTCATATAAACTGATCGATCTTAGTTTCTTCGGGTAATAAATGCGCAAGGAACACAAGGAAATAACATGGTTCGATCTATTGAAATAGATCTACGTCCACGGAGCAAGAGAGCATATGTGTATTAAGTGTGTAAGAAGCGATTACAAAGAGTGTAGATGATCTAGTGATCGATCTGAGTGTAGATGTCTTTCTCTTCTATTCTAGCCTATATTTATATACCATCAAGTTGAGTTCGACTCTGATTCAAATTGAGTTTGACTCTAATACAAATAGAGTTTGACTCTAATACAAAGTCTTCTCTCATAAGGATTCTTTTATATATGCATCCGAATCTTCTACGTCTTCAATTGCGATTAGAGTTGTAGTTGGTTGAGAAGTCTTCTTGGGCCGAACTCACATAGGCCGAGCTTAATGTCGGGGCCCATTTATATTGGGCCTGATGCTTGGGCCTAGTAGTTGGGCCGAATCCTATCATATCCCCCCCCAAAAAAAAGACGTAGAAGTGAGGTCGTGATGGAGGGAGGACATTGCCTCGTCAAAGTTTGTGGTCTGACGAAGTGGAGCATGTACAATCTGTCGCCGGTTGTATGTCGCCGCTTCGCCCCACCGGGCGTTCGTCAAGTCGTGCGTCGCTTGGCTTCGCCGAGGCATTCACCAAGATGTATGTCGATTGGCCGCCTCTTGGGGCATTCACCGAAGATGTATGTCGCCGGCCATGCCGAGGTGTTCGCGCAAGTCGTCGCCACTGGCCGCCGCCGGGGCTTTCTCGCCGGTTGTGTCGCTTGGCCGCCCGCCGGCGCGCTCGCCAAGTCGTCGTCGTTTGGCTTCACCCTGCTGAGGCGTTTGCCGAAGATATATATCGCTGTCACCGCCGAGGCGCTCGTCAAGTCGTCGTCGATTGGGTTCAGATGTGAAAGGAACGTTATATCGTGGTCAGTCCCCATTGTCGGCAGCTCGGCGAGAAAGGATGCGAGGTCGTAGCCCTGGCAGGATGGCGAGGTCAAGAGGCAGGAGTTCGAACCTTGCCCAAAGGATATCCACCTCAGGTCAGAGCACCTCTGCGCCTGCTTAAGGAACCTCGGGAGTAGGTCGTGACAACTCTGATCTCTTCGACTGGGTGGAAGGCATCGAGTTCATTCCGGGTATTCACCGTCGACCGAGATTTTGTTTGAATCGGTGTAGCTTTAGCGAGTCTTGGCGAGGTGTTTTCTCGAAACCCGAGTGATATGTATATAGCTTAGAACTTGGTTTTAGTCATAAATGTATTTAGACTTTGTATAGTCATAAATGTATTTAGACGGCCTAGTAGTTGGGTCAGATCCTATCATATCCCCCAAAAGATGTAGAAGTGAGGTCGTGATGGAGGGGACATTGCCTCGTCAAAGTTTGTGGTCCGCGGCGTGGGCGTACAATCTCGTCGGTTGTAAGTCGCTGCTTCACCGCCGAGGCGTTCCGAAATCGACGCCGCTGGCTTTCCGCCGAGGCGTCGCCAAGATGTATGTCGCTGCCGCCCGCCGAGGTGTTCGCCGTCGTACGTCGCTTGGTTTCACCGCCGAAGTTATGTCGCTGGCTTCGCCCCGCCGAGGCGCTTACGCTAAGTCGTGCGCCGCTTGGCCGCCGAGGCGGCGTGTCAAGATGTATGTCGCTGGCTTCACCGCCGAGGTGTTCGCCGGTCGATGCGTTGCTTGGCTTTACCGCCGAGGCGTTACGCCGTCGTCAGACGCCGCTGGCCGCCAATCGCCGAGGCGCTCGCCAAGTCGTGCGTCGCCGCTTCACCGCCGGGGCTTTCACCGTTGTGTCGCTGCTTGCCCCGCCGAGGCGTTCGCCAAGTCGTATGTCGCTGCCGCCCGCCGAGGCGTTCTTCCGTTGTACGCCGCTGCTTCGCCCGCCGACATTTTGCCGTTGTCGTCGTTTGCCGCCATGTCGAGACGTTTCGCCGGTTGTAAGTCGCTGCTTCGCCGAGGCATTTTGCCGGTTGTACGCCGCTGCTTCGCCGCCAAGGTGTTCGCCGGTTGTAAGTCGCTGCTTTCCCGCCGGGGTGTTTTGCCGGTTGTACGTTTGGCTTCGCCCGCCGAGGCGCTCGCCGGGTTGTATGTCGCCGTGTCGAGGTCGAGGCCGAGTGAAGGCTCGGGATGCGCGAAGAAGGAGGCCGCAGCCACGGTGGCGCCCGAGGTGGTGAAGGAGGGCCGAGGCGGCGGCCGCGGGTGGGCGGCGAGGACGTGGCCGAAAGTAGGTCGACCGCCGAGGGCCGAGGCGAAGGCGACGAAGGCCGAGGTCGGCCTGCGGAGGGCCGAGGCGGAGGTAGTTCGTCCTCGTATTAAACGAAGGTAATTCATCCTCGAAATAAACGAAGGTAGTTCGTCCTCGTATTAAATGAAGGTAATTCATCCTCGAAATAAACGAAGGTAGTTCGTCCTCGTATTAAACGAAGGTAGTTCATCCTCGAAATAAACGAAGATAGTCTGTCCTCGTATTAAACGAAGGTATGGGTTCCTTATTTGGCAAGAAGTATCGCTAGGGGTGGTCCCCTCACGCGCGTTTAGATCTCCTCCTTAGAGGGTATAGTTCGTCTTCCGAAGAGGGTATAGTTCGTCCTCCGTAGAGGGTATAGTTCGTCCTCCGAAGAGGGTATAGTGAAAAAGGTGGTATGCATAAGTGACAAATGAAATATGCAAGACAGATGAAGTAAATAAAGAAAATATTTTATTAATGAGACACGACGCATCGGATAAATGGGCGAGCTTATATGACCCTTTTCCGAGGATTTCTTTAATTCGGTATGGTCCTTCCCATATGGTATCTAACTTGTCGAGCTTTAGCCTTTATCGACTTCGTTATCAAGATACCAGTTGTCTACTTGGAATTGTCGGGATTTGACACTCGTTATAATACCGAGCTACTTGTTGCTTGTACCGAGCTTCTAATGTAGGCGGGTCTCTTCTCGATTTACGCCGGCATCCGACGATTAATTATTGGTGACGTTGTCGGATGCACCGTGGGAGGTGGCGGAGTGGACGAAGAGGCGGTTGGCCTCATTATCGAGACTTTGAACGTGCCGCTCGGGGTCGATTCTTATCGGGCTTTACCGCACCGAGTTCGCGATCCCCGCCGTCGTTGTTGCCGGTAGCGACCCTAGATGATGGAGTCCGATATTTCAACCCATTACTTGATATTGTGGGCCACGCTTTTTAGTTTTAATTATTTTCGACCTATTTAAATGTTAGATTAAATAGTATCCTAGTTTAATTAGGTCTCTTATATTACTTAGTTTCTGCTTTGATTAGGAATCCTTCTTTGACAAAGATTAGGGTTCTTTATTTTCCTGTTTGATTAGGAATCCTTATTTGACAAGGATTAGGGTTCTTTATTTTCACTATATAAAAGGCTTGTAAGCATACTAAAATATTCAGACTTTTGATTTACTTAATATATGTGAGTTTTATTCTCTTCATTAGCTCTTCAATTTCTTGAGATTTGTCAAGTAATTCATTTATCGACGTATCAATGAGACGACCATCCCTCGTTTGTGTGTCATTCATCATCCCCGAGTTGTTGCGTCAACTATCTAGTTAGGGTATAGGCGAAATCTTGACCTATATCACTGGTGGTTAGATTGAGGTTTTGGGATATTCCATCTTGTTCGTTCTTCCGTTTGCGTCGATAGATCCTTCGCACCAACAAGGATCGTATCATTTAATATCGAGCAGTTCGCCGGTCATCCGCTCGTCCATCCATTCGTTCGTTATCCATATCGTTATCCATATCATTATATATATCGTTATCCATATCATACATTATCCATACCATTCATTATCCATATCGTTATCCATATCATTATCCATATCGTTATCCATATCATTATACATATCGTTATCCATACCATACATTATCCATATCGTTATCCATTCAATATCCAGTATCTTTATTTTTTCGTTCTTGAGATTTTCCGCATCTACGCTCGTGAGGATTCAAAAAAAACAAAAACAAAAACAAATTTTGAGTGATACACGAGTCTTTGAGTGACTCATTTTGAGTAATACACGGCGTTTGTGAGTTGGTGAGGTTCTGTTATTTTTTCTTTTCTAACGTCGCAAAGAATGTCTAAGAAGGTGGAATCGGATGGATCATGTCATAAGGACGACGATGATTCTATCGATCGTCAAACAAAATTCATGATGGAGGCCTCATGCGTCGAATTGGGAATGATAATCACAAAGAGATGGAAGAGCTGCATGATCGAATCACTGCACTTGAGGAGAGACCTCGTAGAGAGGAACGACGTCGGCTAGATCCTATTGTGTATCAACGAGGTGGAGAACGAAGAGGAGGTAGAGGCGGTAGAAATTTTCATCGAGATAATAGATACGAAGAGGCTGATAATGAGGAAGATGAGTTTCCAAATTTTGATGAAAGGCGGCCTAGAGGAAGAGATCAAGAAGATAACAATCGAGCAAAGATCAAGATGAACATCCCTTCTTTTCAAGGGAAAATGATCCCGAATTATACTTGGAGTGGGAGAGAAGTTGGAGCTCATGTTTGATTGCCATAATTATTCGAGCTCAAGAAGGTGAAGTTAGCGACAATAGAGTTCTCGATTATGCACTTGTTTGGTGGGATCGCCATGTGAGTAGTAGGAGGAGGAATCGAGAGCGCCTATCCACACATGGGACGAGATGAAGGCTGTGATGAGGAAGCGATTTGTGCCTAATCATTATTATCGTGAGTGTACAACAAATTACGAATTTGAGGCAAGGGCGAGGAGTGTGGATGACTACTTCAAGGAGATGGAAGTAGCCATGATACGAGCCAGTATTGTTGAAGATAGAGAGGAGACTATGGCAAGATTTTTGGTTGGATTGAATTGGGAGATTCGCAATGGAGTGGAGTTGCAATATTATGTCGAGTTGGAGGATATGGTTCACATGGCTATAAAGATTGAGAACCAACTCAAGAGGAGGGGTAATGGTGGTAACACGAAGCAAAATCAGTCAAATTGGAGGCAGCCCCAAAATGTCAGTGGTTCTTCATCAAGAGGGCACCAATGGAAGAAAGATGAGCATCCGAATGAGGAGAAGTGGCCATTTGAAAAGCCAAGAACAGATCCTACGAGTTACACAACTCAAGCCAACCCTGACGGTACCCGAAACCGTGATTTGAAGTGTTTTACTTGTCATGGAATTGGACATATTGCTAGAGAGTGTCCTAATAAGAGGGTGATGATCATTCGGGATGATGGAGAGGTGGTGACCGATGATGAAGGAGAGACTACTAATCCAGAGATGCCACCTTGGAGGATTCCGATGTTGAAGAGATTGAAGCACCTGATGCACTCATTTTGTTGCTAGGAGAGCTTTGAGTGTACGTAATCCAAAGGAGTGATACAGAGCAACGAGAGAACATCTTTCATACGAGGTGTCATGTCAAAGATAAGGTGTGGGCGTGATCATCGATGGTGGGAGTTGTACCAACGCGGCTAGCATGACCATGGTTGAGAAGTTAGGTCTACCATTAGTGAAACATCCCAAGCCATATCGGTTGCAGTGGCTGAATGATAATAGCATTGTCAAGGTGACGAAGCAAGTGAAGATTCCATTTCGCATTGGAAAGTATGAGGATGAAGTTCTTTGTGATGCGATTCCGATGCAGGCAAGTCATCTACTATTGGGACGACCGTGGCGCTTTGATAGAAAAGTGAAGCATAATGGTTTTACTGAATAAATACTCCCGAGTTCAATCAAAGAAAGTGTCACTTGTTCCTCTTACTACAAAACAAGTTTATGAGGATCAAGTGCTGTTGCAAAAGGAGTCGAAGTTGGTGAAGTCGGTTGGGCAAAGTGATAGATGTAAGGAGAAAGGAGTAATCCAAAAGTCTTGTCTTGCGAGGGCTAGTGATTTGAAGTGGGTGGTGAATAAGGAAAAGCCATCGGTTGATATAGGTGACGACTTGGATTTGAGGACAAATCCTTCTCAAGAGGAGGGGAATGATGGAGTCCGATATTTCAACCCATTACTTGATATTGTGGGCCACGTTTTTTAGTTTTAATTATTTTCGCAGCCCATTTAAATGTTAGATTAAATAGTATCCTAGTTTAATTAGGTCTCTTATATTACTTAGTTTCTGCTTTGATTAGGAATCTTTCTTTGACAAGGATTAGGGTTCTTTATTTTCCTGTTTTGATTAGGAACTTTATTTGACAAGGATTAGGGTTCTTTATTTTCACTATATAAAGGCTTGTAAGCATACGAAAATATTCACTTTTGATTTACGAATATATGTGAGTTTTATTCTCTTCATTAGCTCTTCGAATTTCTTGAGATTTGTCAAGTAATTCATTTATCGACGATCAACGAGACACCATCCCTCGTTTGTGTGTCATTCATCGTCCCCGAGTTGTCGTGTCAACTATCTAGTTGGGTATAGGCGAAACATCGACCTATATCACTTGAGGTTAGATTCGAGGTTTTGGGATATTCCATCTTGTTCGCTCTTCCGTCAAGGTCGATAGATCCTTCGCACCAACGAGGATCGTATCACTAGATGTAATGCTTCTCGTGTGTTCCTCATCGTTCTGATTGTTACCTGAGAAAAAGTGGATCGAAAGCACAGAATTTTTTGTTCCCACAGACGGCACCAATGATCGATCTTAGTTTCGTCGGGTAATAAATGCGCAAGGAACACAAGGAAATAACGTGGTTCGATCTATTGAAATAGGTCTACGTCCACGGAGCAAGAGAGTATATGTGTATTGAGTATGTAAGAAGCGATTACAAAGAGTGTAGATGATATAGTGATCGATCTGAGTGTAGATGTCTTTCTCTTCTATTCTAGCCTATATTTATATACCATCAAGTTGAGTTCGACTCTGATTGAAATTGAGTTTGACTCTAATACAAATAGAGTTTGACTCTAATACAAAGTCTTCTCTCATAAGGATTCTTTTATATATGCATCCAATCTTCTACGCTCCAATTGCGATTAGAGTTGTAGTTGGTTGAGGAGTCTTCGGGGCGAACTCACATAGGCCGAGCTTAATGTCGGGTCCATTTATATTGGGCCCGATGTTGGGCTAGTAGTTGGGCGGTATCCTATCATAAACTATCCAAAAATAAGGATAACTTCTCCTACAACTGTCATGCCAGCATAATTGATAATATCTTCTTCAGCATTATTGGTAACATCTACTTCTCCAATTTTTCTCCCCTTTTTTGAGAACAAAAGAGAGACAAGTCTCCATCTTCAAACCAACAAGTTCAACCCTCGTCATCCTGTATCTGTGTAGACTCTGTAGCCTCTTGCATGGGGAAAATTCATGTAAACAAGTTAACTAATCCTACAAGAAGGCTCATGTTACTAAATCCATCAAAAAACACTTGTTAAAAATGGAAGAGAAATAGCAAGATAGAAAGAAATAGTAGCAACGATGATTCTACTTCTGCGATATTTCTTATTACATTTGTGGATGATTCATAACATGTAACAATTCTAAACTCTTAGGATTGCTACATGTCTTCCATCTATTTATACAAAGAAGATGTCACACAAATGGACAATAGGTGAACCCATTTGGACATTTACTCATATAGTTATTTTATGGTCCGAGCTTTGAAAAATTACAAAATGGCACGACTCTTGCTCAGTTAATACATTTGTGGCCCTCTAATTAGCTCTAACTTTCAGATGTGATTCCGACCACACTGATGATGGGCCGTGTATTGTTGGAAAGCCTTTGAGTGTAGAATATATTAGGCTTTAGTTTCGTAACATTTGGTCACCTATTCATGTGTAATTTTGGCGGTGAACAAACAATGGCACATACTTCGCAGTAAACATTCAAAGCTGATTCCGGCCAACTTTAGCAGCAATTCGACAGACAAAACCTCTCAAATCAACGAACTTGATGTAAGGTTTCTAACATATTTTTTTATTTCATATTTTTATTGACAAATTAGTGGTTAATAAAGATGTTATTTGAACCGTATGTTGTCAATTAAAGTACAATTTGTGATTTTTATGAAAGGAAAAAGGAATTCATAAAACCATATCGTTTTCACTTATATGGAAACATTAACCGTTCGCATGAGAATCCATTAGTCTTAGTCACACTTACGTTAACAACGTCAAATTAGTGGGTCATAAATGTATTAACAGAGCAAAGATTATGCCATTTTATACTATTTTAAAGATCAGATCATAAAGTAACTAGACTGAAGATCATAAATGAATAATAATCCAATTTAATTTTACATGTCCACGGCCTCTGAAGTATGAGCTAAAGTGTTTGAAATCATGTTGGTGTTGACAATATAATGAAAAATATTTTATGAATTCTCATATCTTGGTAATTCCAATTTCACAAACACAAAAACTCATGTACATTCGTTCATATGTTGCTGATGAATAAAATTATCATTTGTTCTTAAGAAAAATAATAATTTATTTTTTACGATGTAATTAAGAAGTATCATTTACATTGCATAAAAATATATTTGCATTGAAGAAAAGTATTCATGTTCACACATACGGACATCTGCATATAAAGAAAAGAATCCATATTCACACATACAGATATCCGCATAGGAGACCACCTCTCCGACAAAAATAAGGATGATTGCCTAATTTATCCACACTGCAGAACCCTTGTTTTTGCTCTTTTTGAACTAAATAAATAATTAATTAATTTAATTAATATTCTATAAAGTTATTATATTTTAATTATGATTAATAAATTTAAATTGACATTAACAAATTCTATTTGAAATTTGTTAATCATGCAACTGTATCATCACTTTTTGGGCGAAAAACCGAGAAGTACGAATGTGCAAATAAATTCCGAGTTTGAGAGAGAAACGCCTGTTTGAATATATCTAATAGCTAATTTATAAAGAATTTACCCCAATGATTATGCCAATAACCCAATAACCTTGAAAGAGAGATTCGTTACGTATACATATATATTCTCTGGAGCTTAACATGGTGCTTTGCAACAAAATTTAGCTACTAGAATTCCCTAATATGTACTTTGATTGTTCATCCACATTGCCTTGCTATAAGTGAGTCAACTGTATCTCGTAAGATGTGATTCATGGTCCCTAGACTTTCTCAACCTGTGCTGTCGGGAAGGCTCGTCTTGAACACAACCTGGGAAGGCAACACTGTACTGACTTCTCCTCTGCTTTCACCACTCCATCGCCATGTCTCTCACTGCTTGCTCTGTTTTCAACTACCACACTTTCCTCGCTGGCTTCATCCTCCTTGTCTCCATCTTGCTGGTGGCGTAAGCTCTCCTTGAAGAGCTCCGAGAGCCTCTTCTTCGGAGATGGTTCAGGTTCGGGTGGGGGCTTACTCACCGTTGGATTCCCAGACGAGAATCTGTGGTGGACAGGAGTGCTTCCACGAGACGGGGTGAAATCTGCAGTAGAAGAAGAATAACTGCATTATGCAAGGGCTGAGTGAATCGCTAGCAATATCCCTGCTTCTATAGTATGCTCACTCATTCAAAGGGTGTAAATACTGAACATCAAAGAGGAAGTGTGGATCCAGGAAAAAAACACCCATGATAATTTTGATCCTAATATTTGCTTATATATCTCAACAAAGACTCATGAATGAACCTCGTTTTATGTACTAAGACATCGTTACCTCCCCTTACTTGAAACCACACCAGATTCCGCAACGGTACTTTGATTCTTCCACCTTCATGGTGTTAACGAGTATCGCCTAGGAGGTGGATTTCGCTTAGTTCTTGGTCGTAAAAGATTACCTAATCCCAATCTTCCCTTATCATCCGTAATCCTTCATACAAAATTAGAGGATGTGCCTGGATGTCAAAATCTTCAATACGAAGTCCCCACAAACTTTTCTATCACATTCATGGGGGCCATGAACACATAACTAGAGACGAAACTCGGCCACTATCCAGCTCATACTGAGTTTACTCAAGAAATTCGTTTTGCACTTATCCAAGAAATAATAATAGTGTGTGTTGTGCAGAAATGAGTTAATCCAAACTTTGCTTGGTAAGGATCCAGTAATGTATTGCTATTTGTCAGGAATGCAGTAATCAGTATCGATTGTGAAAAAAAAAATCTTGCTATTTGGTAGGTTAACCAAACAAAATAATCTGAGATTCCAAGAGATGTATCTCTTACCACCATTAACACTTAAAAAGTCATCTTCAGAATCCGACTCCAACCAAGGCTGGGAGTCAAAGAATGCTTCATCTTTACTACCTGAAAGAAATTGAGGGCACCTCAGATCAGCATCATATACAAAATTAGGTTAATAGAATTGACGTACAGTGGCATCAGAACTGCTATATGTTCGAGTCCTTTACATTTTCTGATGGGTAGTTTTTGGAAACAAACTTAACCAATCTGACTATAATATACCATTAACATTTACCAACTACAAAGAAAAAAGATAAACAAAATGGATCTTTTGAACTATGGAGCCGGGGAAGAGGATGACTATCAAATTATAGAAAAATCTGGAACAAGAAAAAAAAAAGAATGTCTCAAGGTATGCTCGGCCGTTGCAAATAAATCATCACATAAGAGGAAATGAAATACAAAGCACTGAGAAACTCAATGGACCAAATAGAAGGGAAAAGACCTAAATCTCAAACAATAACCCCTGACACTATTATACAAGACTTACCATATATAGCTTTTCAAAAGGATCAGTAGAAGTCAACAAAATTCCTTTTACTTCAACAGAAGTCATCATGTTAAGTACTAAACTAGAAATAAAATGATAATCAGGCACATTACATCAATTTAAACACAGAAAATAATCAAGAACAATCACTAGATCCTATGGCCAGTATTGCAGATTTGCATAACAATTATAGCTGATACTTCAATTACTAGAAGGATTTATTTCAACATATTCAATTCAAATGACTTCAAGTTCAACCCGCTCACTAACTGGGAAGGTATAGTTGATAATCATTCACTGTGCTCCTAAGAATGAGCGCAGCATGATTAGCAGTTAGATTCGATGGTTCTGTTATCCAAAGGAATATTTTCCATATCATTGGACGTTATCGGCTCCATAATAGAGGCTAGGTGCTGCGGAAGGACATAATGTGCAAGACCCTACAGAAGAACATAATGTGCAGTTCCTAAACTTTAGTTGCCTTGTCCTTATCAGACAACAAGTATTCTTAATGTGGCTATGTAATAAAAATTTTGTTGGTTGCTTTTTGCATTGTTAAATAAAGGAAAGCAAATCTCAAAACTTCAAGAAAAAGTTACACCCTCAATTCCAACTGGTAACTAATTCACCTACCCCCATATCCCAATCCAACATAAGTACTATTTATTCTTTATTCTAGTTCACCAAAACCAATCTTGAAAAAGATTAATTTGACAATCAATCACAAGATTAGGTTCTCAAGAAAAATATATGACAACATGATTGTGACCATCTTGATAAACATTAATTTAATCTTGGTTGCAAGCATAACAAACCTAAATGTTGCAGCCTTGTTTCCAACCCCAGAAATTATTATCATCCGTTCTATAGCCAGTTGGACCACCAAACCAATAATAGAAACATTGATATAGTACCAACTATTCTAATTCCATTTATGTCAGAAGATTTTTCAAATTAAAATATACGAAACTTTTCATTCAGAAATCATCAGAACTATAGACCTGTAGTTTGCAAGAAAGAACCCTGTCACCAGGTCCACATAGACATCTAAATCCCTATAAAATTAACAGTTGAAAAATTCGAAATAAAAACAATCTTCAATCACAGATAAATTTCAACTTGGATGAACTCCTCAAAATACAACAATCAGCAAACCATTGACATATATACACACATAAATATCAGCCTCATAAATAGCAGAGCTATTGGTAGTTGTAAACATAACAAATTACGTCGAAAACCTTATTCTGGAGATACCTTAGTGGAACTTTTTTTTTTCCAACTCGTACAAATTTAAACATAAAAAGAATAAAATCATCCGAAAAAGAGTTCATCAAAAGTGCTGCATAATTCATCGAAACATGAGAAGTAGAAAATCAAAATACCATCGGCTCGGAAACGGGGAAGAGAGCGCTGAGACTTAACGGCCAAGTCGGCGGCGGAATGATCCTGGCCGTTGACCGTGAAGGGTTTATGTTTGACCGGCGATGGGATGATGAGATTCTGGTTTTTGGAATCGACTGATAAACGGAGCTTCATGGCGGGCTGGGAGTCTTTCTGAAGCGAAACGCATGAACCCATTTTTCCGGCAGCAATGCGAAAAAAGCGTTCCTAGTTGTGCGCTACTGTTTACCAACGGGAAGCCATTTTCTAAATAGGAGTGCTTTCTTCCTTTTTCTTCTTCTTCGTTCCTTGTTTCTACAGGAAATAAAAAGAGAGAGAGAGAGAGAGAGGTACAACGGAGAGAGAGGGCGGGACGAGGGGCCAGAGGGGCGGGGGAGGGGGTGAAATTCTCAATGTTAAGACAAGTCCTTCCGTGAATTTGAATGGTCAATCAGAAAATACATTACATTTTAATACATTATTATAATTTTGTTAGCATATTAAGTGCGTAACCATATTCCATATATAAGTAAATAACATTCTAAATTTCAAACTATTCATAATTTTATTAAGAATATTGTATCCTTAACTAAAATGATTATTGAAATAATGAATTATAAAAGATATGTGTGAAATATCACGAGTTTATTTTCGGACGCTAGAGTATTGACAATTTGACATGATTTTTCGAATGCCAAGGTGAAATAATAATTAAAATAATAATACTACTTTGAATCCTAAATTGTTTTTATATTATTGAAAACGTACTACTATAAAAAACATCTATTAAATCATGAGCTATTGAAGATTTATCAAAATATCTCAGATTTATTTCTGATACTAAAATATTGGCGTGTCTTATCGGACGCCACAATTATGGAAGTAAATAAATAGTTATTTTATTCAAAATCAAATTTCAATTATTTATAATGATCATTTGAGTCTTATTTGATATTGAAAAAAATGTTTGTAGAGAGTATTTGCTTAGTTTATAATATATTTTGATAAATGATACTCTTAGACAATTTTTATTATTTTTCAGAAAAATTGAAGAATGGATTTAAGAGTTAAAAGTTGATAAGATTAAAATATAGTTCGATAAAAGTCCGTGGCGCAAAACGGTTCAGAATCGAGTTCGGATGAGAGATAATGCTCAAACAAGAAAGTCACGCTGCTTGTCATGGACAATACTACGAACAATACGAATTTCCTATTCTTTTCCTATTTTCACGAGTTTTCTGAAATTTTCTTTTTCTTGTATTTTTAGTCCAATTATGATATATTCCTTTTAGGGTTCAAGAAGACTTATCCACCTATAAATATCATCTCTTAACATTATATTGAGGTCCTCATTTACAATTTTTCTTATTTTTCCAGAGTTAGATTCTATTTTCAGATTTAAGAATTGATAGGATTAAAGTATAGTTCGATAAAAATCCGTGCCGCAAAGCGGTTCGTAAATCGAGTTCGGATGAGAGAAACGAGCCAAAACAAGAAAGTCGCGCTGCTTGTGCGGACAATCTGCTGAACAATACGAGAATTTCCTATTCTTTTCCTATTTTCACGAGTTTTCTGAATTTTCCTCTTTTCTTGTATTTTTAAGTCCAATTATGATATATTCCTTTAGGGTTCAAGAAGATTTCTCCATCTATAAATACCATCTCTTAATTTTATATTGAGGTCCTCATTTACAATTTTTCATATTTTCCAGAGTTAGACTCTATTTTCAGATTTCCCCGTAAGATCAGAAATTTCAAACTTCAGAATTCTTCATTGTGAAATTCGTACACCGGTTTTATTATTTATTTCAGTTATGTTTTTCTTTATTTATTTCTTTTTAATTCTTGCTATGGATTTATATAATTGATCTATGAAACATATTTACCTGTCAATTTATGATTTATGATTCATGGTGTTTTTTTTATGTTAGAAAACTGGTCATTATTGATGTATGTTAGTTGTCTGATTAAAGACTTAGCAGTTTTAATTAGGTGATTAAATTTAGGAATTCATAATACAATTAATCTAAAGACTTGACGATTTTAGTATTTTGGGAGTTTTTATGTGTTCTTGAGACCTAGCGGAGATAGAACATATATTAATCTATTATTACAAACTGTCTGATTCAGGAGACTGTGTTATCTATTTGATTCATCATTTAAATTGACTTAATTATAATAACAGGGCTATAGATTAGTTGTGTGATTTTTTATTATATTATTATATTCTCTAGGATCAGTTTGTTTACCTGTTATTTCTTTTTTAGATCATTTTATTTAGTTTTTTCTTTATTTTCTTAGTTTTTATCAAATCGTTCCACACATATTCATTTGTCTTTATAATTATGATGCGCCGTGGTTGTTATTTGCTATCTTTTCATGATATCAATTCATGAGAATACGATACTTTGTTTATTTTCTGACTACAGTGAACACCGTTAGTTGCAATTATTTATTGTTAGAATTTTAGTGATCATGGAGTCTAGCTACAAGCTAGGATAATTTTTGTAATTATTTAAGAATCTATATTATTCCGTTATGCTCTGGTTATGTAGCATGGAAATTTGAATTAGTCTCAGCTCGTTGTGATTTTTCCTAAATTCATCATTGCTTTCTATTATTCTATATTATATAATAAATATTAGTAGTTGAATAATTCTGTGTTCAACTACTATTAAAAAATGTGTGCCATTAATTTAGCCTATTGCATTTGAAGAATATGTTTTGTTCGTTGTTCTTTTTCTCAAACCCAACTGTATTTCGAAAGTGTGGATGAACTATTGCTTTAGGTTTTACTAGTGGTTTTTTTATTTTATTTTTCTTTTATTTCCTTTTTGTAATTTAGATTTATTTTATTTGCTTTATTTCCTTTTGGTTTTTCTTTTCTTTTATTTATTTGCACAAAAAAAATTCTGTTTGATTTTTATGGAAGTATTTGAATTATTTTAATTAAATTAAGTTAAATACATTATCAAATTCAAATTAATTAAATATTATAAATAAATATAATATATGAAAACATATTTAGATATATAAGTTGAGCATAGTGGAAATAATGTAGAACTTTCTTTATTTATATTGACCCACTATTTATTTGTCAATTTATTCATAAACATGTGATATATTAGAACTCTACAGCCTCCATTATTAATGTAATATTTTTATCCAATTAGGTTGCTGCTTACAATATATCCCTTTGAGTCAGAATTTGGATTAATTATTTTTGCCTTTAAATTAGTGCATAGAGTATAATTATTTTATTGTTCTATTATTCAAAGTTAATAATAACATAATATATGTAGTTGAAAATAATCAATTATAGAGTTTTGATTTTATTTAAAATAAATCCCGCAATGAAATATTATTGTATTTAACTATTGGACATGCCTATTCAACAATACACTCAATGTTATTTTTTATGCTTGGAAGATTTATACACACAATATCTCAATCGTTTTGAAGACTAAAGCGTGCGATGTAATTTTTATTTTGTATACTTTCTATTTGATGTAATTTTATTCTTTATCCAGTGAATATTAATAACTTTTTTATGTACATAATATAAAAATATATAATAACTTTTTTATTATTAGTTCACCAAGCAGTTATCCACTATCTATAAAATTAACTTATCTTCTAAGCTCGTGGTCATTTATGAAAATTATCACATGTTATTTGTTATGAATTAATAGATTCAACTTGAATGAAAAAGATGTATTCTGTGACGCTGACTGAACAATGGTTATGAACGTAAGATATGATTCTCTTTCGGTTGTCGCACTGGATAATCGTCGGGCTAACTACAATGTTGAGTGATTCACCGAATGATAACGTTGAACGAAATAATAGAATCAAGATTGTAACAATACAGGAATTACGTGGTTCGATCTTAAAGATCTACATCCACGGGAAGAAATATAGTGCAGAGATATTATATATGATTGAATGTATACAAGCTTCAAGAACGGCCAAGATGTGGATACTCTATATCCTCTAAACCCTCATTCTTTTCTCTCAAGCTTTCAGATCAGTATGATAACATCTACTCTTCCACACCAACAATACAATCAACTTATACGTCAAAGTTGATCGCTAATCTCAGCCGTAGATAATAAACGATCCAGATTCTCTTCATGCATGTGAATGCAACTGAATTGCACCTGAAGTAACTGAATTGACAGCTAACTTAACTAACACCATGCAAGCTTATGTGAATCAAAAATAACAGACTGCAAACCGTATGGATTCATTGTTATACAACAACAATCTCCACCTTAACAATCAATCCATATAGAAATAGCACAGCAAATAATTTCTTCTCAAACAGCTCCATCGCAGAGCCTATATCTCAACTCGATCATGAGACATAATGTTCACCAACTCAAGGCAATAAACAAACTTCACCTTTGGTAAAACTTTTGTTAACATATCAGACGCATTATCCTCGGTAGATACCTTTTCCATCTTCACAATTCCCTTGTTCACAATATCACGGACGAAATGAAGTCTAACATCGATGTGCTTCGACCTTTCATGGAACACTTGATGTTTTGTTAAGTGTAAGGCACTTTGACTGTCACAATTCAAAATTATCGAACCTTGATTTATTCCAAAATCAGCTATCATTCCTCTAAGCCAAATCGCCTCTTTTACGGCTTCCGTAATTGCCATATATTCAGCCTCCGTGGTTGATAATGCTACCACCGATTGAAGTGATGATTTCCAACTGATTGTTGATCCAAATAATTTGAAGATGTAACCAGATTGTGATCTTCTGTTGTCGAGATTTGCTGCGTAATCCGAGTCAGTGTACCCGATTAAAGGAGGTCTGCTACTTCCTTCACTTTTCTGAAAATTGATTCCTTTATTGGAGCTTCCTTTCAGATATCTAAGGATCCACTTCAAGGCCTCCCAATGATATTTGCCAGGGTTACTCATATACCTACTGACTACACTCATAGAATGGGATAGGTCGGGCCTAGTGCACACCATTGTGTACATGATGCTGCCAACAACATTTGAGTAAGCTATTTTCATCATTTCTCTCTTCTCACCTTCATCCTTCGGACTGTGAGCATCAGACAGTTTAAAATGTACAGCTAGGGGAACTGAAACCGATTTAGACTCATGCATGTTGAACTTCCTTAACAGCTTCTGTACATAATCATGTTGAATAAGCCATAACTTGCCATTGCTCTATCCTCGGAATGTCCATGCCCAATATTTTCTTGGCATCTCCAAGGTCCTTCATCTCAAAGCTTCTACCCAAGTCTACCTTTATTCTTTCTATCTCTGACTTGCTGCTACTTGCAATCAACATATCATCTACGTATAATAAGAGGTAAGCTACGGTATTCCCATTCTCCTTCTTCAAATAAACACAGCTGTCATATTCAGATTTCACGAATCCAATATTCATCATGTGTTCATCAAACTTTTTATACCATTGTCTAGAACTTTGTCTCAAACCGTATAAAGACTTTTGCAGCAGACATACATTGTTTTCTGATCCTGGGAGGATAAAACCCTCTCAAGCAACATATGAATCTTCTCTTCTAAATCTCCATGTAAGAAGGCTGTTTTTACATCCATTTGTTGAAGTTCTAGATCATCTTCAACCACTACAGCCAACATGATTCTTATGGGCTATGCTTTACAACAGGACAGAAGACTTCATTAAAGTCAACACCCTCTTGTTGGGTGAAACCTCTAGCCACAAGCCTAGCCTTGTATCTAACCCGTTCCTGCCCATTATGCAGCTCCACCTTCTTCTTGTAAAGCCATTTGCAACTAACTAATCTTTTACCAACTGGTTTATCAACAAGGATCCAAGTACAATTCTTTTCTAATGATTCCATCTCCTCTTTCATAGCTAATAACCATCTGTCTCTTTCAGGACTTCTCATCATCTATGCGTAAGTCCTTGGTTCCTCTATATCTTATGCCACATTAAGGGCATAATGGATCATGTCAGCATGCCCATATCTATGAGGTGGTTTGATGATCCTTCTTTGTCTGTCCCTCGCTAATTTGTACTCACAAAGATCTTCGTGAGCATCAAATGCTTCATCTGATTTACTGTCATCAAACTGAACTTCCTTGTTCTGTTGTGCAAATTGTTCAACTTGAATAATTTCTTCTTCAATGTTCTTTGGATCTTCAGATGCAGACTTCTCTACATTTACGAGGTATGGCATTTGATCTTCCCTAAAGACAACATCTCTGCTGATAACCACTTTTCCCATACCTGGTTCAGTGCACCATAGTTTCTACCCCTTCACACCCGTAGGGTAACCTAGCATGACACATCTCAACGCCCTCGGTTCCAGTTTATCTTGCTTAACGTGAGCATAAGCTCTACACCCAAAAGTCCTCAAGTGATCATAGCTTGAAGTCTTCCCATTCCATAATTCATCGGGGGTTTTGAAACCTATGGCAGAAGATGGGGTTTTATTTATTAGGTAAGCAGCTGTGTTAACAGCCTCCCCCCAAAATCTTTTAGGTAAACCAGATTCTGACAGTATACACCTTACCCTTTCAAGAAGGGTTCTGTTCATTCTTTCCACAACACCATTTTGTTGTGGATTGTGCGTTAAAGTCCTATGCCTTTTTATCCCTTTTTCCCCGCAGAACTTCCGAAAAGATTCAGAGACAAACTCCAACCCATTGTCAGTTCTCAAGCATTTCAGTTTCCCATCCTTCTCATTCTCGACAATACTACACCATTCTTTAAATCTGTCTAGGGCCTCGGTTTTATCCTTTAATACATAAATCCAAAGTTTCCTTGAATAGTCATCCATGATGGACATGAAATATCTGCCCCTTCCTATGGTTTCGGTTCTTGCAGGCCCCATAAGTCTGAATAGACATAGTCTAAGGGGGCAGTGGAAGTATGTATTCCTTCTTCAAAAGGTTGCTTCTTACTCTTTCCAAGAACGCATTGCTCGCACGGCTCCAATTTGAAGGAACACGGGTTCTTGAGTATGTTTTGTTTAAGCAACTGATTCAGAGCCTTTTCTCCAACATGCCCAAGCCTTTTATGCCAAAGTGTTGAATTGTCTCTCTTGATTGAGTTAGATTCTCCGAAAACAGTTCTTGCAAGGAGATAATACAGACTGTCTTTCCTAACTCCCTTCATGATCAGCTTTGAATTTTTAGTTATGAGCATCTGTCCCTTTAATGATCTCCATTCATATCCGGTTGATTCCAAGACTCCTAAGGAGATGAGATTTCTTCTCAACTGGGGAATATATCGAACATCCTTCAATGATCTTAGGGACCCATCATGCAGCTGCAACTGGATAATTACAATTCCCTCTATCTTACAAACATTATCATTTCCAAGCAAAGCGGATCCAAGATTCTCATACCGAGTTCGAAAACCATTCTTCACAAGGACACATATGAAATGAGCATCCGAATCCAATACCCATTCATTTCCATATGCGATTTCACTACATTGTGAGCTTGAGCTATACCACATTGCTCTACGAACTGCAGATTCTTGCTTGTGATAATTTGAGGTTTCCTTTCTTTTGAAAGCATAGCAGTCCTTTTTTAAATGCCCAATTTTCTTGCAATAATGGCATCTTCTAGTTTCCTTTGTATCATCGAATTTCCCCTTTGGTTGCCATGGTTTCTTCTCATTCTGGCCTGGCTTCTTGAAACCTCGATTCATATATCTTTGTTTCACATTTAACCTTTCACCCACAGACTGCAATTTTTCTTGAGAAGCTTTATGCATTTCATTTGCTCTCAACGCAGATTGCACGCCTTGCATGATAAGTCCGCATCTCTGCCATATAACATGGCATCTCTTAAGTGTTCGTAGGACTTTGGCAGGGCCTTCAATAGGATTATAGCCTGATCTTCATCATCAACTTTTACTTCTAAGTTTGCAAGATCATCTATTATTTTGTTGAAATCGTTCAACTGGTCATCCATGGATCTTTCATCCACTAATGTGAAAGAGTATAACTTCGCTTGATATACAATCTGCTTTGCCAAGGATTTTGTCATGTAAAGAGACTCGAGTTTAGACCATACCGCGGCGGCAGAATCTTCTTTCGCAACTTCACGCAAAACCTTGTCCCCCAGGCATAAAATGATAGCACTGTGTGCTTTTTCAAACATTTCTACTTTCTTGATATCGGTAGAATCAGTGCATCCTCCATCATCTCTCAACGCGGCAGCCAATCCTTGCTGCGTAAGGAGAGCCTTCATCTTTATGCGCCATAACCCGAAGTCGTTCTTGCCGGTGAATTTCTCCGCATCGAATTTCGTCGTTGCCATGTTCCCACAGACGGCGCCACTTGTTGAGTGATTCACCGAATGATAACGTTGAACGAAATAATAGAATCAAGATTGTAACAACACAGGAATTACGTGGTTCGATCTTAAAGATCTACATCCACGGGAAGAAATATAGTGCAGAGATATTATATATGATTGAATGTATACAAGCTTCAAGAACAGCCAAGATGTGGATACTCTATATCCTCTCTAAACCCTCTGTTCTTTTCTCTCAAGCTTTCGCATCTGTATGATAACATCTACTCTTCCACAACCGGCAATACAATCAACTTATACGTCAAAGTTGATCGCTAATCTCAGCCGTAGATAATAAACGATCCAGTTTCTCTTCATGCATGTGAATCTGTTGAATTACTGGCCGAATGTAATCGAATTGACAGCTAACTTAACTAACACCATGCAAGCTTATGTGAATAAAAATAACAGACTGCAAACCGTATGGATTCATTGTTATGCAACAACATACAAAATAGAGTCGGATGGGATTTTCGGATAAACGCTCTGACGCTCAAATCAGTGAGATATATTGCTTAAGGCTTATGAATAATTTAAAATCGCGAGTATCTGGCCTTTACGTAAATGGGGTATTTATATGTGTGAAACATGACATAAGATAAAGTAAATGTTACCAAGTAAGAATAGTATACCCACGTATCCTCCAAGATATGCAGCGTATAATTCTTAACGGATGTGCATGTAAGGAGTCAACTCTTATACGGAAACAAAAGTCCTTACAGTTGTGACTACAAATATGTATGTCGTCATTTTTCAACTCTTCTAGGGTAGTTCTGGTTGTTCGGATCTGGACTGCTAGCAGACCTATCTCTTGGGTCAGTCATGATGACTTGGCACTTTTGTATCGTAATGTGGTAGTACCTATCGACATTTCATATGTATGTTTAGATGACTAAACATAGTTGATATTTATTCCATATCACAAATAAATTAAAATTATTGCGCAGAGTTGTCTATTGCAAAAATAGTAAATCGTTTTCTATAAGCTCATACTATATATAATAATATATTGCAAGATACTTAATATTATACAAGTTAGACATGAAAAAGCACATGATAGAGGCTGCACCGTGTTGATATAGTTGGTAGGTTGGCATAAAAAAGTCGACTTTATTAACTAATCTCCTAAAATAAATTTTAATATAGGAATTAGCAAACGTTGGCATTAACTATATTATAATATAATCTTATTCGGCATTCCTTGGCCACATTATAGCAGTACTATTTCTCTTTAGAAGTTTATTACAGTACTTAATTTTCATCAAAATTTTCTTTTACTAACAAAAAAAATCTATACTGCAAAATATTTAAACAATTTATTTTATTTAATATTATTAATAATAAAATTAATTTAGTGTACCCTGTTACGTCTGAGTTTGTTTCATATATATCCTCCTAGTTAGAATAGGGTTAATTTTATTTATCCTTACTGTTAGATGCCAAATTTTGAAAATATCCTATTGTAATATATATCCTCCTAGTTAGAAAAGGACGTGATGACTGATGAGTCATTGATGTTGATGCATATATATTTTATTAATGCCAAAAATCACACACGACTTAACATTTTTCACTTTATCATTTCAATTTAATTCGTACTATATCTTCAATTTTTTTCCCTTACCGCTTAACTTATGTTTCTTTCAATAAACAGGTTCAGTCAACCTTTTTAGCTTTTAAATGTATTAGTTAATTTTGCAATAAAGATTCATATATTTTGAAAGTTAATTAAAACCTTACGAAAAAAAATAGAATTGATTGGCAAAATAAATAAAATGTGCTCAAAATTATTTATTGATTTTCTCCTTTAGATATCTCGAGTGAAGGCAGCGAATAATCGAGAACTTCTATAACATTGACGAACACGTAATCCAAATTTCTTGTTGTTCTCCTCTTAGTGCTTGTAAAGTCTAAAAATTTAAACCACACAATAATATTATAGTTACTTTGCTTCAAAAAAAATTAAGCTCAATCTGCGATAATTTATTTCAATATTCAGAGTTTGAGTTTGGTTTGATGATACTTTGATCTGTTCTGAAGTTAATTTAATTTTAATATTTAAAAATATATATTGGTTAGATTTTGGTGGTGGCTACTCATACAAGTGTGCCAGTACAAGATATTTTGAGCTACTGAAATTTAACTGATGTTGAAAGACACATCTTGTGGCAACAATTCGACGGAAGTGGAGGCAATATAGCATTTAAACGGTGTAAAACGTAGAACGGTAGAAGAGGGACTCTTGTTTTAAAAGGAAATCTTTTCATTGGGAGCCTACACCTCACTTTTATAATAAACTCTCATATCGTGGCTGTTAAGACTGATTTTTATTCTTATTCTAAATTTATATGCTTTAATTAATTGAGTTAAACCCGTCGAGACAGAAGAGATATTTCTTTAACGGAGTTGTGAGGATATTAAAATATTCTGGCGATCCCCTAAATATGATCAGTTTTTATGAGTTTTGATGCGTCTCGCTGGGTACGTACTAGTAGAGTCGGCAAAATGAACCCGGCCCGAAAAGATCGTCCGGTACCCGGGGTTTGGGCTGGTTTGAGCTTAAAAATTAAAGGTCCAAAAAACTCGTCCTAAAAAACCCGGGCCTACAGGGTTTCAGGCCAAAAAGGCCCGGGGTTTAGGGCTAAAAAAGCCCACTCGATATTTTATTAAATATACACATTTATGATATTATTTAATAAACATATCTATAATTTTTTAATAATATTTTTTATAGTTTATATATTTATTTATTTTTTATAGTAAAAATTTTCTTACTAATTCACATACTGGTCAAGAAAATAATTTTTTTTGAATTACAACACATCAAAATTCTGAAAAAAATAATAACCTCATAAAACATTCAAAAATAATTCCTAAAAGAAATGATATTCGAAAATATATAGGTTGATGATTAATGATCTTATAATATGTAAAAACTATTTTGAATCATTGATCTTAAATATATACTATATAATTAATTTATTTCTTTCTATTATTTTAGGCGTATAAGTGGGATTGAAGTTTAATAATATTATTTATCTTTGATTTGTAATTACTAATTTTTTCTCTTTAAATTAAAGAATTAAAATTATACTGCATTACAACATCATCGCATGAATATATAAATAGGTCAAGATGTACATGAAGCATTATCATAAGAATAAGTAAGCTCAATATGTTCTCATCACTAATTCTTTTAAGTTAAGGAGTTATGAGATTTTAATTATGTATTTAATTAATTTATTTTTTTGAAATTTAAAATATTAAATTTATATATTAACAAATTAGAAAGTAATCTAAAAAAGCCCGCTCGTTCGAAAGCCTGTCTGGGGTTGGTTTGGGCTTCACATTTTTAGGTCGGAAAAATTTCGGACGGGCTCGGTTCGGCCCGAAATATAAAAGCCTGACAGACCCGGGCTTTATTAATTAGTTAGGATTTATTAATCATAAATTAATAAATGATAATTTTGAATTAATTAGGATTTATTAATTCATAATTAAGGTTTATTAATTCTAATTAGACTTTATTAATTCAAAATTACGATTTATTAATTTACGATTAGAATTTATTAATTCAAAATTATCATTTATTAATTCATAGTTATTATTTCTAATTTATAATTAAGATTTATTAAATTAATTAATTAATTAAAAATTTAATTAGGGGGTCTCACCGTACGCCGTGAGGGAGACCACCCCTTTAAGCATTTAGCCTAAAAGTTTGCATTTAGCATTTTATCTGTCTACCAAAAGTTTGCATTGTTTTTGATAGTACAAGTTTTAATAGATTTAGCAGGTGTAAGTGAGTGGAGAAGTAGTCTCACATTGTAAGTGTTAAGTGGTGGTTTTTTTTGTAAATAAGTTGATAGACTGAGGGTAAAAATTATGAGATTTATGTGGGGATCATGTCCAAAAGAGCAGAGTTACAAGCTTTTGCTAGACGGGTCGAAAAAGAATTAAATATAAGTTTTTAATGAACGGTAATTCATTTATCATAATCCTTCCTGTTCATGTATTAATTCTCTTTGTTGCATTTTGGCTTTATCCTCATATAAAGTACAATATGAAAATAAAAAAGTTATTCCAATGGACTTAGCCCAATTGGTTAAGAATTAGTAGATTTAAGATAAGAACTAAGGATCGAGTTCTAGCAGTCCTCGTGTTAGAGTTTCACCCATTTTAGGATGACTTATTGTGGATACTATGCAAATATCCTCCTAGCTTCTTAGTCATTGAATCACTGTGATTTATCTCCTCATATTCTCATGGAATTGAATGTGGGAGATTCTTGGGAGGAGAACTTTCCTTTTATGGGCCAAGAAAATGAAAAAGTTTCCCCTACAGACTTAATTTAGTTGGTTATGAACTAGTATATTTGGAGTCAGAAACAAGGATGAGTTCTAACAATCACAATGTGAAAATTTTATCCGATGATTTCTTATAAATACTAAACATTGTATTCTTGTAACTCCTTAGCTTACTCTATCACATTGTCCTATAAATAAATTATGGGGACTTTCAAAGAAGAGATTCTTTTCTTTGGAGTTAGAAAATAAAAAAGTCATTTTTGGCATACTTGTATCAATGTTGTACGTAAGGGTTGAGATCCATCCAGATGAATGTTGGTTGTGTTGACCGCATCTTGAAAATCATGGAGCACTTTTACTGGATAAAACTTTTAACTTGATTCATAATTATTATTTATTAATTCATAATTATGCTTTATTAATTTATAATTAAAGATTATTAAATTGATTAATTTCAATTAAAATTAATTTATTAATTAATTAATTAAAAATTTAATTAGGGGGTCTCAGTCTCACCGTACAACGTGCGGGAGACCACCCCTTTAAGCATTTAGCCTATCTAAACTTTTAACTTTTAAGTACAACTAGAATATGGCTTCGCCTTTACGAAATAGGGGGTTTACCCAGTGCACACCTAAGGTAGCAGCTGCGGGTTCCCCATAATACCAAAAAAAGAAATAGGAAAATTATTTAGGATAGCTAAACTCGAAAATTTATGGCGTAGTTCTCCTCAGAATAGGGGCAGTTTTTCTCTAAATCATTTCTCCAAGAATATATTGGAATGGGCCGAGGCCCAACCCAATAGTGTGCATTACGAATTTGGGCCACCAACCCCATCACACAGGCAGGAAAGAGAATGATATATATGTAGTTTTCTATATGGAGGTTTGAGAAATTACATAGTAAACTGTTATTTCATCTCACATAAATCAAATCCTAAATGTAAATTATGGTTCTCTTCTCCTAATAAAATGGCATTTTGCAGTGCTTATTTAGATGGTCACAAATCCACTAGATCATGTTGAACCATTAGGCAAAGCTGGTGCTTCTGGTTTTACTTTTTCATGTGGTTTTACAGTTTTTGGATCAATTTGTTGATACAACTATTATGAAGTCTAAAAATTATTTTATCTATCCACCAAAAGCTTGCATTGTTTTTGATAGTACAAGTTTTAATAGATTTAGCAGGTGTAAGTGAGTGGAGAAGTAGTCTCACATTGTAAGTGTTAAGTGGTGGTTTTTTTTGTAAATAAGTTGGTAGACTGAGGGTAAAAATTATGAGATTTATGTGGGGATCATGTCCAAAAGAGCAGAGTTACAAGCTTTTGCTAGACGGATCGAAAAAGAATTAAATATAAGTTTTTAATGAACCGAAGGAGTAATTCATTTCTCCTAATCCTTCTTGTTCATGTATTAATTCTCTCTGTTGCATTTTGGCTTTATCCTCATATAAAGTACAATATGAAAATAAAAGAGTTATTCCTATGGACTTAGCCCAATTGGTTAAGAGTTAGTAGATTTAAGATAAAAACTAAGGATCAAATCCTAGCAGTCGTCGTGTTAGAGCTTCACCCGTTTTAGGATGATTTATTGTGGATACTATGCAAATGTTCTCCTAGCTTCTTAATCATTGAATCACTGTGATTTATTTCCCCATATTCCCATGGAATTGAATGTGGGAGATTCTTGGGAGGAGAACTTTCTTTTTATGGGCCAAGAAAATGAAAAAGTTTCCCCTACAGACTTAATTTAGTTGGGTACGAACTAGTATATTTGGAGTCAAAAACAAGGATTGAGTTGTAACAAACTAACAATCACAATGTGAAAATTTTATCAGATGATTTCTTATAAATACTAAACATTGTATTCTTGTAACTCCTTAGCTTACTCTCTCACATTGTCCTATAAATAAATTATGGGGACTTTCAAAGAAGAGATTCTTTTTTTTTTGGAGTTAGAAAATGAAAAAGTCATTTTTGGCATACTTGTATCAATGTTGTACGTTAGGGTTGAGATCCATCCAGATGAATGTTGGTTGTGTTGACCGCATCTTGAAAATTATGGAGCACTTTTACTGGATAAAACTTTAACTTGTTTCTTACATCCATTTCGATAATTTTAAGAATTAATTATGGGAGCAAGTAGGAGTGGTGTGCACGTGACCTCACGTGTACATTCTTGGGTTTTGATCCGAAAAAGAAAATGGACCTTTCAGTGTTCACTTTTCAGTTTATTTTCCCGTGGGAGTCAGTGTGTATTCTGGTAAGCTTATTTTCGAAAGATTATGGGCTCTATTAAGTTATAAACTATTTGTCATTAACTTTATAAGAAGGCCTCCAATAGGAAGGTGCTAGACTCGTACATGTTGCATTAGCTTCTTATTTTTCAATCACAAAAACTTATGTATATCCATCCACACGGTACGGACAGATAAACGTATCATTTGTTATTGAGAAAAATATCATTTACGTTAAAAAATATCATTTATTTTTTACCTTATAATTTAAAAAATATCATTTATATTAAAAAAAAATATCATTTACGTTAAAAAAAAAATCAAAATCCATATATACGGATACAGAAGACCATCTCTTTTTCAATATCATGGAGCTTAAATTGGCATCTAAACTCTAAATCCTAAATCTTAAACCTTAATTATGTTTTCGAATACTAAATTTGATTTCTTGCTTACGTCTTTGGCATCTGGACATATGAGATGCACGCACGGATCCAGCGGTAGAGATTGGCGCGTGTAGTGCATGGACCTAGAGAGCGAGTTTGGGTGGCTGGCTCAGAATCTCTTTTATTTTTTTATTTTTAGATATTTATTAATATTACCTTTTGAAAAAAATTACCAACAGCCGTTTTTGTTTAGTTTTTTTTTGTCAGAAGAGATGGATTTTTCTTGTCATCTATTATATTTAATTTGAGTTTCAAATAATAATTTAATTACTTTTTCATATCTTTTTCACTATCATGCTACCATTTAAAACACAAGAACATTTCCCTCTATTCTTATCACCTAAAAATATAAAATACATGTGCACCTTCACTCCATATAGAAAAATTTGCTAATGGATAAAGAATTTGCTAATTGGTCAAATTTGTTCAATTTTGAATCAAATTCATATCCTCAAACATCCAACACTCATCCTAAAAATCCTGAAACTCATTCGCCAAATATACAGGAAACTCACCACATTTCAATAAATCTGATGAATGCTCGTGGAGATCTATGGACAATTCTATGTTCGTCATCATATTCCTTTGGATATTTTTTACGGCCTCGAGAACATCAATCTCGACGATAATCCAGACTCTACGATGATCAACACTATTCCTCTAGGTATAAGAGAGAGCCATATTCGATAGCAGAAATTGATGTCCTTGCACAATGTTGGAGTTATGTAAGTTAAGAGCTACCACATTTAGAATAAGTTTTAACTCTATTGTTGGGGAATGTAAGGACCCAATATTTATTTATAAATTCACTTCTTCCTTTTAGAAGTATTATTTTGTACTTACTTATTTATTTATTGTATGATTAAATTATTAGATTCCGTTAATTGCGCTTCACACGGGTGACACACTGTATATAAATAAAGAAATACAACTTGATCATGTAGAATATTATTAACTACATATAATAATTATTTAATCTTTTTTAGTTGACTTTAAATTAAAACTAATAAAAGCATATCTAAAATTATGCGTATCACAAGTTCTACCTCTAGTTCGGTTCAGATATATCTGTTAATTGGACTTGCTTTAATACAATGTTAGTACATAAGTTTTCATTAAATCTATTGAATTCTCTCATAATTGCGACCATCAATATAAAATTGATTGATGATTCTTTAAAATCTAAAGTAAATTTGTCATTTCATATTACATTTGCTTTCTGGCATGTTTGTTTCTAATGGACATTTATCTACATATTATCATTAGAAAACACAGCAGATGGGATAGGCATGCAGAATTTACAGAAAATTTAGTCAATCAAGTGCTAATGATAATTATCTCCAATCTATCTTAAAATTAGGTCAATCAAGTGCTAATGAGAATTCTCTCCAATCCATCTTTTGCTTTAGAAATAATATTTATTGCCTCTGCTTTTCCAGACATTCATTGTTTTTCAATGCATATTTCATATATATATTCTCATCCTTTTTGCTGCATACACTTTCTCCACCTTTGAAAGTCTACACAACCACCTTTCCATCCAACAAAAGATGTTTTATGGATCAAAATTCTTTAGATGCTACATTTGATTTCAGTGGTTGCACTCATTATGTTAATTCTATCCTTATGTTGTTAAATGTGTTGTAACAGATTATGATTATTGAACAATTAAGAAATAGAAAACGTAAAGAAAACATATATTTACGTGGTTCATCAAAAATGAGTTGACTACGTCTACGGGCAGAAAAACAGAACAGATTTTAGTTAGGAGGCTAGGTTACAGATTATAGATCTCAAAGACCATATATATAGTAACAAGAGAATACACCAAATGAGCTCAGCCTAATACGAGTATTAAGACTCAATATTGCATACTGTCAGGAGATAGATTCAAGACATATCAACAAAATGAATACAAATATTTTATTAACATTCGTAAAATTATAATTTATGAGTGTGTAAACGAAAAAATGAAAGATATTACGAAAATGATAATCTACTCATTGATGGGTAATTAAGTTAAAGTGTTCACCTTGACTGTGGTGCTACATAACTATAGAGTTAACTTTTCATCCTTTTTTTTGATTTCATGTGATACCTTGACATAATTTCAAGAGAGTTTGTGTGTCCGTTAAAGCATTAACAAACGAGTGGTGCTATTTGGCCACATTATGGCCACCCACACAGGGTTATAATAGTAAATTTAAAATATTAATTGTTAAATAAAATATTAATTATAATTAATAGGCAATTAAAATGACTTTGTACCCTTTCCTCCATTTTAATGAAAATGATTTCAAAATTTAAATTTCAAAATTTAAATTATTAATCTCTTGTAATTTGACTTATAACTATAGTTTATATTTATACATCTCAGTCATGGATATGTATTATTAGAACCACTCTTTTACATGTAAACCTCGTACTAATATTTCGATAATCTAGTAGAAGTGTTAATTTCTAAATTAATTATGTTAATTATATACACCTAATTGGGTAAGATAAGCCCTTGAGTATAAAATTCGATTAGAGCATATAAAATTAAAAACGATACTAGTATCGTATGATAGTATTTCCTAACCACCCAAATTTGTTTAAATTCATAAGTTGTCTAAAATTCAATGTGAGTTCAAAATTTAGAAAATTGAATATAAAATATTAGGAATGCCAAATTAAATTGAAGAATTTTTGTATTTCTCCATTATTTTGAAATTTACTCATTTTTTGAGTTTTCAAATTAAAAATAGAATTAAAGATTATTATTAAATTTTCATCAAACTTTAAAATATTGTCACAGATACTAGCCAATCAAAGACCCCAATTAAAAGTAAATATAGATCTTATCTCGAATAATTATGAAAGATGTTTGCTTTACTTTGAATATCGATATCGCTTTAGAATGTAATAAATTCGCTTAGATTAGTGGTTGGTTTACGAAAATTCTCGATCTAAAATGGCGCGCATATTTTAGTAGCCAAATTTTTAAGGACAAAATAGTAAAATTAAGTTAATCATATTTTACTTTGAACCGAAATCTTAAATAAACCGATTTAAAATCTTTATTAGACCAGTTTATGTCCACCACAATGTGGCCACAAAGATTCTTGTTAACAAATAGGCACATTATCCTTTTCCTATTTTCTTTCTTTTTATGAATATATTCATACATCTTTTTTTTTTTAATGATGATGCAATGTTAGTCGTGAATGCACTGATGAGCATTAGATTTTCTTTCCCCATAATTTTACATTTTCAGAAAAATGATATCAATGATAATGCATCGGTCGGTGGATTAGATAATGAGATTACGAACATCTATTTTTATTTCTTTTCCTAGTTTTGTATATATGTTTTTTGTGTATATTTTACTATGCATGCAATATGTACTATAAAACTAAATGGAAAAAGAAAAGAGTAACCTTATGAATTTAGTTCAATTGGTTAAGAATTAGTAGATTTGAAACAAAAACCAATGATTGAATCCTAGCAATGTAGTATGAGAATTTCACTCTCTTTAGGGTGGCTCCTCGACACTAGACAAAGTCCTCATAACTTCATGATTTACCCTCCCGTATTCTCATGAGTGCAGCAGTGAATTTCACCCTCTTTAGGGTGGTTGCTTGTAGACATTAGGCAAAGTTCTCATGGCTTCATGATTTACCCCCTTCATGATTTATCACTTCACATTCACATTCTCATGAGTTGCAATATGAGAATTTCACCCTCTTTAGGGTGACTATTTGTGGACACTAGGCAAACTCTTCATAGCTTCATGATTTACCCCTCACATTCATGTTCTCATGAGCTGCAGTAAGAATTTGACCCTCTTTAGAGTTGCTCTTTATGAACATTAGTTAAAATTCTCATAGCTTTATGATTTACCCCCTCACATTCATATTCTCATGAGCTGTAGTGTGAGAATTTCATCATTTTTATGGTGACTTTTTGTGGATACTAAGCCAAATTCTCTTAATTTTATGATTTATTTCTTCATATTTTTATGGGACTAGGACTCTCGGGAAATAGTTTATCCTTTTGAAATAAGGAAACCCTTTTGAAATAAGGAAAAAGGAAAGAGTCCCCATTGTATGACCTCAAGATTATTTTTCGTTTAGAAAAAACACCAGTCACCCCCTTTTTGCTTAGACTTCTAGAGATATACACCCCCTTGTACTTGTTTCAACCTATAGAAAAGTTGTCACATTTATCTAAGCATCATTTACAAGAATAAATAAAAAGTTGTAGGAATTCCCACATCTGTCTACGATTAAAGTACATCTCAAACTTTTAATTTTATTATCTCGAAGAATAACAAAGTACGTTATCACCAACTAACTCCCATGTACATTGATGACATATGTAGATTCTTGGGAACAAACAAATCTGAAAATTCTTTCAATTTGATGATAAATTCAAAAGGAAATCTCCCACCAATTGTATCAAGTTCAAAGAATTCCATCATGACTAGCATATTATCAAATCTTTTGCTTGGGATATTTAGCCACCCCAAAAGCCATTTAAATCGCCAATGAACAAGAACCAACGCGATTAAAAAATAAATAATACATCAACTTCTGCTAAATCCAAGAATCTTGTCTCTGAATTCCTCCCTAATAAATAGGTGTAGATCCAAAAATATTCACACCACCGCCCACCTTATAAATTAAATTATTCTCAGTATGTGTTGCTGCTGCAACATGATCACAAAACTCGAGCTCACAGTTTTTGTATTTTTCCATCTTGTAGTTTTATCTGTTCTTAGCCAAAACTGCGACAGACTTCCTTCATCATCAGACTATCGATGTCTCGAGAAGACACCTGATCAAAAATGCTCTACTTATGCTATTCTTCGTGCTAACTCTCACTATACATCCCTCTCAAATCTGAGCTCTTTTTTTAGCATTGCTCGCGCCGATCTTCTAGAAGCCAACGGCTTCTCAACCGCCGTCGACTCCTTGTCTCAGGATCAGCCCATCTTGATCCCGATTGAATGCAAGTGCAGAAGTGATGGATTCTTCGGAGCTGAAGTGAGAAAGATTAGCATCAAAGGTGAGAGCTTCTACGGCATTGCTGAATCCCTCGAGGGCTTGACTTGTTGCAGCGCCATCAAGGCAAAAAACCCGAGTATCCCGCCATGGAACCTTCCGGAAGGAAACGATGTCATAGTCCCATTGAAGTGTGCCTGCCCTGCTTCAGCTGATTCAGAAAAGTTTCTGCTGACTTATCCTGTCAAGGAAGGCGACACGCTTCCTGAATTAGCTGTGAAGTTTAATGTGAGCCAAGAAACCTTGGTTTCTGCTAATGCCAAGTATTCAACGTCGGGTTTCAGACCAGACGGAAACCTCGTACAGAACTCAACCCTTGTGATTCCGTTGCAAGGGAAGCCGGTTCTTGGCTTCTTGGGACGGCCTGAAGAGAGCATTCGTGTTAGAAGGGTGCACAAGAGGAGGAGGAAGACGAAGATGTGGATGGTTGGAGTTTATGTAGCGATGGGAATAGTTGGTTTCTTGGGCTGCGTGGGTGTCGGAGCAGCCTTCTTCTTCATCAAGGTGAAGAAGAAGAAGAAGAGGGAGGAGGATTTGAGCAAGATGAATGGTGCAGATTTGGAGCTGCAGCAGCTGAGCTTGAGCATCAGAACCACGAGCGACAAGAAGGTCTCTTTCGAGGGATCTCAATACAAATTCGACTATACTACGACCACTCCCCACAAAATGAGGGTGGAGAGCTACACGTTTGAGGAATTGCACAAGGCGACGGAGGGGTTCAGCTCGAGCAACCTCATCGCGGGCTCTGTTTTCCATGGGCGCTTCGAGGGGAAAAACATGGTTGTGAAACGCGTTTCTTCTGATATAATCAACTGTGAGATGCTGAACGGAACCATCCATGGCCAGCGCCACCCCAACATCTTGAGGCTGCTGGGGACCTGCTTCACGGAGGGCTCCGATTCGTACATCGTGTTCGAGTACGCCAAGAACGGCTCCTTGAAGGACTGGATCCACGGCGGATTGGCTATCAAGAGCCATTTCATCGCCTCCTGCAGCTGTTTCCTCACTTGGAATCAGAGGCTCAAAATATGTCTAGATGCAGCCACTGCGTTGCAGCACATGCACCACATCATGAATCCCGGCTACATCCACAGAAACATAAGGACTCGGAACATATTTCTTAACGAAGATTTCACCGCAAAAGTCGGTTTGCCAAACATGGCTGATGATCAAGAATCTTTAGGCTACTTGGCGCCAGAGTATGTCTCTCAAGGCACGATCTCGACAGGCATGGATGTGTTCGCCTACGGGGTCGTGCTGCTGGAGGTTCTGTCGGGGAAACCTCCGGTGGCACAAGACGGGGAAGACGAGGGCACGGGCGTTGTGAAGTTATCGGACGAGATTAAGAGGATTCTGGAGTCGGAAGATGCAGAGGAGCTGAGGGGGTGGATGGATGGTGCGTTGGGTGAGAGCTATTGCTTTGATGCAGCTGTGATATTGGCCAATCTTGCCAGATCTTGCGTTGAAGACGACGCCTCGTTGAGGCCTAATGCTGGGGAGATTGTTGAGAAGTTGCTCAGATTAGTCGAGGAATTGCCGGAGAAGGAGCAGTTGAGTATCTGTGAGAGTTCTTGCAAACCACTTGTTAGTACAGCTGCCAAGGAAATGTGAAGTTGTTCTTGTTGCTGGGCTTGTCTGAAATTTTGTTGGTTATGTGTAATATAACGGTTAGGATATTGTTCAATCCTAAGAATTTTATTTTGTCAATTTTAGATATCAAACTAGTAAAATTATATTGTAAGTGTTTTATTTCTTGTAGGAGGTTTTTTTTTTTTTAAAGATTCGTAGTACAAACTTGATGCAGTTTCGCACCGTTTTACTCAACATTTGCACCAAACATTGATGCAATACTGCGCATTGTACCAAACTTGGTGCATGTGTGAAAGGTGAATATTTTGAAGTAATTCTTAACTCTACATATTAATAACTAAACGAGAACGAAATATGTAAGTTCTTGAATCAAGATTCTCTCAAGAATGTAGATTGGTAACCAAGATATGTAAGCAAAGAAAAACACAAGATGTTTACGTGGTTTGATCCTTCGATCTATGTCCACGGAGAAGATGATGATTTTACTATAGGTATATGGAGAAGAAGATTACAATATAGAATACTCGCATGAGCCTTTGCTCTTCTACAGATGAAGATACTCTCTGCTCTCCAACATCTATATCTATCTTCATTTTCAAAATAAAACTCTCATACGTACATAATGAATGAGCTACTCTTTTCCCGTGCAAACGTGCAGCCTTTTATAAACTCTCAACTAAACCATAACTGCCAAACTGACGCTAACCGTTTCTTGTTGAAAGCTACTGGTTTGCTTAGTTGATATATTGAAGGCACACTTCACAAAATATTTTAGAAAATATTCTTTCTGGCGATTTATTCATCTTTATATGGCGATTTGAAGAAAATAACAAATATGAAATGGGTTTTCCTTTTATACTTGCACATCGCACAACATAAAAATGAGTTTGGTTTTTTTTTTTTCCCTTTTGAATTGGGGATAGCGGAATGACCCTAGACTTCTCCGTTAACATAGAGGATCTTCACCATTTGGATGTCTCCAAAAAGACAAAATTAATTATGATTTTTCTGGAAAAATATTTGGAAATTGTAAGCATGTAGACTATATCATATTTCATACAGTTTTTGTTTTTCTTGATTCAAAAAATATAATCGCACAACATCGTTTTTGTTGTATTTGTGACTGCATGGGGTTATGTATATACTCTTCAAGTAATATAACTGAAATTAAGAGGAGTAGAAGGACCTATATTTAAAGAAGATGCAAGTTTCAGTTAAGAAGTTATAATTGATTTTCTCAATTGATCTCTCGGCATCTTAGAGCATTTGGGTTTGAATAGTAGTACATTCGTTCATTGAGAGTATGAGTGAAGAATAAGCATAGAAAAGAGACAGTTTATAGACAGACAACAGCCATTGTTAAAGGCTTGATAAAGCTACAATTTTCTTTCTTGTTTTCGAAAGCTTGATATAGTGAACATCAATAGCTCTCCCGTGGATGTAGATCGATTGATCGAATCACAAATATCATCGTCTCTTTCCTTTATTGCGTTATTGAGTTGTGTGCTCAGTGCTTGATCGTGAATAGCTGGGTTCTTGGAGCCAATTCACAACAAGTGGCACCGTCTATGTGAAGCGATCACCGCGGCAACAAAGGAGTGTCAATCGGAGAATCTATTCGGATCGATCGAGTGTATCATGGAGACTGCAAAGTTTGATGTTAAGAAGTTTACCGGCAAGAATGACTTCACGCTATGGACAATCAAGATGAAGGCCATCATGATTCAACAAGGGTTAGCAAGTGCATTGAAGAATGAGAAGCTACTGAAAGAAGTTGAGGATAAGAAGAAACATGAATAAATGTTGCAGAAGGCACACATTGTCATAATTGTCTGCTTAGGAGATAAAATGCCACGAGAAGTGGCGAGAGAGAAAACTGCCGCAGGAGTTTGGGCCAAACTCGAGTAAATTTACATGACCAAATCATTGGCAAATCGATTATACATTAAACAAAGGCTCTATGCCTACAAGGTCCTCGAGGATAAAAATATCCTTGACCAACTGGATAAATTCAATAAAGCTTTAGATGATCTAGAAGATATTGAAGTCACCCTTGAAGATGAATATAAAGCTATTTTGTTGCTAAATGCTTTACCTAGATCATATGACCACTTGAAGAATGCCATGCTATATGGAAGAGATCTTCCATTACTTTGGAAGAAGTTATAAATACGTTGAGATCCAAAGAGCTGCAGAAGTCTGTAGAATCAAAACAAACCTTTGCAAATGAGAGTTAATGTAAAGGGAAAGTCTAAGAAGGCTTGGAAAGATAAGAAGAAGTCTAGTTATCCTAAATCTAAAGAAGGAGATGAGAATGAGACCAGAAAATGTCATTATTGTAAGAAACTAGGCCATATTAAGAAAAATTGCTATAACTGGAAGAAAAGACAAGCTCAGAAAGAGAACTCAAATTTTTTTTATTTTTTATTTTTTGGTCATTAAAATAGAGAAATTTTAAAAGTAGCACATCATATGACCAACCCGGCCTTTCGACCACGATTAACCACTCAAAACTTGATATCATATATATCAGAGCAGTTTCAAGAAATTGAAGTTTTGAATATTATTGTGTCTAAATTTGGAGATGATTGGATCTTGGATTTTGGTGATGGACTTTAGACTTGAGCATACAGAACTTGGGCCTAGGGTTGTGGTGACGTGATCTTTTTGATTTATTTTCTTTTATGCAGATTTTGATATATGATAACTTTTGATTACAATATAAATCTATCTAATTAAATACTAATTATATGTTTATTTATTTTTGAATTATATTTAATTGAATTCCAAAATAAAATAAGTAATTCGATAAAAATTAAATGCCTACATATGTAAAGAGAAATGATCGTATATAAATATATAATTAAATATACTTTATATATTTTTTAGAACAACATACTTTGTAATTTATATAGAATCTAATGGTAAAAATAAATCGAATCCTTCAATTATGTACGTATCATTAACACTACTAGCATACTGTTAGAAATTCGTTTAAAAATTATAGTGAATTGTCGTCTCACTTTTGGTGGTCAAACATTTAATGTCGTAATACTTAAAATGGAGTGGGTAGGAGTAATTTACATTTCAAATATTTTTCACCGTGCACAATGAACTATTATATATTTGTAGGCCCAAGAAAGTCGGCCGTCTACCAAGCCCGGAAACTGAATTGGGCTAAATTTAGTAATGCAAAAATGAAATGAGAATGAAATAATGATTCATGCATTCATTCTAAATACTATGACTTAAGATTTTTATGATCGTAAACATCATTCACAAATGAATGCTTATTCTTATGAACATGAGAGTAACAATTTCCTACCCCACAGTATTAGCTATTCCCATCAACACGAGATTAGTCAAATTTATTTATTTTTTTTAACAAAATTATTCACATTTATTGTTTATCTTATAAAATTAATAATAATAATAAAATCATAATATTTAGGATAATAAATAAATAAATAATTATTAAAGATAAATAATTATAATATAAGTTATTAATAATATTCACATAATAATTAATATAATAAATAGTTATATTAAAATAATAATAATATTATTAATATAATAAATAGTAATAATAACAACAACAATGAAAATAGTAAAATGATGATAAAATAATAATTAATTAATTAATTAATAATATTATTAAAAATAACACCAATAAACATTTTATTAAAATAATAGTATTAATACTAATTAATTAATAAATAATAAAAGTAACAACAACAACAATAATAATTAGTATTATTATTATTATTAATTAATAATAATATTAATTAATTAATTAATGTTATTATTACAATAATAATAACATAAATTATAAAAATAATGGTTATTTTATTTATTTTATTTTGTTTTATTTATTTTATTTTTATTCATTCATTCCTTATATATATCATTCATAGGAATTAAATATTTCATTTCATTCTTATCATCATTTAATTCTAAAATTTATTTTATTCAATTAGTGTGTACCAACCAACCACACCTAATGGTTTCAAAATTGAAAGTGTAGGGAATGTATACTTATGCAATTCTCGGGACAGGAGGAGAAACAAATGCCCTAACCAAGTCCCCTGTTTCAGATTTCTTGAACCAATTTCGCGGCAGCACAATCAGCCAGTTTGCTAGTCACAATTTTGTAAAACAGAAATTGAGCTACATCCAAAACCGTAAATATTCTGTCTGCTATCGAAGGTAAGAGCGGCCCATTGTCGCCCTCCATTAGAGTGAATTTGCGAGTTCGGACTCTCTCTCTCTCTCTCTGCCATAGTATGATGAGAAAGAAATTGGTCTGTTTTCCAAATTAGCAAAATTTTCGCCGTCTAAGGAGTTTGCAAGAACTTTTCTTATGCTACTGGTATGATTGTATAATATCTTCGGTTTTTTTCTGGAATTTTCTGCTTAATGAGCGTGTATGCGTGGTAAACTTGTTTGTAGTTATTCACGATTGTGAATGCAGTTGCATCATTTTGCGAATTAATTGTAAATTGTGTTTAACTCTTAAGATAATTTTGTACCTGGGTTTAGGAAGAATTGTTTATTTCTCTGTTCCTCTGATTGCAAATCCGCACAAAGTGAAGTAGTTAATTATTTGCACTAGTTGTATTATTACGGTCAGGGCGGATCCAGAAGTTGATGATGGGGTGGGCTGAAAAATAAGTACTTCGGCATATTAAATTTCATAAATGCTAAAATATTTCTATGTTTTCATAAGTTATGGCTTGCTAGATTTCAATACACAAAATCCATCAAGTTTATATCTATATTTTTAATAAAATCTCTTTCAATATAAATCACTAGTGAATCATAAAGTAAATCATCTCTCATTTTGTTATGAAGTCTCGTCTTCACATGTTTTATTGTTGAAAAAAATAATTGTTCAATTCTAGCAATAGATACAAGCAACTTCAAAATTAGATAATTAGTCTAGTTAACATAAGGTAGTTTAGAAATTTGAAACTTTTGCATCACTATTACATCAAGCTTATAATGTCTTAATTCATACTCTAATGAAACAATATATAGAGAAATTTTTACGACGTAATTTTCTTGCAAGCTTTTAAATATCATTACTATTGAATGATTTGAAAGAATTTATAGGATATAAGGTAACATTGAGATAAAACAATTCAACATAGAACAACTTTGTTTTAATTTTTTAATTATTTTGGACTGGGCTAATTTTGAATTGGGCTTAATATAATACATAGACGGAAGAAAAGTTAGGGGCTTGCACCGGCTGGAGCCAGTGCAGCCCCTACATAGATCCGCCAGTGATTACGGTTGACTATTTGAGGCTTGAATTGATGCACGCTAGTCAAAGTTTGGGCTGTTAGATCATCAGCTCGAACCAAGTTCACTGTTTCTGATTGATTTACCAATCTGGAATGCGTTTTTACTGATTCACTAGGTGCTAAGTAGTTAATCATTTCTCTCTATTCCTTTGGGTGGTAGAGGAGTCCTTTTGATCGTCTTGGATCTTGAATTGTATATTTGCCAATCGTGAATCACCTACTCTTCATGGCATGGAAGAAAGATGTTTTGATTAGAAGAAATTATGCTATAGTGATAGTCAACGGTTGTATCTTTAAACTGTGTAACCAGTTACTCCTCCATCAACATGAGCTGTCAGATGCGAATGTCAAGTAAGCTCAGAACATGGTAGCTTTTCTGCATTTTGCATGATTTAGTCACAAGGGTAGTCTACCTTCACGCATAGGACTGCAGGTGGGCGTTTTGTTTTACTTAACTGAGTATGTAAATGTCGAATCATATAAATGTTGAATCATATTTCTATGTTCAGAATCAGAGCTTGTCGAGATTGGAACTTCTACTTGGTAGTCTTCCATTCTTTTTTTCTGTTGGAGTTCTTGGAGTTACTACCCTTTCTGCTCATACTTACTTGTTGATACACTAAAAATGTCTTTCTCTCAACCCCATGATTGTGCAATTATGATTCCCATTTTACTCTAGCCACTTATTTTTACGTGATGCTGTTCAGCACAATAGGAAAGATCGCATCTGCAAGAGCCACACTTTTTAGTGGGACTTCTTCATTGCTTCATTTATCCAAGTATGTGGTAGAGGAGGTTCCATGATATAGGCATTGGATATTTCAAGTGCTCGATTACAGTTGAGATTAACTGATAAGTAAGCTTTTGTGTGGAAAAAATGCACGGAGTTCGTCAAACATTAAATCAGATGTCCAGGAAGTTGCATAAACTGTCTCATGAAGGTCCAAGTAATACCTTGAAGAGGAAAGTTGCTGAATTAGAGAAGAAGAGAAAGAGAAGACACCCCAATAAAGATGACCTATATGTGGATGTTCCTGAATCAAGAGCCTGGCTTGATACGGCAACCATGCCAATGATACTCACTGCCGTGGGAACTGCCTTATTTGCGAAGATCCTGATGATGGTATTGTTTAAGTCTATTATTGTCCATGAATTGATAGGTAATAATCATTGACCAGTCAATTTGACTAAAAATCAAAGACTTGTGATTTCTGATATGAGCTAGTATATCTTGGTACTTCTGAAGCTGCTCAGTCAGACTGTTTCTTACTCTCAGTTTTTAATAGTTTCAGGTCTTCATTTGCTAAAACAATAATGTCTGAAAGCTTAAATTTTGTTGAACTGTACTAGCATTGACATTTTTATATCTTGTCTTAATTCAGTTGTCAGAGTCATCTCATTTGCTTCCAAAAGAATGATATTTCAAAGTCTCTATGGCCATATTTTTTTACCTGACATTTACTGCTTTACATGGGAGTTTTATTGTCTTTTACCTTTTCTGCTGATATGTGCATTCATATCCTATTGAATAATTCAAGATAAGTGAATTTGTTTGTTTCCAGCTGGATGAGGCAAATGCCCAGGAACGACTTGAGAAAAAGATAAAGGATGCCCCTGAGGGTCAGGGAACTGTCAGGATGCTCACTCGAGAGGAGTGGGAAAAAATTCGAGAAGTTCGGCCAAGGACTCCATTTGAATCTACAATAGCTCGTCCAAATGCAAAATACGGAGTGGAGAACGCCTGCATGGTAAATTTAGCTTGTTATTGCTGTCTTTTGGTGTATGATGTTTTATCAACTGCAGAGTGAAGCTGAGGCCAATTTCAAGACCATAATGAAATTCCATAATTTAAGACCTTTACTAGCTAAGCAACCACTTAAATAATCTATCCCCACAAACTATTGAATCTTTTTTGTCACTGTTGTTATCTCTATTTTTTTAATGTTTCCATGGAGGAGTATATTGCTGTTACTCTTTGATTGCCATAATTGATATACATGATCTGTCTTGGTTTGGGACATGGGCCTATTAAGCATCTTCTGACAGTCGGGTAATTTGGATGCTTTCAGTGTTGGATCATTAAGCTCTCATTTGTGTTCAGAATGTAGTCGTGTTATTGCTCAATTAAAAAAAAAAGTAAATATGATAAACTCAAAACAAGAACCTTCTGACCATATAAAATCATGATTTTGCTCAAATATGGATATGTATCAACTACTTTCATTGAATACATACTGATTGCTCCAAGAAAATATTACTCTTCTTCTATGCTTATGTACTGGAACGTATTTGCCTCATTTATCTCCTTTGTTCATGGATCGGACTTGCCGACATTATATCTTGGTGATAGAGCTATTCTAATTGGTTGATGATATGAATGCAATTTTGCAGGAAGATGTTAAGGACTGGAGTTTAGATGTGTTCACAAATGCACTCACACTCGCTGAGGAAACTGCTAAACGCGGATCAATTTAGGTGTGTAGTATGTAGTAAGTATTCTGCATCACATTCTCACAGAAATTTACAAATCTGAGAAACTGATGGCTGCACTCTCCAAGGGCCAGATTTGTTGGTAGCAATTCTTGGCTACCATAATAAGCTCATTTTCCTTGGACATGGGAAGTTCTATGCAGACATGCTGGTAATGCACTGAGATGCTCCAGCAGTTAGCATTACTGCTAATCTTTATTTTACTCGTCAGAGAGATAAAGAGAGATATAAGGGTATAGTATGAAAGTGTGAATGCTATTGGTGATTTGGTATGTGAGGTAGACTTCTTTCAAAGAAGAACAATCTCCACGTTCTAGAAAATGAGAATTTATGACCAATTAATGATTCTTGCAACTACTATTGAACACTCTAATCTACTGTGTATGGAATTGTGTGCCTTCCAATTTCAAGAAAGGACTCCCATCACATAAATACTTCACATATTTATTGCTATTCTTCTTTAACTACATGTATTACACTACACTATATCAGAAAGTATTTGAATTTATTTCCATTATCTTATAATCTCTATGTCTGGAAACAATTTGGAACCTAATTCTTATATTTAAAAGAGTTTTATACGTCAGAAAAGAAACTTTTAACATTTTCTTACCAACTATTCCATCCATTCTTAGAAAATGTTCAATTAATTCTGTTTTGATCCATTTATAAAAAAACGTTAACTTTTTTTATAGACATAGCTCTAACATAAATTTCATAATTTTTATCTACTATCGATCTATTTGTTTATAAAAAACTCATCTGTGACCCATTTCTCCCATTTACATAATATATTTTACAATATGTATTTCCTTCTTCATTTATTTTACACTCATTATTTCTAATACAATTTATGCCCCTAAAATTAAAGAACAATTTGCATGGACGGAGATACTATGTTTTTCTAAGACGCGAAGAAACTAGACAATTTTTGATACAGCCATCATAGGACTTTGTAATTATCAAATTTTATGTAGGGAAATTTTAACGGTGCAACTCTCTTTTATCAAGAATGAGATTTAGAATTATAAACATTAAGAATGAAAACATTTATTTTAATGTATGACTGGACCTAATAACTAGATACGTGTAATGCGTATCGTTTTTTTTTTTTTTTTCACAATTAATACAAAATTTTTAAGCGTCATCACGACTGAACCCGAGACCTTTGGCGCCGATTAACCACTCTATCACTGGCCAACACACACAATGCATATCGTTTTAAGTTTTAACTAATCCTCTTATTTATCATTCCAAAAGTTAGTAGAGATACACTTGTCTTAAAATTGAAAAAGAAACATCTGGGATTTCCGTGCAAATCAGGAAATAATGTCGGGGTTCATATTTTACTGAAACAAAGTTTTCCAGGGCCAAAATGTAATTATCCAGAGAATAAATTAAAGTGTATTTTGCTTCTAGACATAGAAGAACAATAGCATATCTCAACTTTCCTGAATTTGCTCGATTGAGTAGAGCTCCATCCTTCCCAGAACCTTCCAATCTTACAAAAAGGTTAGATTAAGAACATGTTTCTATTGTATGATCAACGCTTTGATGCCCTTTTCGTAGAACATGTTTTTGTCTATTTTTCGTACGATCCCGTTTGCTTTCCCAGCGAATTGATGTTCTCTTATATTTTATTTTATTGTTATTTATTTGTTTTTATTTTTGTTGATATTGATTCATGCGCTTATCTACCACCGGCTTTAGAGCGGTTGTGATGAATCGATTTGGTTTAATTCTATGCGGTGCTCTCTTTGCTAATTAATTGTGGTTAGTTTTGCTTTCTTCTGTAATACTCCCTCCGTCACTTGCTAGAGTGGCCACTTGTTTTTGGCACATAGATTAAGAAATATTGTCTTTTATGTGTAAAGTAGTGTGGCTCATGAAAATCGAGATATTTTTGTGTAGAAATTTTCCTTTTTTGGTATGGACTACTTGTGTGGGACAATCCAAGAAAAATAGTGGCCACTTAGAGTTGGACAGAGTATATCTTTTAACATTTTTCCTATCGAATATGTAGAAATGCTTATCTAGATTTAGCTGGCTGGCTATGCACGCATTACCAACTTTACTATATAGTTGTGTTAACTGTTAAGGAAATTTGGAGCTTCTCATGAGATGGTTGAGTATACGATATGCAGATTGTCGGTTGAGCTTGTTTTCTGTTTTATGGCCTCTCTCTCTCTCTCTCTTGTCGATGTCGATTGTTACGTGTGTTTCTATTGCTTCTGCTGTTCTACATCTTTCAGTACTTATTTGCTGTGTTTGAGCTTAGCAATCTCAGCTATATTTCCGGTTCCTTTACTTTGACCCGTGTATCATATTGACGTTTTCTATTAACAGGAACTGGTCCCCAAAAGCTTATTGCATGTTTTATGTGACTTGAGTACGAAAGGAGTAACTTGAAACAATCACGATGGGGAATCTTGGAAATGGAAATCTTTTGTCCATTATCAAAGATAATGGAACATATGGAATCGCTTGTGCTGCCATAGTTGCCATAGTTATACCTATCCTCCTTTCTGTGGTACTTGGGGGTAGGAAAAAGTTCAAGCAGAGAGCAGTTCCAGTTGAAGTTGGTGGTGAGGCTGGTTTTGCAATGCGCAATGCTAGATCACTCAAATTAGTTGAGGTTCCTTGGGAAGGGGCCACAACTGTGGCAGCATTGTTTGAGCAGTCGTGCAAAAAGTATTCACAGCAGAAGCTTCTTGGGACAAGAAACATAGTTGGTAAAGACACTGTTACAGCAAGTGATGGCAGAAAATTCGAGAAGCTTCACTTGGGTGAGTACCAGTGGGAAACATATCAGCAGATATTTGACCGTGTGTGCAACTTTGCTTCTGGTATTATTAAATTAGGGCACGATGTTGACACCCGTGCTGCTATTTTTTCTGACACCCGAGCAGAGTGGCTCATCGCATTTCATGTAAGAAGTTCTTTTGTGAATTTTTGAACTTCTTTTTGTTACTTATTTAGTTTTCCCTTATGAATTATATTATTCTTTTTGTCACAGGGATGCTTCCGGCAGAGCGTCACCGTCGTCACCATTTATGCTTCTTTAGGAGAGGAAGCCCTGGTTCATTCATTAAATGAGGTGGCTGTCACTCATTCCTCATAGAAAAACTGTTCTGCTCCAGATTTATTTATTTGTTTGTTATTTTTTTGAGGATTAGCATTCTCTCTCTCTCTCTCTCTCTCTCTCCCCACTTGCAGATTCTTCTTGTTGTTTGCTTTGTTTTTTTAATTATAATATTTTTCACTGGTGGTGTACTGATAACTTTTGGGATCAGTTGCTCCTGAAACGACTCCTGATACTAAGAAGAATTTACTCACGTTAGTAGTATTTCACAGACTCAAGTATCAACCCTGATTTGTGACTCCAAGCAATTGAAGAAGTTGGTTGCAATACGTTCAAGCCTGACAAGCATCAGAAACATCATTTATTTTGATGATGAAGAGTCTTCCAGGGATACCAGCGTCATCAATGATATGAGTGGCTATAAAGTATCCTCTTTTTCTGAGGTGGAAAAACTTGGAAAAGACAGCCCTGTTAGTTCTAATTTGCCGATCAAGAATGATATTGCTGTCATAATGTACACAAGTGGCAGTACAGGCCTCCCAAAGGTATGATTTCGCTGAGAATTACATTTGGTTTGGTGCTTGAATGTCATGATTCTAATATCAGGTGGAATAAAGTACCAAAACCATCAAATCTTGTTGTTTTTAGATACAGCTTTATGAATCCTGTTACAATTGAAAGAATCCATTAACAAAAGGAAGAAAATGGACAAATTAGCTCGCAAAGTACTTACCTGATCAATTTGGACTCACCCATATGAAAGGATCAAGTACCCTGTTCACCAAACAATTTCTGGATTGTATTTGTGGTTGAGTACACAAGATGTTTAAGTTAGAAAGCTACCAACAATGAAGGCGAATGAGAAGCCTTTGCAGAGCTATAATGCAGGACGTTGTTTTGGGTTAACTGATGAATTCTCCTTTCTATAATATCACTTGAAATTTGAATTTTTGTGTGTCATCGAGTAAACTTAAATTGTTAATATTCTCCAACAGCCAACATGGGTTCTGATTGAATATTGTAGGGTGTTATGATGACGCATGGCAATATTGTAGCTACTGCTGCAGCAGTTATGACTGTGGTCCCAGCAATTGGAAGCAAGGATTTCTATTTGGCATACTTGCCCCTAGCTCATGTTTTTGAATTAGCTGCTGAGGTGATATGTTAATTGAAGTCATTTTGATTGTAAAGGATGAATATTCAAGAAAGTTCTAAGATGTATTTTTTACAGACCGTCATGATAACTGCGGGTGTTGCAATTGGCTATGGATCAGCTCTGACGTTGACAGACACATCCAACAAAATAAAAAAAGGGACCATGGGAGATGCTTCTGCATTAAAGCCTACGTTAATGGCAGCAGTTCCAGCTATACTTGATCGTGTTAGGGATGGAGTTCTGAAGAAGGTCTTTTAGCTTCATACCACTGAAATCATTAGCCCATGGAGCAATAAAAGATTAAAGAGTTCCTGATACTCCGTTCTTTGATCTGTTTTTAACTTAGGTTGATGAAAAAGGAGGTGTCGTCAAGAAACTTTTTGACATTGCTTGCAGACGCCGGCTGGCGGCTATTGAAGGAAGCTGGTTTGGAGCATGGGGACTGGAAGCTATGTTGTGGGATATAATTCTTTTTAACAAGATAAGGTCTATCCTTGGAGGACAGATCAGGTTTATGCTTTGTGGCGGAGCTCCTTTATCTGGGGATACGCAAAGATTTATCAACATATGCATAGGGTAATTTAAATGCAAGTTTAAGAGTGTAGTGAGGAGAGTATGAGTTTGCTTTACCATATACTGTTAACTGCTTGCTGGTTGATTAGCTTATATGTTTCTCCTTCTTCTGTTTGTAGAGCTCCCATTGGTCAAGGGTACGGCCTGACAGAAACATGCGCTGGCGCTGCTTTTTCTGAGGCAGATGACACTTCTGTTGGTCGTGTTGGCCCTCCTCTTCCTTGTTGCTACATCAAGGTACATCTCCTGTATGAGTTTAAATTTCTCTCTTAAAATAAAGCAACAACTTCTTTCTTGAATTAGCATTGCGCAGTTGGTCTACACCATGTGTCATAATCCACATTGTTTTTCAAAATTCTGAATTTAATAAATTATTTTCCAAAGTCTGAAACCCGTGCTTAAAACCTTTTAGTATTTGTCAAAGTATCTTCTGAAACAATCTTTGCCAGAAATTGCTTGTTTTCACATTTTGGAAGCTAACTGCTTGCAAATAAGCATATATTTATGAAAACAAAACCAAAGTATTTTTTATCTAATTCTAAATTTAGATTTGAAGATAATGTTTTTAAAGATACCTATAGAAAAGCTAGAGTGCAAAATTTCCAGTAGAAAATACATTTCAACATGCGACTTTGAAGAATGGCAGTTTGCACATATATTAAGATGAAATAGTTCTGTTGGTCCTATGGGGTTTTGAACCTAAGCAGACACGGAGGGGGAACCACTGGGTATTATAATCGTGGAAGTATTCTGGAAATCTTGTGACGATATTTGACCAACCTTCTTGCATGGTTTAAATCTTGTTTTCCTTCTTTGCAGCTTGTTTCTTGGGAAGAAGGTGGTTACAAGACATCAGATAAGCCTATGCCTCGAGGAGAGGTTGTCGTTGGTGGGGCAAGTGTGAGTGCTGGTTATTTCAACAGTGAAGCCAAACTGCAGAAGTGTACAAGGTGACAACTTGTTCTAGGCGACTGCTCAAAGCTGCAGCCATATTCTTCTAATTCTGGGTTTCTTCTGTTCTTTCTTTTGCTCATACAGGTGGATGAGAAAGGCATGCGCTGGTTCTATACTGGTGATATTGGGAGATTTCATCCTGATGGATGCCTTGAGATCATCGACAGAAAGAAAGACATCGTAAAGCTCCAACATGGGAGTACATCTCACTCGGAAGGTTCTGAATGTGATTCAAACCACATAGATGGTCCCTTGTTTGCCTTTCTGCAATTGATGTTACATCAAACTTGGTGCTCTTACAGGTTGAGGCTGCACTTTCATCAAGCAATTACGTAGAGAATATCATGATGCATGCGGATCCATTCCACAACTTCTGCGTAGCCCTAGTGGTACCCGCACGCCAGGTTCTTGAGGGATGGGCTAATGAATCTGGGTTCAAGTACTCAGATTTCTCCGAGCTGTGCGAGATGCCAGAAGCTAAGAATGAGGTTCAACAATCACTAGCCAAGGTTTGTTTGTTGCCTTGTATCCATTTCTTTTGAGTTGTGTCGTTTCACTTGTGCTCATGGTAATACTGCAGGTGGGAAAAGCAGCGAAGCTGGACAAGTTCGAGATCCCCGCAAAGATCAAGTTGTTGCCGGAGCCATGGACTCCAGAATCAGGTCTCGTTACTGCGGCACTCAAATTGAAGAGGAGCAATTGAAGGCCAAGTTTAAAGATGATTTGGCGAATTTGTATAAATGAAAAATGGAAGATGTTCCAAGTTAACCAAAATAATAACTCGTGTTTTATGTTTCTGGTTGTTTTTTTGTTCCACTTGCAACAAACAGTTTTCTATCTATGTTTTGATGTTATAACATCTACTTTCTAGAATAAGATGTTTTCTACTTTCTCATCACTGAATTTTTGGTTTAGTTAATCAACCTCACTTGTGGTATGGTGTTTTTGCTTGTATCTTGGTTATTTCAATTCCAATTCATTGGCTTTGCCGTGATTCACTAAATTCAATATTGAAGAAGCCATTTTACTAATCTATTAACTAATTATATAATTAGTTATGGGATTTTATCACCTGATCATCTATCTACAATTTTATGTGGAGTCATAGAAATTTTGGATTTCTAATTTTCTAAATTTTCAATTTTATGCCTTTTAATTCCAAATTTATAAATTATATCACAATATTAATTATTGTAATAAAAGTAATTTTACCTTTACAAATTTGTAAATTGCTTATTTGTAACACATATTCATTGAGTCCAACATTTATAGTCAATTGATCCAAGACATATTAATTGAGTCCAACATTTATAGTTAATTGATCCAAGATTATATATATATATATATATATATATATAGGGGATGGTTATAGTGAGAAAAGTATTAAGTGTGAGAAATAGGAATAAATCTCAACCATTTATTGCAATATAATCAATGGATGAGATTTGTGCATAAATATAGAATTAAAGAAATCTCAATATCTTGTTTATTGCTGTAAAAATCTTGTAAGGGTAAAAGTGAGAAAACGAAATAGTTATCGTAGGCAAGATATGAAAATCTCCTCAAATTCCTTGAAAAGAGGATTAATTTTGTGGGATATATTGGTGAGAACACTGCAAAAAACTGAAAACATATGCAACAAATATACATTATATGTGCAATAACTATACATTAATAGTGCAACAAAAATTAAGCGAAATAAGATATACATTATAATGTAAAACAAAATTACAATGATGTTACATGAAGCGAAAGAATGAAAAAATACTTACACATACAAATAAAACAACTTAAACGACCAATATAAAACAAAATGCAAAAAGTAAAACATACAATTTATCAATACAAACGAAAATAACGACGCACATTAAAAAATATTAACAAGTTACAATTTCATTGCAAAGATAATATGTTTATATGCAACAAATATACATCATATGTGCAACAAATATACATTAATATTGCAACAAATTAAGCGAAATAGGATATACCTTATAATGTAAAACTAACTTATACAGAAGATCTATGAAATTTACACAGAAGTTCCATGAAGCATAAAAACAATAAAAAAAACTTAGATATACAAATAAAACAACTAAAACGACCAAGATAAAAAAGGGAAAAAAACCATAATACAATATTACCAATACAAACGAAACTAACGATGAACATTACAAAAATGCTGACAAGTTACAAATTTTTTGCAAAGAAAATATGTTTATATGCAACAAATATATATTATAAGTGCAACAATAATCAATCGAAAAATAAGATATACCAATGTAAAAATAAATTACCCACCTGTTCCATGAAGCAAACAAACAATGAAAAAAATCTTACAAATACAAATAAAACAACTAAAACGACCAAGATAAAACAAAATGCAAAAACAATAATACAATATTACAAATACAAAATAAAATAACGAAGCAAATTAAACAAATGCTGCCAAGTTACAAATGCATTGCAAATACAATTATGTTTATATGCAACAAATATACATTATATGTGCAATAACTATACATTAATAGTGCAACAAAAATTAAGCGAAATAAGATATATATTATAATGTAAAACCAAATTACAATGATGTTACATGAAGCATAAATAACTAAAAAAATACTTACACATACAAATAAAAACAACTAAAACGACCAATATAAAACAAAATGCAAAAAGTAAAACATACAATATTACCAATACAAACGAAAATAATGACGCACATTAAAAAATATTAACAAGTTACAATTTCATTGCAAAGATAATATGTTTATATGCAACAAATATACATCATATGTGCAACAAATATACATTAATATTGCAACAAATTAAGCGAAATATGATATACCTTATAATTTAAAACTAACTTACATAGAAGTTCCATGAAGCATAAATATAATAAAAAAAAACTTAGATATACAAATAAAACAACTAAAACGACCAAGATAAAAAAAAGGGGGGAAAAACCATAATACAATATTACCAATACAAACGAAACTAACGATGAACATTACAAAAATGCTGACAAGTTACAAATTGTTTGCAAAGAAAATATGTTTATATGCAACAAATATACATTATAAGTGCAACAGCAATCAATCGATACAATGATACAATATAATATAAACAAGAGAATACATTGTTGTTCCATGGAGATAAACATGACGAAAATTCTGAACAAAAAATAGATGTATATTTTCCTTCACCGAATAATTTTAAATATGTAGTATAGATATATAAAATCTATACTTATCCATAAATAGAAGATATATAATCCCATAAATTAAGGTAGTAACTGTTTACATTAAATTCCAATTCAAACTATCCTCAAAGAAGGAATTCGGATGACTAATTCGTAGCACAAATAGTATTAACGTTTAGCACACCTATATTAAATCTGGATCATTGATTTATGGTGATAAATGGATAGGATTTATTCCTATTTCTCACAACATTTAACATTCCTATATGATCTATATCCTATATATATATATATATATATATTGAGGATGAATAGTAACATTAGAGGGAATATCAATCACATCAATTCTATTTGTCGTTTGAATCCTTCTCGTTTGAATCCTCGTACGGTCACTGTTAGGGTCCGCATCATCGTACATTGTAGCTCTGTAATTCTAAAAAGGTGATCTGACATGTCTGGATCTTCTGCAGATACGTTATGACACGTGACGAGCCAAATACTTAAGGCTTAAATATCTATGTGTTTCTTCATTTGAGTTGACTTTGTGTTTCATCCGTACGTTGAGTTCAGGTTGGGCCGCTCGAGTCTGCTCTATCTTTTTCAGTAGACTGAACTTCGTGTCTTATCATTTTGGTCTATCTTCTTGCTCCACTGCGATCAACGATTCCCAATGGTTGAACTACTCATTGTTGTGCTTCGCCGCAGTCAACAACCCGGTACAACTGAACCGTACCCAAGTATTAAGTTGTTTGAAATTACTATTTATGAATTGCAACGTAAATAAATTCCTCGTTGAAATTCAATAGTGTTAGAGTCAATGTTGACTCCAGTCCAATGTTGAATGGGATGTTGGTAACATTCGATGTTAGTAACATCCTGGGTACAGTCAACATTCCTGGAGTTAGCCTTGAAGCTGAACTTCGACTCTCCAGACGTAACTGTATATAAGTAATCTTTTCCTTCCTTTACATTTTTATGTTTTATTTATTGTCTAATAAATGTGGATTGCAGTTAGAAAAAGTTTGAATAAGTGGAGGTTAGTTAGATCATGGTTACAAGATCATGGGAAATTAGTTCCTATTTTTTAGGGAGCATGATCTCCACTAACATCCGCAGCAGTTTACAACGGAGTGATTGCAGCGGTTATAAGAGGTTTATGGACGTGGGATTTGAAGCTTGAAGACCACGAAACACTCCTCGATAAAAGCTGCAAGATAGCTCTCTCACATGTACGTTTCGAAAGGCTGAATTCAGAGAGAAATCCTACACTCCAATCGACTCGTCATTTTTCCTGAAACGCAGAGAAGAAACGCACCTTCAACCATGCTTAAACTGAGGCGGTGTTAGGCAGCCAATCTGTAAACATCGACCACGGTATTTCTAGGCAAGCAAGAGTGGGGTTGAAGACCGAGTTGTCTTTTTCTGTTCAGGTTGTTTGTCCGTTCTTTGTATCGGTTGTTTTGCTTGTTGTTAACATTCAGTTTGCTGTGTTAGACTAGGTGACTTATCATAGGTGGTAGTGCATCCCGTAGATAGGTCTTCGTGTGTAACACTTGTAATATGTTCTAAGTTATCAATAGAGCTAGTTGTCGCGAGACAACACGGGTTATTTTCATAACCCACAAATTATCCTGTGTGTTATTTATTTTTTTCGCTGCGTGTTACTTGGAATGATATTAACATTGCTAGTAACATTACTCTACTAACATTCACACAGTGTTATTAAGTAGTAATTCAGGCACTGAATTCTTTCAATTGGTATCAGAGCGGGATCTTGACGATCTAAGATCATTCCTGTGTGCTATATTACTACTGATGGACGCCACCAATGCTTCCGTTCCACCTCCAGCACTTGATAGTATTGGGAAGAACTACGCCTTGTGGAAGTCGCGCATGACAATGTACATCCGATCCATAGATGAACGTGCGTGGCTTGCAATGTTGAATGACTGGACTCCGCCACGTGAGACGGTGAATGATGTTGTCACCAACAAACATGAGCACCAATGGACTGCTGAAGAGAGACTCATCTCTAATCTCAATGCGAGAGCTTTAAATGCTATTTTTATCTGTGTTGATGTCCCTTGTTTTCGCCTGACCTCTAACTGCATAGAGGCTCGAGATGCTGGCTTATTCTCTGTGAACAATGTGAGGATCGTAAGTGTTAAAGCCACATGCCAAGGATGTTGACTACTAGATTCGAGATGTTGAGGATGCAAGAAGATGAGACCATATCAACATACTATGAAAAGCTGAGTGAAATTGCTAACGAGGCTGTTGGACTTGGAGAGCCCATTGCAAATGAGAGGTTGGTAAGCAAGATGATGAGGTCTCTACCGGAAAGGTATAACATGAAAATTTCCTCTATTGAAGATTAGTTTGATTTTACCACCATGCGGATAGGTGATCTTGTGAGTAGATTGATTACTTTTGAAATGAATCTTGACCAACAAAAGGTTAGCTATAATAAGTCCGGACAAGTTGCTTTTCGTGCTGAAAACTTCAAAGTTGTCTCTGATGTGTTTGATGATGTTGAGTATTCAGATCAGGAACATGAGCTCGATGAGGTTGATGTCAACATTGCCAGTTGACCAAAAATTCAACAATCGGTTAAATCCTTGAAAATGGGAAACAAAGCTCAAATCCAAGAAGGATATCCGAAATGTCTTTGAAACCTCCAAGTCCTACTAGCATTCCCAATGTTCCACGAACATTTAACAATCCTATCTTTGAGAATAACGCATCGACAATGTGCGATCTGAGAGGATGTTTAGGGATGGGACATTATGCTAATGAATGCCCTACGGTTGCAAGAAAGAAGCAAACATCTTTTCGACAGAGTGGAAAATCTAGCAATGTTGCTCAGGCCACTCATGTTGCTTCTTTGAGTGATGACTCGCATACGTAAGAAGAGAAAGTTATTCTCACTGCAACACGAACGATGATGTTGATGAGTCAGAGGCTGAAATGATTGAAGCCATAGTTGATACGCATTTAATGTTATGAGGAAGAGCTCTCCGACAAGGATGATGTAATGAAGACGAGAAGATGTTGGTCGAGCAATGTAACACCATGGTTAACATTGATGGACACATCTTTTCAACATCAACAACAAACTGGTATGAAATGACTATTCTTGATGAAACTAATGTTACCCTAGAGAATGTTTGTTATGTTGCAGTCCCTGAGGAAAATGAGTTTGATCCTCTTAAAGCCATTAGTGATCTTCGAGTTCTCTATGATGACATCGATGTTCAATGTGAGGAGCAACGAAAGGACATTCTTGCGCTGTTGGATGAAAATCAAACTTTGAAGGATCGTGTCATGAGGTTGGAAGTTCTCCTTACCAAAAAGGATGCTGAGCTTTTTTTCTTGAAAGGTAAAGTTTACAAAGCTGAGAAAACCTTTGATAGGTTTAACAAAGGCACTGCTTGTCTTGATGAGGTGTTATCTCGTAAATCACCGGGATTCATGGTATTGGTTCCGATTCGTAACACTAACATGTTGAATGAGAACTGCAGTGCTCCTATGTTTGTCAAAGAATGAGATGCTAATGTGTTTGTGAGGTTAAATGGAGGAAAATTCCAAAAGAATAAGAAGAGGAACAATTTAAAAAGGAAACCCTATGTGTGCCATTACTGTCAAGCACCAGAACATATCAAACCTTACTGTGAGAAGTATTTGAATGATGTTGGGAGTTCCTTGAAAAATATCTCTGTCATGACTTACAACATTTTCTACAACAAATGCAATGTTGTTTTCACTTCTCTTCATGCTAACCTTTCCTGCAGTTGGTACTTTGATAGTGGTTGTTCCAGGCATATGACAGGCAACAAGGAATTTCTGATCGATTATGTTCCAACAAATGGTGGGCATGTTACCTTCGGAGGAGGTGCCAAAGGCAATATTGTTGGCAAGGGAACTTTGAATGTTAAAGACTTCCCAAAACTCTAGAAGGTTCACCATGTTGAAGGCTAATCTGATCAATATCAACCAATTATGTGACGACGAGATGTTTGTCAAGTTTGACAAGAACATTTGTGAAGTGTTTGATTCAACCAACAAATGTGTGATGGTAGGTAGCAGGTCCTCTGACAACTGCTACAAGACTGACAATGACAACATCTGTCATTCTGCCAAGATGTGTGAAGTGGATCTGTGGCACCAACGGCTGGGGCATGTTAACCTAAAGAATCTCCAGAAGCTCATAACAAATGATGTTGTTCGTGGACTCCCAAAACTGGTGATAAAAAATGATGTTGTGTGTGGACCATGTCAAAAGGGGAAGCAGGTCAGAACTTCACATCCAATGTTATCAACATGCAGCACCACAAGATGTTTTGAAATCCTTCACATGGACTTGATGGGTCCCATTGAAGTTGAGAGCCTTGGAGGTAAGAGGTATGTCCTTGTGTATGCTGATGACTACTCTCGGTATACTTGAGTTGAGTTCATGCGTGAAAAATCTGAGGCCTTCTTTCTTTTCAAAAAACTTTATAAAAGATTTCTTGCTCAACATGGTCAGAATGTTATCCGGATCAGAACCGATCATGGGAGAGAATTTGAGAATTCTGTATTCTCTGATTTTTGTAACAATGGCATCTTTCATGAGTTTTCGCTCCCAAAATACCACAACAGAATGGTGTTCTTGAGAGGAAGAATCGCATTCTCCGGAGATGGTAAGAGCAATGTTGCATACCAAAACCTCTCCAAAAGGTCAGGTCAAGCGATTAACACCGCATGTCACATCATCAATGTAATCTATTTGAGACACAGTACAATGTTGACACCGTATGAGATCTTGAAGGGTAAAAACCTAACCTCAAATATTTTCATATTTTGGTTGTGTTTGTTATATCCCGAATGATAGGGATCATTTAACCAAACTTGACTCTAAAAGTGACAAAGGAATGTTCATTGGCTACTCTACCAACAACCATGCCTATAGGGTGTACAACCTTGGACTAAGACCATTCAAGAAACGGTGAATGTGGTTTTTGATGATATGGTGAGTCTTGCAGACAGGTCTAATGAAGAAGATGTTTTTGACTTACTGGAGGATCAAGCTATACCCGAGAAAACTCATGAACAACATGTTCAACCTGATGTTGGTCCAACATCCAGTGGTGACACAACATCGAATAAAGACAAAGAAAGTGGTTCGGCGGTGATGGAGATAATGATGGTGGAGATTTTCTTCATGATCCAAAGGACCTCCGGAAGAATTAGGAAGAACCATCCCAAAGATCAAATCATTGGTGAAGCCTCGGGACAAATGCAAACGAGGAAGAAAGGACAAGTGAACTACCGTGATATGGTAAGAATTGCATGCATGTCTGTTGTGTGTGAAGAAGTTGAGTTTGCTTGTTACATGTCTTCTGTTGAACCTAAGAATATTAAGGAGGCTTTACTAGATGTTGACTGGGTGAATGCTATGTATGATGAACTCAATCAGTTTGTTCGCAATGATGTGTGGGATCTTGTTCCTAGACCACGTGATAAAAATGTGATAGGTACCAAGTGGATTTTCAAAAACAAATATGATGAGAACGGGACTATCGTTAGGAATAAGGCTAGACTTGTTGCTCAAGGGTATACTCAAGTTGAAGGGATAGATTTTGATGAAACATTTGCTCCTGTTGCTAGGATTGAATCCATTAGACTCTTGTTTGCCATTGTTTGTCAACTTAGAATTTCTTTGTTGCAAATGGATGTTAAGAGTGCTTTTCTAAATGGAATGTTGTCTGAGGAGGCATATGTTGAACAGCCTAAAGGCTTTGAAGATCCTAACAAACCTGAGCATGTTTATAAACTGAAAAAGGCCTTATATGGATTGAAACAAGCCCCTCGTGCTTGGTATGAGCTTCTTACTGTGTTTCTCATCGAGTTTGGATTCACTAGGGGTCAAGTTGACAAGACTTTATTCATTAAGAAACGTGGTGGTAACATTATCATTGCTCAGATATATGTTGATGACATTGTGTTTGGTGCTACTAACACTGCTCTTGTAGAAGATTTTGTGAAAGCCATGTCAACAACTATTGAAATGAGTATGGTAGGTGAGCTCAACTACTTCCTTGGTCTACAAGTGAAGCAAACACCAGAAGGAATCTCCTTCTCACAAAGCAAGTATGCAAAGGGATTGGTCAAAAGATTCGGATTGGAAAGTGCCAAGCATATGAGAACTCCTATGGGCTCTAGTGACAAACTTGGCAGAGATGATGTTAGCATAGATGTGGATCCAACATCTTACCGAGGAATGATAAGAGTCTGTTGTACCTTCATCGCGGCACGACATTATGTACAGTGTTGGTGTGTGCACGCTATCACCCATGCCGAAAGAATCACATTTGAAGGCTGTCAAGAGGATTATCCGCTATGTTGCTGGAACAACTGAGCTTGGAATGTGGTATTCTAAAGACACTAACTCTAACATTGTTGGTTTTAGTGATGTTGATTGGGCAGGTGATGCGGATGATAGGAAGAGCACCAGTGGTGGATGTTACATGCTGGGCAACAATGTGGTGTCATGGTCATGCAAGAAACAAAATTGTGTCTCACTCTCCAAGGTCAAGTCGAATACATCTCGCAGCAAGTCGTTGTGCTCAACTACTATGGCTGAGACAGATGTTAGACGATTATGGTATGAAAAGTGACATCCTTACTGTGTTGTGTGATAATATGAGTGCTATTGATATCTCTAAAAATCTCAGACAAAGATTCTCGCACTAAACACATTGACATCAGACACCATTAATTTATAAGAGATCTAGTTGAAAAGAACTTGATATGCATTAAATTCGTTCCCACAGAGAACCAAATTGTCGACATATTCACCAAAGCCTTGGATTACGAGAGATTTTCTCACCTTAGGAAGTCTCTTGGCCTTTGTTGCATCTAGTTTTGTTTTTCTCTTTCTTTAGGCATATGCATGTGTTTTTTTTCTAATGTTGCTACCTTTCGCAGGGAGAAAGTAGTTACATTCTCACCTCAACTTATCTGTGTTAAAATGCTATAAATAGATGTTGATCCAATATGTTATAAGACCTGTAGCACAAGAGTGAGGCTTAATGGTCGGAAAACATCACTAAAAGAGATGTTTTATCAAAAGCTCTCATCTAAGTACTCGGGCACGGCGTTCATGACGATGTTCTTAGGGAAAAAGGGTGTTAGCAAAAATAATCCCACAAAACTGTTCTAAAGAACAAAGGTTTCTGTGTAAGGCGAACAGAGATGTTGGGTAAGAATGTTGACAACATTGGACCTTACATTGGCTACCAACATTAGATGTTGTTCTCGTGTCTAGGCATCTGCATAATCCTTTCTCTCTCTCTCCCTTGTTTCCCGGATCTTTGGTTAATATGCAGGTGATTCAAAATTTCTGGGAGCTTATTTGGTTCTTATCTTGAAGATTATCCTATCTCTTGATAATTGTGTGATGTTTATCCTGTTGCTTAGTCATGCTTATTCTATGGGATTTGGAGATATTTTTAGGGTTTTTATTCCTTATGAGTGTGGTTGTGTGTTTATTACCAGGGGTTATATATTCTTCATATATGATAACTAACGTCATTTAACCCCTTTGCCTCTCTAGCTTCTTTATGTTCCTCGATTTTTGTGTAGAATCGAAGCAACATGGATCAAAACTGGGCCAACTTGCTCTCATCACTAGTTAAAGACTTTGGAACACCAGAAGATGCCGCCAAACACCTCTTCTCACTCCAAAAAATTGAATCGTCTCAATCCCCTACTCCAAATCCTCAGTTTCTCTCTGCTCTATCCTCTCTCCCTCACCCTTCTCTTCCCTTTCCGTCTGAAAAAATGGATGATGGCATACGTCCCAATGTTGCCGAAATCCAGGAAGAAGGCTTGAATGTTGAGCCTATAGCGATGATCTTGCCAGAAGACATCGAGAAAAACCCAGATGATGTGCCCATCAACGTCCTGTACTCAGCAAAGGCGGACGAGAAGAGGGCTCGGGAGAAATCTGCCTCGCCGGAGAAGGAGACAGAAGCTCCGGTGATAAAAAAGGCGAAAACTTCCATGACTGACGATCCGGTGAATAAACAACTTGTCCTTCTTGCTGCCGCAATGCTTAAGAATCCACCAAATCTCCTCCCAAAACTGAACAGGAGTCTGGTGGTGATGACGCTCCTGATCGTGGAAGTAAGCCATCCTCAACGACAGAGATGGAAGAAGATGTCGCTGCCCAGAATGTTGCTGAGGAAAAGGTGACTGAGGAAGATGTTGAACCTACTGAGGATGTTGCCAAGGAAAAGATTACAGAGGCAGGTGTTGAACCAACATGGGATGTTGCTACAGAAACTCTTGTTGGTTCTTGAGGATGATATGCAAGTGATAAAGGTGACCAAATCCTCTCGAAAGGGCAAGGAAAAGATGCTCCCCGTGACTCGGTGGGCCCTCGTCGTACCAGATCAAAGTCCACTCAACCTCTACCACCAAGCTTGAATCTGCCCAGACGACCAAAGGGTGATGGTACTGCAACATCCAAGGCGAAGCCATTCATAATCTCCGTGAAGAAGGAGACAAAAAGGAAAAGCACCACAGCTCCATCTCCTTCCCCGTCTGGTCCGAGCAGCGACTCAGACAGAGACTCCGAGTCTGACTATAAAGTAAGAAGGGCTTACTCCACTCGCTTTTATTCTCGTGAGGCTAAGATCATCTATGAAAATCTTGTGATGAAAATGTCTTTTTTGAATGAAAGAAAGGTTGATGATGCTTTATTTTCTAAGTATGGTTTAGATGTCTTGTTGAAAGAAAGAAAGATGTGGAAAACTGTGACTGACATCTATCCTTATGATGAGAATGTTGTGAGGGAGTTCTATGCTAACATGTTGAAGGAGGTGTCTGATGTTATGTCTAAAAAATACGGGAGAGTGTATGTCAGAGGAGATCTGTATGAATTCACCCCTTCTATAATCAACAAACTATTTAACTTGCCTGATGTTGTTGATGAGAACTTTCCGGAGAAAAGTATGATGAAGACCATTACTGGCAACAAGTTGTCTACATGGAAGCCTGGGATAGCAGCAACTGCACTGACGATGTTATATGCAGCACTACACAAAATAAGTATCTACAACTGGGTGCCAAGCAAGAACACGACTGCTCTTACCAGAGATCAAGCTGAACTAATTTATAAGGTTGGTAAGTCCCTGGACTTCAACTTTGGTAAGCTTGCTTTTGCTTGTATAACTCGTGCAACATCAAAGACGCTGGGCTCCAACACTTTACCATTTCCAAGTCTCATCTATCATCTGCTAACATCCAATGGCTTGAGTACATCCAAAGAGGAATTGGTGGAGAGTTAACACTGGAGTTTGTCAAGATCGCTCAAGCATCGAAGGGTGAAGGATCCGCCTTACAAACCAGCGAAGGGAAAGCATGTTGTCTCAACATCCAATGTTGCCAAGAAGAAAAAGAAGATTGTTGTCTCTGAGAGCTCTGACTCGTTTGAGGCCTGATGAAGGATGTTGAGCACATAACGAAGTTCACTGTGGAGGAAGAAGACGTTGCAAATTCATCCACTGAAGCAGGCTCCTCCTCTCCTTCTTCCCAACATGCTGATGATATCTTGGATGTTCCCCTGGATCCCCAAGAACTCCAGCGTGCTGTCAAGAACATCCGTGGTGTGAAAGCCAAGCTGGACCTAATGTTGGAAGCTAGTGAGAAGCTACACAACTACAACAAGGCAGTGGTCGAGATCATCAAGTCCCAAATTGTTGCCTCGATCAAAAGTCTGCATGATCAGCTTACTTTCCTTTCTCCAACAAAAAAGGGGAAGTAGATTGCGCCTGTGCCCTGGATTAATCACATTGTTTTCTGTTTCTGATGTTACTGTTTTTTAAGTGCTAGACACTTTGTTTTTTTTATGTGTTGGACACATTTGCTTTGTTTTTTTTGTGATGCATGGACATCGTGGTTTTTGTGGGTGTATGGACACCTTTGTCTTGCTGCAATGATGCAATCGCTTTTTTTTTTTTTTTTCTGTCTGTTGTTGGCACTAATACCATGTTGGTTGCATTGTTGTTGGATTGTGATTCTTGTTTGCAGGTACTTCTCAAGGTCTTGGCCTTCGGCCGACCTTCTCATATTTAGGGGGAGTTTGAATCTCTTCCTTATATGTTTCAGGGGGAGTGTTACTCTAACACTTCGTCTAATTATTTAGAGGTTTTACCTCTTGTTTGATTGAGGGGGAGCTTTAATTCTTTCCTTTGATCTGATCCTGTAACATAGAATTCTTGCCCTGTAAATAGTTTTTCTGTTTGTTGTTTTTTCTTGTTTTTGTTGCAGGAAGGTTTTCTCGCTTTCTTGCAGGAAGGCAAAGATTAAGGGGGAGATTGTTAGAGTCAATGTTGACTCCAGTCCAATGTTGAATGGGATGTTAGTAAGATTCGATGTTAGTAACATCCAGGTGCGATCAACATTCACCGAGTCACCGTTGAAGCTGAACTTCGACTCTCCAGACGTAACTGTATATAAGTAATCTTTCCCTTCCTTTACGTTTTTATGTTTTATTTATTGTCTAATAAACGTGGATTGCAGTTGGAACAAGTTTGAATAGTGGAAGTTAGTTAGATCATGGTTACAAGATCATGGGAAGTTAGTTCTATTTTTAGGGAGCATGATATCCACTAACATCTGCGCAGCAGCCCAATGACGCTTTACAACCCGAGTGGATTGCAGCGGTTATAGGAGGTTTATGGATGTGGGATTTGAAGTTTGAAGACCACGAAACACTCCTCTATAAAAGCTGCAAGATAGCTCTCTCACACGTACGTTTCGAACGGCTGAATTCGAGAGAAATCCTACACTCAATCGACTCGTCATTTTTCCTAAAATGCAGGGAAGAAACGCACCTTCAACCATGCTTAAACTGAGGCGGTGTTAGGCAGCCAATCTGTAAACATCGACCACGGTATTTCTAGGCAATCAAGAGTGGGGTTGAAGACCGAGTCGTCTTTTTCTGTTCAGGTGTTTGTCCATTCTTTGTATCGGTTTGTTTTGCTTGTTGTTAATATTCGGTTTCTTGTGTTAGACTAGGTGACTTATCATAGGCGGTAGTGCATCCGTAGATAGGTCTTCGTGTGTAACACTTGTAACTGCTCTAAGTTATCAATAGAGCTAGTTGTCGCGAGACAACACGAGTTATTTTCATAACCCACAAATTATCACTGTGTTATTTATTTTTTCATTGCGTGTTACTTGGAATGATATTAACATTGCTAGTAACATTACTCTACTAACATTCACACAAGTGTTATTAAGTAGTAATTCGAGCTTCAATTCTTTCAAATAGAACACAACTTATACATCAAATCCATGTACATCATTTTGATATAAAACTGCTTTGTTTTGCTACGACTATAAACAAAACACATGAGCGGTTTATCTTGAGTGCAGACTTTACCTACCGAAATTTATGCCCGATTATATGAAAATTTATGAATATATATGTGAATATTCGAAATTATATATTATTAAAAGTCAAAATTGTTGACTAATGTTTAAACGTATGAAATGCGTTAGTATGTGATCAATGTTATGTTGTACGTCTATTAGAATTACGATATACGTTGAATAAATACACTAAGATGTGTAAATGTATTAGATATATAAGAATATCTCTTTTACAAGAGACGATTTCATGATTGAAATCATTTTATCAAAAGACGTTAGTATAAGTTCGACGTTTGACCTAATTGATTAATATGAGGTCATAAATTAGATTTCGTCTCTATCGAAGTACGAAAAGTCATAAGTTAAGATGTTTGATGAAAAAGACATACTAAGTTAGTTAAAGGATGCGAAGTATTATTTTAGAAGGTTATCGAAGCTTATTAGACTTTAACGTTCTTGAAAAACATGACCGACGTACTAAATTAACTTCTTACGTAAATGTGGGACGCGACATGATCGTTGACGTTAATGAAAGTCTGTGTAGAAAGCTTACGTACCAGGTGGGCTTTACTATACTCATCAAAGATAAAATGCTTATGAAATGTTTTATTTACGATGCTTTCTTACAAGAAATGTTGATGAAATGTTTTATTTAATTACCAGCCCAAATTTTATGTTTTTATGTATGTATCATATCCATGAATGTTGATGAATGTTGTTGGTTCGCTACCAACTTATGAATGAAAATCGATATCGGATCCTATCTTGGGAGGAACAATTCATGGTTAGGGTTAACGTGTACACATAAGGGTGACTGTGTGCTGAAAGGACAATTCTCGGCCGGTCACAACGATGTAGAAGGAGGCCTACTTCTACGGCGTTAATGATGATGTTATGATGAAAGGAAAGGGATATGGATCATACATACAAGGAAAATGCCTGGCCAGGCGATGATTTGAGAAATGATGAAATTGTTTTAGTAAGCACAAGGCCTTTCAAATAAAACCCTTGTGTCTTACACATCAAAAATTGAAAAAAATAATGATGGGAGCGAAGAATCATCAACATCAAAAAAATTGAAAAAAATAATGCTAGAGAAGAAATAAAGATAAATCAAATATGAAGAAACACATATTCACCAAACAATTTAATTTGAACAATGTGTAGATAGTTGCATTAGAGTAATCGTCAACACCGAATCATAATAAAAAAAAGATTCATATGACAAAGAATAAAACTCAAGGTAAAGAAAAAAGACAAACACAAAGAATTTTAGAATAATCCTCGCCACAACATCGAATTGAGAATTAAAAATTAAACCACAAAGAAACAAAGACAAACTAAAGTTGAAAACAAAAGCAAAGATAGTCAGAAGGATCCTCCAAAATGAAATTCGAAAGCAGTAAAGGAGGAAAGCATCAATCACAGATTTTAAATGTAGAAATATTCATAATCCCAAAATCAAATTAAACTAAAAGATCAATTCAAGTTACACAACAACAACAACAACAAAAATTGAAAAAATAATACTATTAAGAATACAAGGGAAAGCCAGAAAATAAACTCAAGCGACACTTCTCATCACTCTCTGTCTTTATTGCATATAAAGACAATCGAGTCAAATTTAGTAAATGAACCGAAAAAATCTAACGAAAAAGTAACTATAAATTGATTGCAATCATAAAATTGCATCATTCATTGTAACAAGAGAAAAGATTAAGTTACCAAAAACACTTAGTGTCTAGTTTTATGCACAAATAGCAAAAAAAAATGAAGAACTGCAAGATAAGACTATCAAATGAGGCTTTGAAAACCCAAGTAAACACAACTGATAGACTTCGAGACCAAGAAAACATTTGGAAGAATGACAAGAGATTCAAATAGAAAAAGAATATCATACCGTAAGATTCAAATAGCAAAGTCAAGTGAGTAAAGTGTAAACAGTACAAATGAATAGTAACCAAAAATTGAGTTGATAGATAGAAACCAAACCTATAGAGAAACAAAATTGAGGTAAAGAAATTTAAAAATATTTATCCCAATATAGCAACCAAGAATTAATTAGGGGAGTATCATCATTACCATTATCACCATAGAACAAAAATTTCATAAATAAGACAAATATATCATAAAGTACCATACAAACACCACAATGATGGGAACGAAGAATCACCACCATCAAAAAAATTGAAAAAAATAATGCTAGAGAAGAAATAAAGATAAACCAAATATGAAGAAACACATATTCACCAAACAATTAAATTTGAACAATGTGTAGACAGTTGCATTAGAGTAATTGTCACCACCGAATCATAATAAAAACAAGATTCATATGACAAAGAATAAAAAACAAGGTAAAGAAAAAAGACAAACACAAAGAATTTTAGAATAATCCTCGCCACAACATCGAATTGAGAATTAAAAAATTAAACCATAAAGAAACAAAGACAAACTAAAGTTGAAAACAAAAAGCAAAAGATAGTGCAGAAGGATCCTCCAAAATGAAATTCAGAAATAGAGCAAAAGTGGAAAGCATCAATCACAGATTTTAAATGTAGAAATATTCTGTAATACCCTGAAGTTGTAAAGCTTAATTACGATAATAAAAATCGTAAATTAGGGTTTCGACTCGATAATTTAAATAATAACTCATAGAAGATGGATTTCGATTATTTATGATATAATAAATTATTATATCATATTCACTAATGATTAGTGAATCAAGGAATATAGTTATATAATTCTTTCGGCAATAATATTTTAACGTCAATTGAATATCGAAAGTTAATATTACGTGAATTTTTCTAAGTGACGAAGCTTAGAATTGCATTTCATTATTAATGAAATGAATTAATGAAGTCATTACGACTTTATTACGAACTTTTTGAGATAGGTCGATTATTAACGTTTTGAGACGTTTCGAACGTCAACGTTTTGAGACGAATCGAAAAATAAGTCTAATGATCAAGGAATTATAATATTTAACTTCCTATGATTATTTTATGTAATGAGAGCATTATTTATCATTAAAATAATGCTAGAGAATTAAGGAATAATTATTGGATGAAGTTAGCCATTTTCGAAAACCCTAATTTCGAAAATTAGGGTTTGGCACATGAAATCATTCTAATAATTTTTTCTATGATTTAATTTATCATCTAAGACATATATTGTGTTATATAACTATAAATAGCATGAAAATAAAATGTGTACCAATTGCACTATGAAAGTGCCGTGAGCTATTGTTATTAAGGTTCAATGATCCAAAATTTTGCTATCTTTTGTCTTGCTTTGTAATTAGGAAACCAAGTGGAATATAATTACACACTAATCAAGATAATAAATGAAGTGATCAAGTGGATTGTGCAAAGCTAGTGTAAAGTGCCGTGAATTTTGGTTTTAGGATTCAATGAATTGCAAAATTTCTATGTTATGCCATGCTAAGTTATAATTGTGTAGTAGGATATTATTTGCATAAGAAACAAGGAAATAATTAAGGAATCAAGTGGAATGTGTCATGAATTGGTCATAGCCGTGTATTCTTGAATCAAAGTGAGGTTGGAAGAATTTTTAAAACTCTTGGGATTGATTGATTACATTTGGTAGTGTGTAGGGTTTATATCTTGCATAAGACAAGAAAAATTAAAATCCTCCCTTGACTTGAAAGAGAGTGCCGACGCATGAAGGGAAGCAAAAAGTGAGGATTTCATTCCATTTCCTAAATTGATGATAAATTAATTAATTATGTAGCATGACATTGTTGACTTGATCAATGTAGTATGCCATCACATAAAACAAATCAACTCCTCCTTTTTGCTTTGTGATTACCGTGTGGTATTGAAAAATAAGGTGAGAAGAAATTTTGGATCTCTTATTTGATGATGTATACATGTATTAAAGTGTAGGATATTATATATCATGTATAAGAAAAAATAAAAATCTCATCCTTGTGCAAATTGAAGTGACCGAAGCATTGTGATTAAAAGTAGGATTTATTTTGTCCATTCAATAAATTTGTGTAAGAGCATTTAAAATTGTGTAAGTGATGACATCCTATTATTGATGAGTCACAAAGCAAAAATTTAAAAGGCTTGCATTTCTATTATTACCGTGAGTTGTGAGCATAAAGTGAAGGATTTTGCTTCAATTAATTAAGTGTTGTGATGTGTTTACTAGGGTGATAGGGTGACATACTATAGAGTGAGTCACCATTTTAAATTGTCTTGCAAATTGTGGGGATGGACCGAGATGATGTAGGAAGGAATTAAGTATATTAAATTGTTTATTCCTTAAGTTGTAAACAAAAGTGATAAGGTATTAACTTTAGAACAAACAAGACACCACCTCACATTTCTTCACTTTGCCGGGAGCTTCTTGAGAATAAATGAGGGAGAGTGTTCTCCATTTTAATCCCAAACCTTGATTACATAAATCCTTTGCACAAATAATCCAAACCGATTAAAAGGTTAGGCATCGAACGAGCTTTAGTTATACATTGAAATTTTTGATTTCCAACCATTTGATTTTAATATATATGCTTATGTTCTTAATGCTACAAATATGAAGAATTATGCTATCATGTTTAGTGATTTGTAAATATTGTTTATTATGTTAAGTATGGTTCATATGATGATTTAATTACAAATTAATTATGCTATGAAATGAATGGTGGTGACCGAAAATTAGTATTGTTCATATGATAATGGATTAATGATATATGATAGTAATGGAACTCATGGTGATTTAATTGAAATTTTTGGAAATCTTATGTATATATATACATATGTACCGAAAATTCTTGAGAATTTTAGGTTGATGTACAATTTATGTTTAAGTGATATTAATGCATTTTAATGTTCTAGGGCCATAATTAGGTGCTATGTGAATTTGTTAGAATTTTTGGAAAATGGATGTACACTTTTGGAAAATTTTCGAGAGGTGTATGATTGGTATGTTGATGTGTGAGTTGTAAATGTTGAATATCATGTTATATTAATGATATAGAATGATGATTAAGTGTTGTAGAATTTAATTAGAATTTTAGAAAAATGTTTGGGTATATTATGAGAAATTTTCGAGAACCATATAGTATGGAATAGTGATGTCCAATTTTCCTATAGCTAATGTTAATACATTTTAATGATCCTGAGATAATATAGTGTACTATATGAATTTAGAAGAATTTTTGGAAGACGTTTGAGAAAATTGTAAAAGGACCGTGAGCTATTCTAGAGAAATTAAGAGTTTTAATTTCTCTTTATCAAGAAAAATAATACATTATATGTTGAGAAATTATTTTAGACATATTAAGAATTTATGGATTTTATAAACATAGTATACTATGTTTACGGTGAAACGTTATATTAAATAACGTTGAAAATAAAAATAATGTATTATGTATAAGTTAATTCATATTAAAGAAAAATATTAATAAGATTTATTGATTAGTGTGAAAATCGAGAATTAGGATTTTATGAAAAGAAATCGATTGAAAATCGATTTGTATAGAAATTGGTTATAAAATACGTTAAGAAAAGTCAAAACGTTGACTTAAGATTAAACGTATTAAATACGTTAAATAAATACACTAATACGTGTAAAACGACAATTTTATAAGAATATCTCATTTGTGAGAAATGATTTCATAATTGAAATCATTTTTATCAAAAGACGTTAGTACATCGTTCAACGCTTAACCTAAATGGTTAATATGAGATCGTAGATCATATTACGCCTCTATCAATCGAGAAATATTTAGTTAAGATACGCGTTGAAACGACGTATTAAAATTAGTTAAGGGATGCGAGTTATTACTTTGTAAGTTATCAAAGTTTATTAAACTTTGATGTTCTCGAAAAACGTGACCGACGTACTAAAATAGTTTTTACGTAAAGGTTGGACGTGGACGTGAGCAAAAGACGTGAAAAAGGAATCATATTTTGATAATCGACGATCCAGGTGGGCTTTACTCTACTCAAAAAGGATCAAACGCTTATCAAATGTTTTATTTACGATGTTTTATTCGCAAGAAATGATGATGAAATGATTATTTAATTACCTGCCCAAAATGTTTATGTTTTATGTATGTATCATATCCATGATCGAATGATGCATATTGTTGGGTAGCTCCCACTTATGAAATGTTTGAATTGTATCCTTGTAAGTACCCACAAGGATGATTGAGAATTCGTATCCATCTTGAGTGGCGAGGATTTTGTGCACTATTTTGTGATTTGTGTTGAAAGGGTGCTCGGCCGGTCACGGCGTCCGTGGGAGGAGGCCTCCTCTACGGCGCGAGATGATTTTATGAGATGGAATTTATGAGATGAGTTTATGGAAATGTTATGATGAAAGGAAAGGGATATGGATCATACATACAAGGAAAAATGCTTGGCCAAGCGACGTTTATGGAAAATGACGGAAAATTTTTAGTAAACACGAGCATTTCAAATAAAACCTCGTATGTTACCGTGTTGGGGCAGTGTAATTTAAAATTGTTGAAATGTTTTGGTATGAGTCCACTAAGTGCATTTTTGTACTCAGCCCTGCATGTTTGTTTTTAAATGTGAAGGTTGAGCAGATGATAGATGGAGACGTGTTGAGTAGTCGGAACCCCTTTTGATAAAGATATGTTAGAAACCTTGACTACACATCGTCATATGTGTATTCACATGCTTTTCCGCTGCAATAGAACTCTAAGTTAGCTTTTGATGTTGACAGTTGATTACCTTCAGATCATTTGAATTCTCGTGTTAAGAATCTGTAGGTCTCTCCCCACATGTGAATTATGTATATTTTGTATTTAATGGTTGAAGCTTCATAGTTTACTTGAATTTTGTCCCACAATTCTATGATTAATTATCTTTTATGTTTCATAATTACTGTTCCAAGTATTAGTCATCGTTAATCCGTCCTTAGGATTAGAGGGCTGTTACACATCATTCCAAAATCAAATTAAACTAAAAGATCAATTCAAGTTACACAACAACAACAACAACAAAAATTGAAAAAATAATGCTATTAAGAATACAAGGGAAAGCCATAAAATAAACCCAAGCGACACTTCTCATCACTCTATGTCTTTATTGCATATAAAGACAATCGAGTCAAATTTAATAAACGAACCGAAAAACTCTAAAGAAAAAGTAACTATCAATCGATTGCAATCATAAAATTGAATCATTCATTGTAACAACAGAAAAGATTAAGCTACCAAAAACACTTAGTGTCTAGTTTTATGGACAAATAGAAAAAAAAATGAAGAACTGCAAGCTAAGACTATCAAATGAGACTTTGAAAACCCAAGTAAACACAATTGATAGACTGCGAGACCAAGAAAACATTTGGAAGAATGACAAGAGATTCAAATAGGAAAAGAATATCATACCGTAAGATTCAAATAGCAAAGTCAAGTGAGTAAAGTGTAAACAGTACAAATGAATAATAACCAAAAATTGAGTTGATAGATAGAAACCAAACCTATAGAGAAACAAAATTGAGGTAAAGAAATTTAAAAATATTCATCCCAATATAGCAACCAAGAATTGGGGGAGTATCATCATTACCATTAACATCATAGAACAAAAATTCCATAAATAAGACAAATATATCATAAAGTACCATACAAACACCACAATGATGGGAACGAAGAATCATCACCATCAAAAAAATTGAAAAAAATAATGCTAGATAAGAAATAAAGATAAACCAAATATGAAGAAACCCATATTCACCAAACAATTTAATTTGAGCAATGTGTAGACAATTGCATTAGAGTAATCATCACCACCGAATCATAATAAAAACAAGATTCATATGACAAAGAATAAAATACAAGGTAAAGAAAAAGACAAACACAAAGAATTTTAGAATAATCCTCGCCACAACATCGAATTGAGAATTAAAAATTAAACCATAAAGAAACAAAAAAACTAAAGTTGAAAACAAAAGCAAAAGATAGTGGAAGGATCCTCCAAAATGAAATTGAAAATGAGCAAAGAGAAAGCATCAATCACAGATTTTAGCGAGAAATATTCATCATCCCAAAATCAAATTAAACTAAAAGATCAATTCAAGTTACACAACAACAACAACAAAAACTGAAAAAATAATACTATTAAGAATACAAGAGAGCCATAAAATAAACCCAAGCGACACTTTTCATCACTCTATGTCTTTATTGCATATGAAGACTATCGAGTCAAATTTAGTAAACGAACCAAAAAAATCTAAAGAAAAAGTAACTATCAATCGATTGCAATCATAAAATTGCATCATTCATTGTAACAACAGAAAAGATTAAGCTACCAAAAACACTTAGTGTCTAGTTTTATGCACAAATAGCAAAAAAAATTAAGAACTGCAACCAAAGACTATCAAATGAGACTTTGAAAACCCAAGTAAACACAACTGATAGACTGCGAGACCAAGAAAACATTTGGAAGAATGACAAGAGATTCAAATAGGAAAAGAATATCATACCGTAAGATTCAAATAGCAAAGTCAAGTGAGTAAAGTGTAAACAGTACAAATGAATAATAACCAAAAATTGAGTCGGTAGATAGAAACCAAACCTATAGAGAAACAAAATTGAGGTAAAGAAATTTAAAAATATTTATCCCAATATAGCAACCAAGAATTAGGGGAGTATCATCATTACCATTAACATCATAGAACAAAAATTCCATAAATAAGACAAATATATCATAAAGTACCATACAAACACCACAATGATGGGAACGAAGAATCATCACCATAAAAAAAATGAAAAAAATAATGCTATAGAAGAAATAAAGATAAACCAAATATGAAGAAACACATACTCACCAAACAATTTAATTTGAACAATGTGTAGACAGTTGCATTAGAGTAATCGTCACCACCGAATCATAATAAAAACCAAGATTCATATGACAAAGAATAAAACACAAGGTAAAGAAAAAAGACAAACACAAAGAACTTTAGAATAATCCTCGCCACAACATCGAATTGAGAATTAAAAAATTAAACCATAAAGAAACTGTAACAGCCCTCTAATCCTAAGGAATGATTAATGAGGACTAATACTTGGAACAGTAATTATGGAACATGAAAGATAATTAATCATGGAATTGTGGGACTAAATTCAAGTAAACTAAGAAGCTTCAACCATTATATACAAGACATACATAATCTACATATGAAGAGAGAGACCTACATATCTTTAACATAAGAATTCAAATAATCTGAAGGTATTCGACTGTCAACATTAAAAGCTAACTTAGAGTTCTATTGCAGCGGAAAAGCGTGTGAATAAAACAATGTGTAGTCAAGGTTTCTAACATATCATTATCAAAAGGGGTTCTAACTGCTCAACACGCCTCAATCCATCATCTGCTCAACCTGCACATTTAAAAACAAACATGCAGGGTTGAGTACAAGAATGCACTCAGTGGACATGCCAAATCATTTTATCAATTTTAAATTACACTGCCCCATCGTGGTAAGACACAAGGGTTTTATTTGAAAGACCTTGTGCTTACTAAAATATTTTCATCATTTTCATAAACGTCGCCGAGTATTTTCCTTGTATGTATGATCCATATCCCTTTCATTTCTCATGTAACATCTCATAAAATCATCTCGTGCCGTAGAGAGGCCTCCTCCACGGACGTCGTGACCGCCGAGCACCTTTTCAAAGACATAGTCACAAAATAGTGCACAAAATCCTTGCCACTCCGCCACGGATCTGAATTCTCAATCATTCTTCGGGTACTAACAAGGATACGAATTCAACATTTCATAAGTTGGGAGCGACCCAACAACATTCATCATTCGATCATGGATAGGATACATACATAAAACATAAACATTTTGGGCAGGTAATTAAATAATCATTTCATCATCATTTCTTGCAAATAAAGCATCGTAAATAAATCATTTGATAAGCAATTTATCATTTTGAGTATAATAAAGCCCACCTGGACCGTAGACTTTCTTAATCGATTTCTTTCTTCGCCAATTGGTCACGTCCGCGTCCCACCTTTATGTAAAAATTATTTTAGTCCGTCGGTCACGTATTTCGAGATTTTCAAAGTTTAATAAACTTTGAAAATTTTCTAATATAATGCGTCGCATCCTTTAACTAAATTAATACGTCGTTTCATCGCGTATCTTAACTAAATATTTCTTGTACTTCGATAGAGACGTAATATAATCTACGGTCTCATATTAACCATTTAGGTTAAACATCGAACTCATACTAACGTCTTTCAATAAAATGATTTCAATTATGAAATCGTTTCTCACAAAAGAGATATTCTTATAAATTTAATACGTTTTACACGTATTAGTGTATCTATTCAACGTATTTCTTACGTTTAGTCTTAAGTCAACGATTTTGACTTTTCTTAACATATTTTCCAAATTATTCACATATATGTTAACAAACTTTCATCTAAATCGATTTTCAATCGATTTCTTATCATCTAACCATAAATCTCGATTTTTCACGCTAATCAATAAACATGATCAATACTTTTCTCAAGTATGATCTAACTTGTACAATATATATTATTTTTCACAACTAACGTTATTTAACATAACATTTCGTCGTAAACATAGTATACTATGTTTCTAAAATCCCATAAAGTCTCAATAAGTCTAAAATATATTCTAAGAATATAATATGTAATTTTTCTTGAATAAATGAATTTAAAACCCTTAGACATAATCTCAAGTTTTCGGCCCTTACCACTATAATTCACAAAACTCTTCCAAAAATTCTTATAAAATCACATAGTATTCTATATTATCATAGAATCATTAATATGTATTAACATTAGCTATAGGAAAAATTGGACATCAATTTCCTATACCTTATAGTTCTCGAAAATTTCTCAAATATTACCAAACAATTTTCTAAAATTCTAATAAAATTCCACAGTGCCTATACATTACCATATATCACTAATACATCATAATATCCAACCATTACAACTTATACACCAACATCCCAACTCTAATCATTCTCGAAAATTCTCAATTATTTAACAACTCATTTTATAAAAATCTAATAAATTCATGTAGCACCTACTTTAGGCTCTACAATATTAATATGCTATAATATCACTTAACATGATTTATACATCAACATATACACCTCTAACATTTTCGATAATTACAATTAATTAACATACAATTTCTAAAAATTCCTAATAAATCACAATGAACTCCATTATCAACATATATCATTTATCCATCAACATTTGGACATTAAGAATTTTCGAGCATTACTATTAAATCATAGCATGCTTAAGCTTTTAATTAAAACAATACATATGTTTAATCTTAGCATAATAAACAATATCAACAAACAACAAAACATGCTAGCAATATTTCTATCATTTATTAATATAGCATGTCTATTAAAATCTAACGGTTGAAAATCGAAAATTTTAACGTATAAATAAAGATCGTTCGATTCCTAACCTTTTAACCGTTGTCGATTTTTAGTGCAAAGGATTTTTGTATCAAGGTTTGGGATAGTTTATGGAAGAACACTCCTCTCTTTTTCTTAAAGAAGCTCACGGCAGTTATGGAGCAAAAGGAAGGAGAATGAAAAATGTTTTGGTTGATATACTTATTACTATTGTTAAAGCTAAAAGAATAAAACAATTAACACTCAATTCCTATACATACTCACGGTCACACACACCACAACAAAGCAAGATATTTGTTTGGTGACTCATTACCACTTAAATGACTCACAACATGACATAGTAAATGCACATCACAATCCAAAATTAATTGAAATAAATATCTATTCCTAAACCTTTCTCAAACACGTCAACTATCTAATGCTAAGGATGAGTTTTTAGTTTGTCTTATATCATACATAATATCTTGAGCATTAAATATATGGAAGCAAAGTCGAGCAAGAGTTCCAACATTCATTCTTTCCTTATTTTGGTTGACATCACACACGGCCAATTCACAATCCATGGCACAAAGGAGGATTTTTATTATTTTGTTGTCTTATACTAGATATATATAAAGATCTTACACACTATCATATGCACCATCACTTCCAAAGAGTTCACAAAATTCTTCCAACCTCAATTAGTCCACATATACGGCTATTACACATCCAAGACACATCCAACTTGTTCCTTCATTTACTATCTTGTTTTATGTGCAACAAAATCCTACTACAACAATTATAACTTAGCATAGCCTAAAGATAGCAAAAATTTTATTCATGTTAACACATTAATAACTAAACTCACGGCACTTTTGCATTTTGAGTGTCAAACATTTTATTTTCATGCTATTTATAGTTATATAGCACAATATATGTCTTAGATGATAAATTATATCATAGGAAAAATTATTAAAATGATTTCATGTGTCAAAACCCTAATTTTCGAAATTAGGGTTTTCGAAAATTACTACTTTATTCAATAATTATTCCTTAATCCTCTAGCATTGTTTAAATGCTAAATAATACTCTTATTACATAAAATAATCATAGGAATTTAAATATTATAATTCCTTGATCATTAGACTTAATTTTCTAATCGTCTCTAAACGTTGACGTTCAAAACGTCTTAAAACGTTAATAATCTACCTATCTCAAAATATTCGTAATAAAGTCGTAATCACTTAATTAATCTATTTCATTAATAATGAAATTTAATTCTAAGCTTCGTCACTTAGAAAAATTAACGTAATATTAACTATCGATATTCAATCGACGTTAAAATATTACTGCCGAAAGAATTTATATAAACTATATCCCTTAATTCACAATCATTAGTGAATATGATATAGGAATTCATTATATCATAATTAGTCGAAATAATTATTCGATAAATTTCTAATTCGATTATCGAGACGAAACTCTAATTTACGATTTTTATTATCGTAATTAAGCTTTAAATCTTCAGGATATTACAGAAACAAAGACAAACTAAAGTTGAAAACAAAAAACAAAAGATAGCGCAAAAGGATTCTCCAAAATGAAATTCAGAAACATAGCAAAAGATGAAAGCATCAATCACAGATTTTAAATGTAGAAATATTCATAATCCAAAAATAAAATTAAACTAAAAGATCAATTCAAGTAACACAACAACAACAACAAAAACTGAAAAAATAATACTATTAAGAATACAAGGGAAAGCCATAAAATAAACCTAAGCGACACTTCTCATCACTCTATGTCTTTGTTGCATATGAAACAATCGAGTCAAATTTAGTAAACGAACCGAAAAAATCTAAAGAAAAAGTAACTATCAATCGATTGCAATCATAAAATTGCATCATTCATTGTAACAACAGAAAAGATTAATAGTGTCTAGTTTTATGCACAAAGAGCAAAAAAAATGAAGAAGCGCAAGCTAAGACTATCAAATGAGACTTTGAAAAGCCAGTAAACACAAGCGATGGTCATGAGATAGAAAACATTTCAAGAATGACAAGAGATTCAAATAGGAAAAGAATATCGTATGCTAACATTCAAATAGCAAAGTCAAGTGAGTAAAGTGTAAGCAAAGTTACAAATGAATAATAACCAAAATTGTGTTGATACATAGAAACCAAACCTATAGAGAAACAAAATTGAGGTAAAGAAATTAAAAGATATTTATCCCAATATAGCAACCAAAAATTAGGGGAGTATCATCATTACCATTAACATCATAGAACAAAAATTCCATAAATAAGAAAAATATATCATAAAGTATCATACAAACACCACAATGATGGGAACGAAGAATCATCACCATCATAAAGATTGAAAAATAATGCTAGATAAGAAATAAAGATAAACCAAATATGAAGAAACACATATTCACCAAACTATTTAATTTGAACAATGTGTGAACAATTGCATTAGAGTGTCGTCACCACGAATCATAATAAAACAAGATTCATATGATGAAGAATAAAATACAAGGTAAAGAAAAGACAAACACAGAGAATTTTAGAATAATCCTCGCCACAACATCGAATTGAGAATTAAAAAATTAAACCATAAAGAAACAAAGACAAACTAAAGTTGAAAACAAAAAGCAAAAGATAGTGCAGAAGGATCCTCCAAAATGAAATTAGAAACATAGCAAAAGAGGAAAGCATCAATCACAGATTTTAACTATAGAAATATTCATCATCCCAAAATCAAATTAAACTAAAAGATCAATTCAAGTTACACAACAACAACAACAAAAACTGAAAAAATAATACTATTAAGAATACAAGGGAAAGCCATAAAATAAACCCAAGCGACACTTCTCATCACTCTATGTCTTTATTGCATATGAAGACAATCGAGTCAAATTTAGTAAGCAGACGAAAAATCTAAAAAAGTAACTATCAATTGATTGCAATCATAAAATTGCATCATTCATTGTAACAAGAGAAAAGATTAAGCTACCAAAAGCACTTAGTGTCTAGTTTTATGCACAAATATAAAAAAAAATGAAGAACTGCAAGCTAAGACTATCAAATGAGACTTTTAAAACCCAAGTAAACACAACTGATAGACTGCGAGACCAAGAAAACATTTGGAAGAATGACAAGAGATTCAAATAGGAAAAGAATACCATCTTAGTAAGATTGAATAGCAAAGTCAAGTGAGTAAAGTGTAAACTATACAAATGAATAATAACCAAAAATTGAGTTGATAGATAGAACCCAAACCTATAGAAAACAAAATTGAGGTAAAGGAATTTAAAATATTTATCGATATAGCAACCACGATTTAGGGAGAATCATCATTACCATTAACATCATAGAACAAAATTCCATAAATAAGACAAATATATCATAAAGTACCATACAAACACCACAATGATGGGAACGAAGAATCATACCATCAAAAGAATTAAAAAAATAATGCTATAGAAGAAATAAAGATAAACCAAATGTGAAGAAATGAATTAAATTTGAACAATGTGTAGACAGTTGTATTAGAGTAATCGTCACCACCGAATCATAATAAAAACAAGATTCATATGACAAAGAATAAAACACAAGGTAAAGAAAAAGACAAACACAAAGAATTTTAAAATAATCCTCGCCACAACATCGAATTGAGAATTAAAAATTAAACCATAAAGAAACAAAGACGAACTAAAGTTGAAAACAAAAACCAAAAGATAATGAATAATAATCAAAAATTGAGTTGATAGATAGAAACCAAACCTATAGAGAAACAAAATTGATGCAAAGAAATTTAAAAATATTTATCCCAATATAGCAACCAAGAATTAGGGGAGTATCATCGTAACCATTAACATCATAGAACAAAAATTCCATAAATAAGACAAATATATCATAAAGTACCATACAAACACCACAATGATGGGAAGGAAAAATCATCACCATCAAAAAATTGAAAAAAATAATGCTAGAGAAGAAATATAGATAAACCAAATATTAAGAAACAAATTTAATTTGAACAATGTGTAGACAGTTGCATTAGAGTAATCGTCACCACCGAATCATAATAAAAACAAGATTCATATGACAAAGAATAGAACACAAGGTAAAGAAAAAGACAAACACAAAGAATTTTAGAATAATCCTCGCCACAACATCGAATTGAGAATTAAAAATTAAACCATAAAGAAACAAAGACAAACTAAAGTTGAAAACAAAAAGCAAAATATAGTGCAGAAGGATCCTCCAAAATGAAATTCAGAAACAGAGCAAAAGAGGAAAGCATCAATCACGATTTTAAATGTAGAAATATTCATCATCCCAAAATCAAATTAAACTAAAAGATCAATTCAAGTTACACAACAACAACAATAAAATTGAAAAATAATACTATTAATAATACAAGGAAAGCCATAAAATAAACCCAAGCGACACTTCTCATCGTCTATGTCTTTATTGCATATGAAGACAATCGAGTCAAATTTAGTAAGCGAACCGAAAAATCTAAAGAAAAGTAACTATCAATCGATTGCAATCATAAAATTGCATCATTCATTGTAACAAGAGAAAGATTAAGCTACTAAAACACTTAGTGTCTATTTTTATGCACAAATACCAAAAAAAATGAAGAACTGCAAGCTAAGACTATCAAATGAGACTTTGAAAACCCAAGTAAACACACCTGATAGACTGCGAGACAAAGAAAACATTTGGAAGAATTACAAGAGATTCAAATAGGAAAAGAATATAATACCGTAAGATTCAAATAGCAAAGTCAAGTGAGTAAAGTGTAAACGGTACAAATGAATAATAAAAAAAAATTAAGTTGATAGATAGAAACCAAACCTATAGAGAAACAAAATTGAGGTAAAAGAATTTAAAAATATTTATCCCAATATAGCAACCAAGAATTAGGGGAGTATCATCATTACCATTAACATCATAGAACAAAAATTCCATAAATAAGACAAATATATCATAAAGTACCATACAAACACCACAATGATGGGAACGAAGAATCATCACCATCAAAAAAATTAAAAAAAATAATTGTAGAGAAGAAATAAAGATAAAACAAATATGAAGAAAAAATTCAATTTGAACAATGTGTGAGCAGTTGCATTAGAGTAATCATCACCACGAATCATAATAAAAAAAGATTCATATGACAAAGAATAAAACACAAGGTAAAGAAAAGACAAACACAAAGAATTTTAGAATAATCCTCGCCACAACATCGAATTGTGAATTAAAAATTAAACCATAAAGAAACAAAGACAAACTAAAGTTGAAAACAAAAGGCAAAAGATAATGCAGAAGGATCCTCAAAAATGAAATTCAGAAACATAGAAAATGAGGAAAGCATCAATCACAGATTTTAAATTAAGAAATATTCATCATCCCAAAATCAGATTAAATTAAAAGATCAATTCAAGTTACACAACAACAACAATAAAAATTGAAAAAATAATACTATTAAGAATACAAGGGAAAGTCATAAAATAAACCCAAGCGACACTTCTCATCACTCTATGTATTTATTGCATATGAAGACAATCGAGTCAAATTTAGTAAACGAACCGAAAAAATTTAAAGAAAAAGTAACTTTCAATCGATTGCAATCTTAAAATTGCATCATTCATTGTAACAAGAGAAAAGATTAAGCTACCAAAAACACTTAGGAGGTGTTTACTTTGCTTGATTAGGTTGGATAGATGAAATTAAACACAACTGATAGACTGCGAGACCAAGAAAACATTTGGAAGAATGACAAGAGATTCAAATAGGAAAAGAATATCATACCGTAAGATTCAAATAGCAAAGTCAAGTGAGTAAAGTGTAAACGGTACAAATAAATAATAACAAAAAATTGAGTTGATAGATAGAAACCAAACCTAGAGAAGAAATAAAGATAAACCAAATATGAAGAAACAAATTTAATTTGAACAATGTGTAGACAGTTGCATTAGAGTAATTGTCACCACCGAATCATAATAAAAACAAGATTCATATGACAAAGAATAAAACACAAGGTAAAGAAAAAGACAAACACAAAGAATTTTAGAATAATCCTCGCCACAACATCGAATTGAGAATTAAAAATTAAACCATAAAGAAACAAAGACAAACTAAAGTTGAAAACAAAAACAAAAGATAGTCTGGAAAGATGCTCCAAAATGAAATTGGAAGCAGAGCAAAGGAAAGCATCAATCACATATTTTAAATGTAGAAATATTCATCATCCCAAAATAAAATTAAACTAAAGATCAATCCAGTTACACAACAACAACAATAAAATTGAAAAATAATACTATTAAGAATACAAGGAAAGCCATAAAATAAACCCAGCGTCACTTCTCATCACTCTATGTCTTTATTGCAAATGAAGATAATCGAGTCAAATTTAGTAAACGAACCGAAAAAATCTAAAGAAAAAGTAAATATCAATCGATTGCAATCATGAAATTGCATCATTCATTGTAACAAGAGAAAAGATTAAGCTACCAAAAACACTTAGTGTCTAGTTTATGGACAAATAACAAAAAAATTGAAGAACTGCAAACTAAGACTATCAAATGAGATTTTGAAAACCCAAGTAAACACAAGTGATAGTACGAGACCAAGAAAACATTTGGAAGAATGACAAGAGATTCAAATAGGAAAAGAATATCATCTTAGTAAGATTAAAATGGCAAAGTCAGTGAGTAAAGTGTAAGCAGTACAAATGAATAATAACCAAAAATTGAGTTGATAGATAGAAACCAAACCTATAGCTAAAAAAAATTGAGGTAAAGAAATTTAAAAATATTTATCCCAATATAGCAACCAAGAATTAGGGGAGTATCATTATTACCATTAACGTCATAGAACAAAAATTCCATAAATAAGACAAATATATCATAAACTACGATACAAACACCACAATGATGGGAACGAAAAATCATCACCCTCAAAAAAATTGAAAAAAATAATGCTAGAGAAGAAATAAAGATAAATCAAATATGAAGAAACAAATTTAATTTGAACAATGTGTAGACAGTTGCATTAGAGTAATCGTTACCACCGAATCAGAAACAGAGCAAAAGAGGAAAGCATCAATCACATATTTTAAATGTAGAAATATTCATCATCCCAAAATAAAATTAAACTAAAAGATCAATCCAAGTTACACAACAACAACAATAAAAATTGAAAAAATAATACTATTAAGAATACAAGGGAAAGCCATAAAATAAACCCAAGCAACACTTCTCATCACTCTATGTCTTTATTGCAAATGAAGATAATCGAGTCAAATTTAGTAAACGAACCGAAAAAATCTAAAGAAAAAGTAAATATCAATCGATTGCAATCATGAAATTGCATCATTCATTGTAACAAGAGAAAAGATTAAGCTACCAAAAACACTTAGTGTCTAGTTTATGGACAAATAACAAAAAAAATGAAGAACTGCAAACTAAGACTATCAAATGAGACTTTGAAAACCCAAGTAAACACAACTGATAGACTGCGAGACCAAGAAAACATTTGGAAGAATGACAAGAGATTCAAATAGGAAAAGAATATCATACCGTAAGATTAAAATGGCAAAGTCAAGTGAGTAAAGTGTAAACAGTACAAATGAATAATAACCAAAAATTGAGTTGATAGATAGAAACCAAACCTATAGAGAAACAAAATTGAGGTAAAGAAATTTAAAAATATTTATCCCAATATAGCAACCAAGAATTAGGGGAGTATCATTATTACCATTAACGTCATAGAACAAAAATTCCATAAATAAGACAAATATATCATAAACTACGATACAAACACCACAATGATGGGAGCGAAAAATCATCACCCTCAAAAAATTTAAAAATAATCTAGAGAAGAAATAAAGATAAATCAAATATGAAGAAACATATTTAATTTGAACAATGTGTGAGCAGGTTGCATTAGAGTAATCGTTACCACCGAATCATAATAAAAACAAGATTCATATGACAAAGAATAAAGCATGAGGTAAAGAAAAGACAAACACAATGAATTTTAGAATAATCCTCGCCACAACATCGAATTGAGAATTATAAAATTAAACCATAAAAAACAAAGACAAACTAAAGTTGAAAAAAAGCAAAAGATAGTGTAGAAGGATCCTCCAAAATTAAATTGAAAGCAGAGCAAAGAGAAAAGCATCAATCACAGTTTTAAATGTAGAAATATTCATCATCCCAAAATAAAATTTAACTAAAGATCAATTCAAGTTACACAACAACAACAATAAAATTTGAAAAAATAATACTATTAAGAATACAAGGAAAGCCATAAAATAAACCCAAGCGACACTTCATCACTCTGTCTTTATTGCATATGAAGACAATCGAGTCAAATTTAGTAAGCGAACCGAAAAATCTAAAGATAAAGTAACTATTTATCGATTGCAATCATAAAATGGCATCATTCATTGTAACAAGAAAAAGATTAAGCTGCCAAAACACTTAATGTCTATTTTTATGCACAAATACCAAAAAATGTAGAGCGCAAGCTAATACTATCAAATGAGACTTTGAAAACCAAGTAAACTCAAGCGATGGTATGAGACCAAGAAAACATTTGGAAGAATGACAAGATATTCAAATATGAAAAGAATATCATCCGTAAGATTCAAATAACAAAGTCATGTGAGTAAAGTGTAAACAGTTCAAATGAATAATAACCAAAAATTGAGTTGATAGATAGAAACCAAACCTATAGAGAAACAAAATTTAGGTAAAGAAATTTAAAAATATTTATCCCAATATAGCAACCAAGAATTAGGGGAGTATCATCATTACCTTTAAAATTATAGAACAAAAATTCCATAAATAAGACAAATATATCATAAAGTACCATACAAACACCACAATGATGGAACGAAGAATCATCACCATCAAAAATTGAAAAAATAATCTAGAGAAGAAATAAAGATAAACCAAATATGAAGAAACAAATTTAATTTGAACAATGTGTGAGCAGTTGCATTAGGTAATCGTCACCACGAATCATAATAAAAACAAGATTCATATGACAAATAATAAAACACAAGGTAAAGAAAAAGACAAACACAAAATTTTAGAATAATCATCGCCACAACATCGAATTGAGAATTAAAAAATTAAACCATAAAGAAACAAAGACAAACTAAAGTTGAAAACAAAAAGCAAAAGATAGTGTAGAAGGATCCTCCAAAATGTAATTCAGAAACAGAGCAAAAGAGGAAAGCATCAATCATAGATTTTAAATGTAGAAATATTCATCATCCCAAAATCAAATTACACTAAAAGATCAATTTAAGTTATACAACAACAACAATAAAAATTGAAAAAAATAATACTATTAAGAATACAAGGGAAAGCCATAAAATAAACAAAAGCGACACTTCTCATCAGTATCATACAAACACCACAATGATGGAAACGAAGAATCATCACCATCAAAAAGATTGAAAAAATAATGCTAGATAAGAAATAAAGATAAACCAAATATGAAGAAACACATATTCACCAAACTATTTAATTTGAACAATGTGTAGACAAAATTGCATTAGAATAATCGTCACCACCGAATCATAATAAAACAAGATTCATATGACAAAGAATAAAATACAAGGTAAAGAGAAAGACAAACACAAAGAATTTTAAAATAATCCTCGCCACAACATCGAATTGAGAATTAAAAAATTAAACCATAAAGAAACAAAGACAAACTAAAGTTGAAAACAAAAAGCAAAAGATAGTGCAGAAGGACCCTCCAAAATGAAATTAGAAACATAGCAAAAGAGGAAAGCATCAATCACAGATTTTAACTATAGAAATATTCATCATCCAAAAATCAAATTAAACTAAAAGATCAATTCAAGTTACACAGCAACAACAACAATAACTGAAAAAATAATACTAATAAGAATACAAGAGAAAGCCATAAAATAAACCCAAGCGACACTTCTCATCACTCTATGTCTTTATTGCATATGAAGACAATCGAGTCAAATTTAGTAAACGCAGACAGAAAAATCTAAAGAAAAGTAACTATCAATCTATTGCAATCATAAAATTGCATCATTCATTGTAACAAGAGAAAGATTAAGCTACCAAAACACTTAGTGTCTAGTTTTATGCACAAATATAAAAAAATGAAGAGCGCAAGCTAAGACTATTAAATGAGACTTTGAAAACCCAGTAAACACAAGCGATGGGTATGAGACTAAGAAAACATTTGGAAGAATGACAGAGATTCAAATAGGAAAAGAATATCATACCGTAAGATTCAAATAGCAAAGTCAAGTGTAAATAGTACAAATGAATAATAACCAAAAAATGAGTTGCTAGATAGAAACCAAACCTATAGAGAAACAAAATTGAGGTACAGGAATTTAAAAATATTTATCCCAATATAGCATCCAAGAATTAGGGGAGTATCATCATTACCAATAACATCATAGAACAAAAATTCCATAAATAAGACAAATATATCATAAAGTACCATACAAACACCACAATTATGGGAACGAAGAATCATCACTATCAAAAAAATTAAAAAAAATAATTGTAGAGAAGAAATAAAGATAAACCAAATATGAAGAAACAAATTCAATTTGAACAATGTGTGAGCAGTTGCATTAGAGTAATCATCACCATCGAATCATAATAAAACAAGATTCAGATGACAAAGAATAAAACACAAGGAAAAAAAAAGACAAACACAAATAATTTTAGAATAATCCTCATACAACATCGAATTGAGAATTAAAAATTAAACCATAAAGAAACAAAGACAAACAAAAGTTGAAAACAAAAGCGAAAAGATAATGCGAAGGATCCTCCAAATGAAATTCAAAACATAGAAAAGAGGAAAGCATCAATCACAGATTTTAAGTTAAGAAATATTCATCATCCCAAAATCAAATTAAACTAAAAGATCAATTCAAGTTACATAACAACAACAATAAAAATTAAAAAACAATACTATTAAGAATTTAAGGAAAATGCCATAAAATAAAAGGAAAGCCATAAAATAAACCCAAGCGACACTTCTCATCACTCTATGTCTTTATTGCATATGAAGACAATCGAGTCAAATTTAGTAAACGAACGAAAAATCTAAAGAAAAGTAACTATCAATCGATTGCAATCATAAAATTGCATCATTCATTGTAACAAGAGAAAAGATTAAGCTACCAAAAACACTTAGTGTTTAGTTTTATGCACAAATACAAAAAAAAATGAAGAACTGCAAGCTAAGACTATCAAATGAGACTTTGAAAACCAAAGTAAACACAATTGATAGACTGCGAGACCAAGAAAACATTTGGAAGAATGACAAGAGATTCAAATAGGAAAAGAATATCATACCGTAAGATTAAAATAGCAATGTCAAGTGAGTAAAGTGTAAACGGTACAAATGAATAATAACCAAAAATTGAGTTGATAGATAGAAACCAAACCTGTAGATAAACAAAATTGAGGTAAAGAAATTTAAAAATATTTATCCCAATATAGCAACCAAGAATTAGGGGAGTTTCATCATTACCATTAACATCATAAAACAAAAATTCCATAAATAAGACAAATATATCATAAAGTACCATACAAACACCACAATGATGGGAACAAAAAATCATCACCAACAAAAAAATTGAAAAAAAATAAAGCTAGAGAAGAAATAAAAATAAACAAATATGAAGAAACAAATTTAATTTGAACAATGTCTAGACAGTTGCATTATAGTAATCGTCACCACCTAATCATAATAAACACAAGATTTATATGACAAAGAATAAAACAGAAGGTAAAGAAAAAGACAAACACAAAGAATATTAGAATAATCCTCGCCACAACATCGAATTGAGAATTAAAAAATTAAACCATAAAGAAACAAAGACAAACTAAAGTTGAAAACAAAAGCAAAGATAATCGAAGGATCCTCCAAAATGAAATTGAAACAAAGCAACAGAGGAAAGCATCAATCACAGTTTTAAATGTAGAAATATTCATCTTCCCAAAATAAAATTAAACTAAAATATCAATTCAAGTTACACAACAACAACAATAAAAATTGAAAAAATAATACATATAAGAATACAAGGGAAAGCCATAAAATAAACCCAAGCGATACTTCTCATCACTCTGTCTTTATTGCATATGAAGACAATCGAGTCAAATTTAGTAAACGAACCGAAAAAATCTAAAAAAAAAAGTAACTATCAATCGATTGTAACAAGAGAAAAGATTAAGCTACCAAAACACTTAGTATCTAGTTTTATGCACAAATAGCAAAATAAAATGAAGAACGCAAGCTAAGACTATCAAATGAGACTTTGAAACCCAAGTAAACACAAGCGATGGATCATGAGACCAAGAAATCATTTGGAAGAATGACAAGAGATTCAAATAGGAAAAGAATACCATACCGTAAGATTCAAATAGCAAAGTCAGTGAGTAAAGTGTAAACAATACAAATGAATAATAAGCAAAATTGAGTTGATAGATAGAAACCAAACCTATAGAGAAACAAAATTGAGGTAAAGGAATTTAAAATATTTATCCCAATATAGCAACCAAGAATTAGGGTAGTATCATCATTACCATTAACATCATAGAACAAAATTCCATAAATAAGACAAATATATCATAAACTACGATACAAACACCACAATGATGGGAACGAAAAATCATCACCATCAAAAAATTGAAAAATAATGCTAGAGAAGAAATAAAGATAAATAAAATTTGAAGAAACAAATTTAATTTGAACAATGTGTGACAGTTGCATTAGAGTAATCGTTACCACCGAATCATAATAAAACAAGATTCATATGACAAAGAATAAAACGCAAGGTAAAGAAAAAGACAAACACAATGAATTTTAGAATAATCCTCGCCACAACATCGAATTGAGAATTATAAAATTAAACCATAAAGAAACAAAGACAAACTAAAGTTGAAAAAAAAAGCAAAAGATAGTGTAGAAGGATCCTCCAAAATTAAATTAGAAATGCAGGCAAAGAGAAAAGCATCAATCACAGATTTTAAATGTAGAAATATTCATCATCCCAAAATAAAATTTAACTAAAAGATCAATTCAAGTTACACAACAACAACAATAAAATTTGAAAAAAAATAATACTATTAAGAATACAAGGGAAAGCCATAAAATAAACCCAAGCGACACTTCTCATCACTCTATGTCTTTATTGCATATGAAGACAATCGAGTCAAATTTAGTAAACGAACCGAAAAAATCTAAAGATAAAGTAACTATTTATCGATTGCAATCATAAAATGGCATCATTCATTGTAACAGAAAAAGATTAAGCTACCAAAAACACTTAATGTCTATTTTTATGCACAAATACCAAAAAAAATGTAGAACTGCAAGCTAATACTATCAAATGAGACTTTGAAAACCCAAGTAAACTCAACTGATAGACTGCGAGACCAAGAAAACATTTGGAAGAATGACAAGATATTCAAATATGAAAAGAATATCATACCGTAAGATTCAAATAACAAAGTCATGTGAGTAAAGTGTAAACAGTTCAAATGAATAATAACCAAAAATTGAGTTGATAGATAGAAACCAAACCTATAGAGAAACAAAATTTAGGTAAAGAAATTTAAAAATATTTATCCCAATATAGCAACCAAGAATTAGGGGAGTATCATCATTACCTTTAAAATTATAGAACAAAAATTCCATAAATAAGACAAATATATCATAAAGTACCATACAAACACCACAATGATGGAACGAAGAATCATCACCATCAAAAAATTGAAAAAAAATAATGCTAGAGAAGAAATAAAGATAAACCAAATATGAAGAAACAAATTTAATTTGAACAATGTGTAGACAGTTGCATTAGAGTAATCGTCACCACCGAATCATAATAAAAACAAGATTCATATGACAAATAATAAAACACAAGGTAAAGAAAAAGACAAACACAAAGAATTTTAGAATAATCATCGCCACAACATCGAATTGAGAATTAAAAAATTAAACCATAAAGAAACAAAGACAAACTAAAGTTGAAAACAAAAAGCAAAAGATAGTGTAGAAGGATCCTCCAAAATGTAATTCAGAAACAGAGCAAAAGAGGAAAGCATCAATCATAGATTTTAAATGTAGAAATATTCATCATCCCAAAATCAAATTACACTAAAAGATCAATTTAAGTTATACAACAACAACAATAAAAATTGAAAAAAATAATACTATTAAGAATACAAGGGAAAGCCATAAAATAAACAAACACTTCGACACTTCTCAACCGAGTCAAATTTAGTAAACGAACCAAAAAATCTAAAGAAAAGTAACTATCAATCGATATAAAATTGCATCATTCATTGTAACAGGAGAAAAGATTAAGCACCACAATGATGGAAAATAGCGAAGAATCATCACCATCAAAAGATTGAAAAATAATGCTAGATAAATAGAAATAAAGATAAACCAAATAAACAAGACAAATGAAAATACATATTCACCAAACTATTTAATTTGAACAATGTGTATCATCACAAACATTGCATTAGAATAATCATAAAGTCACCACCACAATGATGAATCATAATAAAACAAGATTCATATGACAAAGAATAAAATACAATGTGTAGACAACAGCATTAGAGTAATCACAGAATCATAATAAAACAAGATTCATATGACAAAGAATAAAAGTAAAGAAAAAGACAAACACAAAGAATTTTAAAATAATCCTCGCCACAACATCGAATTGAGAATTAAAAAATTAAACCATAAAGAAACAAAGACAAACTAAAGTTGAAAACAAAAAGCAAAAGATAGTCTGAAGGACCTCCAAAATGAAATTAGAAACATAGCAAAGAGAAAGCATCAATCACAGATTTTAACTATAGAAATATTCATCATCCAAAAATCAAATTAAACTAAAGATCAATTCAAGTTACACAACAACAACAATAAAATTTGAAAAATAATACTAATAAGAATACTGACTAAAGCCATAAAATAAACCCAAGCGACACTTCTCATCACTCTATGTCTTTATTGCATATGAAGACAATCGAGTCAAATTTAGTAAACGAACCGAAAAATCTAAAGAAAAGTAACTATCAATCTATTGCAATCATAAAATTGCATCATTCATTGTAACAAGAGAAAGATTAAGCTACCAAAACACTTAGTGTCTAGTTTTATGCACAAATATAAAAAAAATGAAGAACTGCAAGCTAAGACTATTAAATGAGACTTTGAAAACCCAAGTAAACACAACTGATAGACTGTGAGACTAAGAAAACATTTGGAAGAATGACAAGAGATTCAAATAGGAAAAGAATATCATACCGTAAGATTCAAATAGCAAAGTCAAGTGTAAATAGTACAAATGAATAATAACCAAAAAATGAGTTGCTAGATAGAAACCAAACCTATAGAGAAACAAAATTGAGGTACAGGAATTTAAAAATATTTATCCCAATATAGCATCCAAGAATTAGGGGAGTATCATCATTACCAATAACATCATAGAACAAAAATTCCATAAATAAGACAAATATATCATAAAGTACCATACAAACACCACAATTATGGGAACGAAGAATCATCACTATCAAAAAAATTAAAAAAAATAATTGTAGAGAAGAAATAAAGATAAACCAAATATGAAGAAACAAATTCAATTTGAACAATGTGTAGACAGTTGCATTAGAGTAATCATCACCACCGAATCATAATAAAAACAAGATTCATATGACAAAGAATAAAACACAAGGAAAAGAAAAAGACAAACACAAATAATTTTAGAATAATCCTCGCCACAACATCGAATTGAGAATTAAAAATTAAACCATAAAGAAACAAAGACAAACAAAAGTTGAAAACAAAAGGCAAAAGATAATGCAGAAGGATCCTCCAAAATGAAATTCAAAAACATAGAAAAAGAGGAAAGCATCAATCACAGATTTTAAGTTAAGAAATATTCATCATCCCAAAATCAAATTAAACTAAAAGATCAATTCAAGTTACATAACAACAACAATAAAAATTAAAAAAATAATACTATTAAGAATACAAGGGAAAGCCATAAAATAAACCCAAGCGACACTTCTCATCACTCTATGTCTTTATTGCATATGAAGACAATCGAGTCAAATTTAGTAAACGAACGAAAAATCTAAAGAAAAGTAACTATCAATCGATTGCAATCATAAAATTGCATCATTCATTGTAACAAGAGAAAAGATTAAGCTACCAAAACACTTAGTGTTTAGTTTTATGCACAAATACAAAAAAAATGAAGAATCGCAAGCTAAGACTATCAAATGAGACTTTGAAACCAAAGTAAACACAATTGATGATCATGAGACCAAGAAAACATTTGGAAGAATGACAAGAGATTCAAATAGGAAAAGAATATCATACCGTAAGATTCAAATAGCAAAGTCAAGTGAGTAAAGTGTAAACAGTACAAATGAATAATAACAAAAATTGAGTTGATAGATAGAAACCAAACCTATAGAGAAACAAAATTGAGGTAAAGAAATTTAAAAATATTTATCCCAATATAGCAACCAAGAATTAGGGAGTTTCATCATTACCATTAACATCATAAAACAAAATTCCATAAATAAGACAAATATATCATAAAGTACCATACAAACACCACAATGATGGGAACAAAAATCATCACCAACAAAAATTGAAAAAATAAAGCTAGAGAAGAAATAAAAATAAACAAATATGAAGAAACAAATTTAATTTGAACAATGTCTGAGCAGTTGCATTATAGTAATCGTCACCACCTAATCATAATAAACACAAGATTTATATGACAAAGAATAAAACAGAAGGTAAAGAAAAAGACAAACACAAAGAATATTAGAATAATCCTCGCCACAACATCGAATTGAGAATTAAAAAATTAAACCATAAAGAAACAAAGACGAACTAAAGTTGAAAACAAAAAGCAAAAGATAATGCAGAAGGATCCTCCAAAATGAAATTCAGAAACAGAGCAACAGAGGAAAGCATCAATCACAGATTTTAAATGTAGAAATATTCGTCTTCCCAAAATAAAATTAAACTAAAATATCAATTCAAGTTACACAACAACAACAATAAAAATTGAAAAAATAATACATATAAGAATACAAGGGAAAGCCATAAAATAAACCCAAGCGATACTTCTCATCACTCTGTCTTTATTGCATATGAAGACAATCGAGTCAAATTTAGTAAACGAACCGAAAAAATCTAAAAAAAAAAGTAACTATCAATCGATTGCAATCATAAAATTGCATAATTCATTGTAACAAGAGAAAAGATTAAGCTACCAAAAACACTTAGTATCTAGTTTTATGCACAAATAGCAAAATAAAATGAAGAACTGCAAGCTAAGACTATCAAATGAGACTTTGAAAACCCAAGTAAACACAACCGATGGATGCATGAGACCAGAAATCATTTGGAAGAATGACAAGAGATTCAAATAGGAAAAGAATACCATACCGTAAGATTCAAAGCAAAGTCAAGTGAGTAAAGTGTAAACAATACAAATGAATAATAAGCAAAAATTGAGTTGATAGATAGAAACCAAACCTATAGAGAAACAAAATTGAGGTAAAGGAATTTAAAAATATTTATCCCAATATAGCAACCAAGAATTAGGGTAGTATCATCATTACCATTAACATCATAGAACAAAAATTCCATAAATAAGACAAATATATCATAAACTACGATACAAACACCACAATGATGGGAACGAAAAATCATCACCATCAAAAAAATTGAAAAAAATAATGCTAGAGAAGAAATAAAGATAAATAAAATTTGAAGAAACAAATTTAATTTGAACAATGTGTAGACAGTTGCATTAGAGTAATCGTTACCACCGAATCATAATAAAAACAAGATTCATATGACAAAGAATAAAACGCAAGGTAAAGAAAAAGACAAACACAATGAATTTTAGAATAATCCTCGCCACAACATCGAATTGAGAATTATAAAATTAAACCATAAAGAAACAAAGACAAACTAAAGTTGAAAAAAAAGCAAAAGATAGTGTAGAAGGATCCTCCAAAATTAAATTCAGAAACAGAGCAAAAGAGAAAAGCATCAATCACAGATTTTAAATGTAGAAATATTCATCATCCCAAAATAAAATTTAACTAAAAGATCAATTCAAGTTACACAACAACAACAATAAAATTTGAAAAAAAATAATACTATTAAGAATACAAGGGAAAGCCATAAAATAAACCCAAGCGACACTTCTCATCACTCTGTGTCTTTATTGCATATGAAGACAATCGAGTCAAATTTAGTAAACGAACCGAAAAAATCTAAAGATAAAGTAACTATTTATCGATTGCAATCATAAAATGGCATCATTCATTGTAACAAGAAAAAAGATTAAGCTGCCAAAAACACTTAATGTCTATTTTTATGCACAAATACCAAAAAAAATGTAGAACTGCAAGCTAATACTATCAAATGAGACTTTGAAAACCCAAGTAAACTCAACTGATAGACTGCGAGACCAAGAAAACATTTGGAAGAATGACAAGATATTCAAATATGAAAAGAATATCATACCGTAAGATTCAAATAACAAAGTCATGTGAGTAAAGTGTAAGCAGTTCAAATGAATAATAACCAAAAATTGAGTTGATAGATAGAAACCAAACCTATAGAAACAAAATTTAGGTAAAGAAATTTAAAATATTTATCCCAATATAGCAACCAAGAATTAGGGGAGTATCATCATTACCATTAACATTATAGAACAAAAATTCCATAAATAAGACAAATATATCATAAAGTACCATACAAACACCACAATGATGGAACGAAGAATCATCACCATCAAAAAAATTGAAAAAAATAATGCTAGAGAAGAAATAAAGATAAACCAAATATGAAGAAACAAATTTAATTTGAACAATGTGTAGACAGTTGCATTAGAGTAATCGTCACCACCGAATCATAATAAAAACAAGATTCATATGACAAAGAATAAAACACAAGGTAAAGAAAAAGACAAACACAAAGAATTTTAGAATAATCCTCGCCACAACATCGAATTGAGAATTAAAAATTAAACCATAAAGAAACAAAGACAAACTAAAGTTGAAAACAAAAGCAAAAGATAGTGTATGGATCCTCCAAAATGTAATTCGTAAATGAGCAAAAGAGAAAGCATCAATCATAGATTTTAAATGTAGAAATATTCATCATCCCAAAATCAAATTACACTAAAAGATCAATTTAAGTTATCAACACATAAAAATTGAAAAAATAATACTATTAAGAATACAAGGAAAGCCATAAAATAAACAAAAGCGACACTTCATCAAGTATCATACAAACACCACAATGATGGAATCATCACCATCAAAAGATTGAAAAATAATGCTAAAATAAAGATAAACCAAATATGAAGAAACACATTCACCAAACTATTTAATTTGAACAATGTGTGAGCATTAGAATAATCGTCACCACAATCATAATAAAACAAGATTCATATGACAAAGAATAAAATACAAGGTAAAGAAAGACAACACAAAGAATTTTAAAATAATCCTCGCCACAACATCGAATTGAGAATTAAAAATTAAACCATAAAGAAACAAAGACAAACTAAAGTTGAAAACAAAATAGCAAAGATAGTGCGAAGGATCCTCCAAAATGAAATTAGAAACATAGCAAAAGAGGAAAGCATCAATCACAGATTTTAACTATAGAAATATTCATCATCCCAAAATCAAATTAAACTAAAAGATCAATTCATGTTACACAAAACAACAACAACAACAACAACAACAAAAATAATACTAATAAGAATACAAGAGAAAGCCATAAAATAAACCCAAGCGACACTTCTCATCACTCTATGTCTTTATTGCATATGAAGACAATCGAGTCAAATTTAGTAAACGAACCGAAAAAATCTAAAGAAAAAGTAACTATCAATCTATTGCAATCATAAAATTGCATCATTCATTGTAACAAGAGAAAAGATTAAGCTACCAAAAACACTTAGTGTCTAGTTTTATGCACAAATATAAAAAAAATGAAGAACTGCAAGCTAAGACTATTAAATGAGACTTTGAAAACCCAAGTAAACACAACTGATAGACTGTGAGACTAAGAAAACATTTGGAAGAATGACAAGAGATTCAAATAGGAAAAGAATATCATACCGTAAGATTCAAATAGCAAAGTCAAGTGTAAATTTAAACACAAATGAATAATAACCAAAATTGAGTTGATAGATAGAAACCAAACCTATAGAGAAACAAAATTGAGGTACAGGAATTTAAAAATATTTATCCCAATATAGCATCCAAGAATTAGGGGAGTATCATCATTACCAATAACATCATAGAACAAAAATTCCATAAATAAGACAAATATATCATAAAGTACCATACAAACACCACAATTATGGGAACGAAGAATCATCACTATCAAAAAAATTAAAAAAAATAATTGTAGAGAAGAAATAAAGATAAACCAAATATGAAGAAACAAATTCAATTTGAACAATGTGTAGACAGTTGCATTAGAGTAATCATCACCACCGAATCATAATAAAAACAAGATTCATATGACAAAGAATAAAACACAAGGAAAAGAAAAAGACAAACACAAATAATTTTAGAATAATCCTCGCCACAACATCGAATTGAGAATTAAAAATTAAACCATAAAGAAACAAAGACAAACAAAGTTGAAAACAAAAGCAAAAGATAATGCGAAGGATCCTCCAAAATGAAATTCAAAAACATAGAAAAAGAGGAAAGCATCAATCACAGATTTTAAGTTAAGAAATATTCATCATCCCAAAATCAAATTAAACTAAAAGATCAATTCAAGTTACATAACAACAACAATAAAATTTAAAAAAATAATACTATTAAGAATACAAGGGAAAGCCATAAAATAAACCCAAGCGACACTTCTCATCACTCTATGTCTTTATTGCATATGAAGACAATCGAGTCAAATTTAGTAAACGAACCGAAAAAATCTAAAGAAAAAGTAACTATCAATCGATTGCAATCATAAAATTGCATCATTCATTGTAACAAGAGAAAAGATTAAGCTACCAAAAACACTTAGTGTTTAGTTTTATGCACAAATACAAAAAAAATGAAGAACTGCAAGCTAAGACTATCAAATGAGACTTTGAAAACCCAAGTAAACACAATTGATAGACTGCGAGACCAAGAAAACATTTGGAAGAATGACAAGAGATTCAAATAGGAAAAGAATATCATACCGTAAGATTAAAATAGCAATGTCAAGTGAGTAAAGTGTAAACGGTACAAATGAATAATAACCAAAATTGAGTTGATAGATAGAAACCAAACCTATAGATAAACAAAATTGAGGTAAAGAAATTTAAAATATTTATCCCAATATAGCAACCAAGAATTAGGGAGTTTCATCATTACCATTAACATCATAAAACAAAATTCCATAAATAAGACAAATATATCATAAAGTACCATACAAACACCACAATGATGGAACAAAAATCATCACCAACAAAAAATTGAAAAAATAAAGCTAGAGAAGAAATAAAAATAAACAAATATGAAGAAACAAATTTAATTTGAACAATGTCTGAGACAGTTGCATTATAGTAATCGTCACCACCTAATCATAATAAACACAAGATTTATATGACAAAGAATAAAACACAAGGTAAAGAAAAGACAAACACAAAGAATATTAGAATAATCCTCGCCACAACATCGAATTGAGAATTAAAAATTAAACCATAAAGAAACAAAGACAAACTAAAGTTGAAAACAAAAGCAAAAGATAATGCGAAGGATCCTCCAAAATGAAATTCGAAAAGCAGAGCAAAGAGGAAAGCATCAATCACAGATTTTAAATGTAGAAATATTCATCTTCCCAAAATAAAATTAAAGTAAAATATCAATTCAAGTTACACAACAACAACAACAAAATTGAAAAATAATACATATAAGAATACAAGGAAAGCCATAAAATAAACCAAGCGACACTTCTCATCACTCTATGTCTTTATTGCATATGAAGACAATCGAGTCAAATTTAGTAAACGAACCAAAAAATCTAAAAAAAAGTAACTATCAATCGAATCATAAAATTGCATCATTCAGAACAAGAAAAGATTAAGCTACCAAAAACACTTAGTATCTAGTTTTATGCACAAATAGCAAAATAAAATGAAGAATCAAGCTAAGACTATCAAATGAGACTTTGAAAACCCAAGTAAACACAACTGATAGACTGCGAGACAGAGAAATCATTTGGAAGAATGACAAGAGATTCAAATAGGAAAAGAATACCATACCGTAAGATTCAAATAGCAAAGTCAAGTGAGTAAAGTGTAAACAATACAAATGAATAATAAGCAAAAATTGAGTTGATAGATAGAAACCAAACCTATAGAGAAACAAAATTGAGGTAAAGGAATTTAAAAATATTTATCCCAATATAGCAACCAAGAATTAGGGTAGTATCATCATTACCATTAACATCATAGAACAAAAATTCCATAAATAAGACAAATATATCATAAACTACGATACAAACACCACAATGATGGGAACGAAAATCATCACCATCAAAAAAATTGAAAAAAATAATGCTAGAGAAGAAATAAAGATAAATAAAATTTGAAGAAACAAATTTAATTTGAACAATGTGTAGACAGTTGCATTAGAGTAATCGTTACCACCGAATCATAATAAAAACAAGATTCATATGACAAAGAATAAAACGCAAGGTAAAGAAAAAGACAAACACAATGAATTTTAGAATAATCCTCGCCACAACACGAATTGAAAATTATAAAATTAAACCATAAAGAAACAAAGACAAACTAAAGTTGAAAAAAAAAGCAAAAGATAGTGTAGAAGGATCCTCCAAAATGAAATTCAGAAACAGAGCAAAAGAGGAAAGCATCAATCACAGATTTTAAATGTAGAAATATTCATCATCCCAAAATCAAATTTAACTAAAAGATCAATTCAAGTTACACAACAACAACAATAAAATTTGAAAAAAATAATACTATTAAGAATACAAGGAAAGCCATAAAATAAACCCAAGGACACTTCTCATCACTCTATGTCTTTATTGCATATGAAGACAATCGAGTCAAATTTAGTAAACGAACCGAAAAAATCTAAAGATAAAATAACTATCAATCGATTGCAATCATAAAATGGCATCATTCATTGTAACAAGAAAAAAGATTAAGCTGCCAAAAACACTTAGTGTCTATTTTTATGCACAAATACCAAAAAAAAAATGAAGAACTGCAAGCTAAGACTATCAAATGAGACTTTGAAAACCCAAGTAAACACAACTGATAGAATGCGAGACCAAGAAAACATTTGGAAGAATGACAAGAGATTCTAATAGGAAAAGAATATTATACCGTAAGATTCAAATAACAAAGTCAAGTGAGTAAAGTGTAAACAGTTCAAATGAATAATAACCAAAAATTGAGTTGATAGATAGAAACCAAACCTATAGAGAAACAAAATTGAGGTAAAGAAATTTAAAAATATTTATCCCAATATAGCAACCAAGAATTAGGGGAGTATCATCATTACCATTAACATTATAGAACAAAAATTCCATAAATAAGACAAATATATCATAAAGTACCATACAAACACCACAATGATGGAACGAAGAATCATCACCATCAAAAAAATTGAAAAAAATAATGCTAGAGAAGAAATAAAGATAAACCAAATATGAAGAAACAAATTTAATTTGAACAATCGGTGAGCAACAGCATTAGAGTAATCGTCACCACCGAATCATAATAAAAACAAGATTCATATGACAAATAATAAAACACAAGGTAAAGAAAAAGACAAACACAAAGAATTTTAGAATAATCCTCGCCACAACATCGAATTGAGAATTAAAAAATTAAACCATAAAGAAACAAAGACAAACTAAAGTTGAAAACAAAAAGCAAAAGATAGTGCAGAAGGATCCTCCAAAATGTAATTCAGAAACAGAGCAAAAGAGGAAAGGATCAATCACATCATCCCAAAATAAAATTACACTAAAAGATCAATTCAAGTTATACAACAACAACAACAATAAAAATTGAAAAAAATAATACTATTAAGAATACAAGGGAAAGCCATAAAATAAACAAAAGCGACACTTCTCATCACTCTATGTCTTTATTGCATTGAAGACAATCGAGTCAAATTTAGTAAACGAATCGAAAAAATCTAAAGAAAAAGTAACTATCAATCGATTGCATCATAAAATGGCATCATTCATTGTAACAAGAGAAAAGATAAAGCGCCAAAAATACTTAGTGTCTAGTTTTATGCACAAATAGCAAAAAAAGATGAAGAACTGCAAGCTAAGACTATCAAATGAGACTTTGAAAACCCAAGTAAACACAACTGATAGACTGCGAGACCAAGAAAACATTTGGAAGAATGACAAGAGATTCTAATAGGAAAAGAATATCTGGCCGTAAGATTCAAATAGCAAAGTCAAGTGAGTAAAGTGTAAACAGTACAAATGAATAATAACCAAAAATTGAGTTGATAGATAGAAACCAAACCTATAGAGAAACAAAATTGAGGTAAGGAAATTTAAAAATATTTATCCCAATATTGCAACCAAGAATTAGGGGAGTATCATCTTTACCATTAACATTATAGAACAAAAATTCCATAAATAAGACAAATATATCATAAAGTACCATACAAACACCACAATGATGGGAACGAAGAATAATCACCATCAAAAACTTAAAAAATAATCTTGAGAAGAAATAAAGATAAACCAAATATAAAGAAACAAATTTAATTTGAACAATTTGTGACAGTTGCATTAGAGTAATCGTCACCACCGAATCATAATAAAACAAGATTCATATGACAAAGAATAAACTACAAGGTAAAGAAAAGACAAACACAAAGAATTTTAGAATAATCCTCATACAACATCGAATTGAGAATTAAAAATTAAACCATAAAGAAACAAAGACAAACTAAAGTTGAAAAAAAAGCAAAAGATAGTGCGGAAGGATCCTCCAAAATGAAATTCGAAAGCAGAGCAAAGATGAAAGTATCAATCAAAGATTTTAAATGTAGAAATATTCATCATCCCAAAATCAAATTAAACTAAAAGATCAATTCAAGTTACACAACAACAACAATAAAAATTGAAAAAAATAATACTATTAAGAATACAAGGGAAAGCCATAAAATAAACCAAAGCGACACTTCTCATCACTCTATGTCTTTATGGCATATGAAGACAATCGAGTCAAATTTAGTAAACGAATCGAAAAAATCTAAAGAAAAAGTAACTATCAATCGATTGCAATCATAAAATTGCATCATTCATTGTAACAAGAGAAAAGATTAAGCTACCAAAAACACTTAGTGTCTAGTTTTATGCACAAATAGCAAAAAAAATGAAGAACTGCAAGTTAAGACTATCAAATGAGACTTTGAAAACCCATGTAAACACAACTGATAGACTGCGAGACCAAGAAAACATTTGGAAGAATGACAAGAGATTCAAATTGGAAAAGAATATCATCCGTAAGATTGAATAGCAAAGTCAGTGAGTAAAGTGTAAGCAAGACAAATGAATAATAACAAAAATTGAGATGATAGATAGAAACCAAACCTATATAGAAAAAAATTGAGGTAAAGAAATTTAAAATATTTATCCCATATAGCAACCAAGAATTAGGGAGTATCATCATTACCATTAACATCATAGAACAAAATTCCATAAATAAGACAAATATATCATAAAGTACCATACAAACACCACAATGATGGGAACGAATAAGCATCACCATCAAAAAAATTGAAAAAAAATAATGCTAGAGAAGAAATAAAGATAAACCAAATATGAACAAACATATTTAATTTGAACAATGAGTAGACAGTTGCATTAGAGTAATAATCACCCCGAATCATAATAAATACAAGATTCATATGACAAAGAATAAAACACAAGGTAAAGAAAAAGACAAACACAAAGAATTTTAGAATAATCCTCGCCACAACATCGAATTGAGAATTAAAAAATTAAACCATAAAGAAACAAAGACAAACTAAAGTTGAAAACAAAAAGCAAAAGATAGTGCAGAAGGATCCTCCAAAATGAAATTCAGAAACAGAGCAAAAGAGGAAAGCATCAATCACAGATTTTAAATGTAGAAATATTCATCATCCCAAAATCAAATTAAACTAAATATCAATTCAAGTTCTGAAATCTGATTGCATTAGAGTAATCGTCACCATCGAATCATAATAAAAATAAGATTCATATGACAAAGAATAAACCACAAGGTAAAAAACAACACAAACACAAAGAAATTTAGAAGAATCATCGCCACAACATTTGAAAAAAAATTAAACCATAAAGAAACAAAGACAAACTAATTGAAAGCTATTAAGAATATAAGGAAAGCATCAATAAAAATAAACCCAAAATAAAATTAAACTAAAGATCAATTCATGTTACACAACAACACAACAACAACAACAACAACAACAACAACAAAAATTTAAAAATAATGCTATTAAGAATACAAGGACAGCCATAAAATAAACTTTATTCACTCTATGTCTTTATTGAAGACAATCGAGTCAAATTTAGTAAACGAACCGAAAAAATCTAAAGAAAAAGTAACTATCAATCGATTGCAATCATAAAATTGCATCATTCATTGTAACAAGAGAAAAGATTAAGCTACCAAAAATACTTCGTGTCTAGTTTTATGCTCAAATAACAAAAAAAATGAAGAACTGCAAGCTAAGACTATCAAATGGGACTTTGAAAGCCCAAGTAAACACAACTGATGGACTGCGAGACCAAGAAAACATCTGGAAGAATGACAAGAGATTCAAATAGGAAAAGAATATCATACCGTAAGATTCAAATAGCAAAGTCAAGTGAGTAAAGTTTAAGCAGTCAAATGAATAATAACCAAAATTGAGTTGATAGATAGAAACCAAACCTATAGAGAAAAAAATTGAGGTAAAGAAATTTAAAATATTTATCCCATATAGCAACCAAGAATTAGGGAGTATCATCATTACCATTAACATCATAGAACAAAATTCCATAAATAAGACAAATATATCATAAACACCATACAAACACCACAATGATGGGACGAAGAATCATCACCATAAAAAATTTAAAAAATAATCTTAGAGAAGAAATAAAGATAAACCAAATATGAAGAAACAAATTTAATTTGAACAATGTGTAAGCAGGTTGCATTAGAGTAATCGTCACCACCGAATCAAATAAATACAAGATTCATATGACAAAGAATAAAACACAAGGTAAAGAAAAAGACAAACACAAAGAATTTTAGAATAATCCTCGCCACAACATCGAATTGAGAATTATAAAATTAAACCATAAAGAAACGAAGACAAACTAAAGTTGAAAAAAAAAGCAAAAGATAGTGCAGAAGGATCCTCCAAAATGAAATTCAGAAACAGAGCAAAAGAGGAAAGCATCAATCACAGATTTTAAATGTAGAAATATTCATCATCCCAAAATCAAATTTAACTAAAAGATCAATTCAAGTTACACAACAACAACAATAAAATTTGAAAAATAATGCTATTAAGAATCTGAGGAAAGCCGTAAAATAAACCCAAGCGACACTTCTCATCACTCTATGTCTTTATTGCATATGAAGACAATCGAGTCAAATTTAGTAAACGAACCGAAAAAATCTAAAGTAAAAGTAACTATCAATCGATTGCAATCATAAAATGGCATCATTCATTGTAACAAGAGAAAAGATTAAGCTACCAAAAACACTTAGTGTCTAGTTTTATACACAAATAGCAAAAAAAATGAAGAACTACAAGCTAAGACTATCAAATGAGACTTTGAAAACCCAATTAAACACAACTGATAGACTGCGAGACCAAGAAAACATTTGGAAGAATGACAAGAGATTCAAATAAGAAAAGAATATCATACCATAAGATTCAAATAACAAAGTCAAGTGAGTAAAGTGTAAACAGTTCAAATGAATAATAACCAAAAATTGAGTTGATAGATAGAAACCAAACCTATAGAGAAACAAAATTGAGGTAAAGAAATTTAAAAATATTTATCCCAATATAGCAACCAAGAATTAGGGGAGTATCATCATTACCATTAACATTATAGAACAAAAATTCCATAAATAAGACAAATATACCATAAAGTACCATAAAAACACCACAATGATGGAACGAAGAATCATCACCATCAAAAAAATTGAAAAAAAATAATGATAGAGAAGAAATAAAAATAAACCAAATATGAAGAAACAAATTTAATTTGAACAATGTGTAGACAGTTGCATTAGAGTAATCGTCACCACCGAATCATAATAAAAACAAGATTCATATGACAAAGAATAAAACACAAGGTAAAGAAAAAGACAAACACAAAGAATTTTAGAATAATCCTCGCCACAACATCGAATTGAGAATTATAAAATTAAACCATAAAGAAGCAAAGACAAACTAAAGTTGAAAACAAAAGACAAAAGATAGTGTAGAAGGATCCTCCAAAATGAAATTCAGAAACAGAGCAAAAGAGGAAAGCATCAATCACAGATTTTAAATGTAGAAATATTCATCATTCCAAAATCAAATTAAACTAAAAGATCAACTACACAACAACAACAACAACAACAACAACAACAACAACAATTGAAAAAATAATGCTATTAAGAATACAAGGGAAAGCCATAAAATAAACCCAAGCGACACTTCTCATCACTCTATGTCTTTATTGCATATGAAGACAATCGAGTCAAATTTAGTAAACGAACAGAAAAACTCTAAAGAAAAAGTAACTATCAATCGATTGCAATCATAAAATTGCATCATTCATTGTAACAACAGAAAATATTAAGCTACCAAAAACACTTAGTGTCTAGTTTTATGCACAAATTGAAAAAAAATGAAGAACTACAAGCTAAGACTATCAAATGAGACTTTGAAAACCAAATAAACACAATTGATGGTCATGAGACCAAGAAAACATTTGGAAGAATGACAAGAGATTCAATAGGAAAAGAATATCATCCGTAAGATTGAATAGCAAAATCAAGTGAGTAAAGTGTAAGCAAGACAAATGAATAATAACCAAAATTGAGTTGATAGATAGAAACAAAACCTATAGAAAACAAAATTGAGATAAAAAAATTTAAAAATTTATCCTAATATAGCAACCAAGAATTTGGGAGTATCATCATTACCATTAACATCATAGAACAAAATTCCATAAATAAGACAAATATATCATAAAGTACCATACAAACACTACAATGATGGGAACGAAGAATCATCACCATCAAAAAATTGAAAAAATAATGCTTGAGAAGAAATAAAGATAAATCAAATATGAAGAAACAAATTTAATTTGAACAATGTGTGAGCAGGTTGCATTAGAGTAATCGTCACCACCGAATCATAATAAAACAAGATTCATATGACAAAGAATAAAACACAAGGTAAAGAAAAAGACAAACACAAAGAATTTTAGAATAATCCTCGCCACAACATCGAATTGAGAATTAAAAAATTAAACCATAAAGAAACAAAGACAAACTAAAGTTGAAAACAAAAAGCAAAAGATAGTGCAGAAGGATCCTCCAAAATGAAATTCAGAAACAGAGCAAAAGAGGAAAGCATCAATCACAGATTTTAAATGTAGAAATATTCATCATCCCAAAATCAAATTAAACTAAATATGAAGAAACACATATTCAGCAAATACAGTTGCATTAGAGTAATCGTCACCATCGAATCATAATAAAAATAAGATTCATATGACAAAGAATAAACCACAAGGTAAAAAACAACACAAACACAAAGAATTTTAGAAGAATCATCGCCACAACATCGAATTGAGAATTAAAAAATTAAACCATAAAGAAACAAAGACAAACTAAAGTTGAAAACAGAAAGATAAAAGATAGTGCAGAAGGATCCTCCAAAATGAAATTCAAAAACAGAACAAAAGTTGAAAGCATCATTCACAGATTTTAAATATAGAAAGATGCATCATCCCAAAATCAAATTAAACTATAAGGTCAATTCAAGTTGCACAACAAAGAATTGGAAAGTATCATATTCACAAAATGTAATTGAAATATCAAAAACCACAAAAAAAAAAAAAAGGTAAAGAAGAGCACACAAAAAATCAAATTCAAACACTCATCCAAGAACATTTTCGAAGTTTATATTTCCATGCCATATTGGAAAAGAAAAACAAAATCACATAAAGAAACCAAAAAATAAATTAAAGATGGATACATACCAATTTATCAAATAAAATAATTCAACTTAAACACCACAGATGGGATGGAGACACAAATTAAACATTAAAAAAATCTAACCATCAAAAATATAGACGAAGAAAACAAGAGCAAACATGTATCTCCTAAACAATAATCCAGTTCAAACACTGCAAACAGCAGAAGAGTCATGGCCACCGAATCATACTTGAAAACATGAAATACCAAGAGAAACAGAGCACAAAATGAAAAGAACAATCAAAATTGATCGAAAAATTCAAACTGCACTGGATGAATAGTAGTAAACAAAGACAAAGTTTGCATATAGTTCAAATAGTATATGCATAAGAACCATAACCACCAAAATGAAATGAAAAAAAAAAAAAAAAAAGAATGAATATCCAAGAAACCAAACACGAAAAAATGAAGGAAAGATAAATTTATCAAAGATTACACACAAATACCAAGCATTCAAGAAGAACTGCATAAAAACTATTAACAAACAATAAAGAACTACAATCAAAGTATCAAAACAATGAACAAATCATGAAAAAGAAAATACATACAACACAAGATTCACTAAGAACATAATCAATTCAACCAAATTAACTAAAGGAATTCAAGAATCAAAACATAATCAATGAACTTCACACATAAACACTACGAATCGCCTCTAAGTAGACCAACAAATAATAAAGAATTGCAATCAAGTATTAAAACAATGAACAAACCCCATAGATGTACGAAAAGATTCAGTAAGAACATCAATTCAACCAAATTAACTAAAGAAATTCAAGATTCTCTATAATATGATATAGTCAATTTCAAAATTTATACAATTTTAATGAATTTATATCTCATATACAATAAATAACAACATAAAATATATTCATGACACCAAACATCAAAAAAATTAACCCACCAATGTTTTAAAACATAAACACTAAGATTTCCTCAAAGGAGATCAACAAACAATAAAGAAATGCATCAAAGTATCAAAACAATGAACAAATCATAAAAAAGAAAATACAAGTAACACAAGATTCATTAAAAACATTATCAATTCAACCAAATTAACTAAAGGATTTCCAGATTCACTACTGAAATGAAGATTTCATGAAATACAAAATTAAGATACAAGACCAATCAATAACTTAAATTTTGGTTAAATCAAAATCACAAATTAATTAGAAGATAATGTATTTTAAAAGGGAAAGAACACAGATTACTGTGGTGAAGATTATTACAATGAATTCAAGATTTAACTCACAAACAAAAAATCACTATAAAAAATGTTGAAACCGTCCAAATACAAATTCACATATTACACGTAGAATTCAATTGCAGTCCAAAATTAGAATCATGTGTCAATTAGAAGAAGAAGAAGAAGAAGAAGAAGGAAAAAAAAACTTTTAACAATAAACAGAAAACAACAGTACAATGGCAAAATCACTAGTACTATTAAGAATACAAGGTTTTAGCATAGACGTTCAACAAACCAAGAATACAATTAATCACGCCGTTAAATCAATCACAAATTAAAGAAGAAAACAATATAATGAATTACAACAACATACCAAACTTTAAAAGATTTAAGACTTATAATTGATAATTCTATATTCATATAGCACGCTACAACACTTAAGTTTAAGTGAAGCAAAAAAAGAAAAAATAGTAACACAAATGTACTCTAAATAAGTTAATAATCAAGTAAGACTACAAATTCAAAAGTAGCTAAAATATATAAGAGCTTTATCCCCAGTAGGAAAAAATCATCGCAAACATTCAAAAGAAATGGGACATTACAATAAAAAATCAAAAGAATTACAAAGTCCCAACACCCATTATCAATTGTCTAGCATCAAGTTATTGCATATCAAACATCAAATGTAAGTAAAAAATAAAAAATCTAAGTATAGAATTCTCTTAAATAAAAGTTGATAAATAATAAAAATAAGCAATATGGTCGAGAGAAAAAGTCATAAAACTAAAGGAAAAAGAAAACATACCTCTTGGCGTTAAAGTTGCCATAGAAAAGAGGTGGGGAGAATCAGTTGAAGTTATTCGAAATGGTGACTGCTCAACAAATCAGAGATATAGTTAGATAACTTGCAACTTCGGTATTCAGTTAAGTAAGGTATAGAAAACCAGAGGGTTGTATCCATCATCAGATTTAAGTCCATTGCTTAATTTAATATAAAAATGAGATATCATCTGTTAGACTAGATTGCAGAGTGTATAAAATAAAGTTCATAGCTAGAGAATCAAAGTGAACTTTTAGGAAGTATTAGCTAGTGACACATTAACATGTATTAGCTATCATCACTGTTTGTAATAATTGTAAGTAGTGAAAATAATTTAAAATTGATCACAAATATCTCCAAGTATTCCTATTTTATACCAAATTGTCAACATAAGAATTGAGTGAGTAGGGAAAAATACCTGTTATAGTACCATAAGTTAAATGCATCATAAGTAGTGTTCATCCACTGAGGCAATGAATCCCATGTCAATGAGGTAACATTGATCAATGGGGACTAACTTCATATTGGTCCTTCATTTTCTGGACAGTTACAGCATCTTTTCGAGCAATATTGAATGAATCTGAGAAGAACATTAAAAATTTTTACTAAATAGTTTTATAGAAAAGTATAGAAAATACATATACAAATGACTAGAAGCTTGCTGCTTAGTTGCAGTTTGTTAGCTATAAAATGTTACAAAAGTCTTACATGTTTACATGATCCTCATGAATAGTTGGTGGGAGAGCGTGCTTTCTCTTTGATGCTTCAAGGTCTGCAATTTAGATGAAGTATGCTCCAAATGCAGCTCTTCAGCCTAAAGCCTTGTATACAAAACTAAATAATATTATACTTATTAAGATAGTTTTTCATAGTAGAATTTGACATGTAACTATTCTCAAAGAGAACAGGCTTTGAGGTCGTAACCATATCTACAAAGCGCAAGATCGATTTGTTCTCGCATGATGTCCCATAATGAAAACCAATGTGAGGAAAATGTAGAAACGAAAAATGACGGAAGATTATCAATAGTCCAATCATAGTAACTCCAAGACTTAATTAGCAAGAAGATCTATAATCCGCTCAACTTCATTAGCCACTTGAAAGAATCAACTTATATTCTAGAAAAGTACTGATAAAAAAAGAGCTCATAAAAAAACAAAACTTTTCCTACGCACTGAAAGTTAGTATAAACGATGGTCAAGGAATAAAACTGTGAGAGCCATATGAACAGATTTTGTCACTAACATGTTTTGCTTCTTCCTTACATGCAACAAAGTAACTCAGACCTCTATATCTCTTTCAAGGAAAAGAAGCGACGAAAAGCCAAGGGTGAAGATAAATCGACAAACGTGACATCATCTTGACAACCAAAATATGTATATTAGTATGAGATATATGAAAGTATTCTCGACGTAAGAATTGAAAGAAGAGGGAAGAATGCCTTTTGAGAGAGAAATAGAAATACGTGTTAGATACTTATGCATGGATCAACTAACCTGATAGTGTATCATCCATAGTCCAATGCATCTCAAGTAGTGTTAATCCACTATGCCAATGATCGTCTTTCTAAGGTTCTAGCTTCTTTCCTAGTAACATTGGATAAATGATATCATATTGAATAATTTCCATAAGGACAATCAACATTTTTAACAAAGCTTTACAGAGAAGTTGCTAAAAATATAGGTCCAAATGACTAGAACTTGTTGCTTAGTTGTACAGGTCCAAATGAATAGCAACATTAGATAAATGAAATCATATTGAATGAAAGTCTAACCTGCTTAGCTTGCATCCCCATGAATAGTTGGTGAAAGCTTTCTCTTGGATGCTCATGGTCTGGTCTTTATAGATTTTAACATAAACCTATTCCTATGTAGAATGGCTCTAAGGTCCTTACCGTATCTGTAAAATACAAGAGCGGTTGTGCTTGGAGGATGTCCTATAGGGAAATCTAAGTGAGGAATGTTTTGAGAAGTATAAATTGACCAAGGCAAGACGCAAGATGGAACAATATCACTAATCTAACTATAATGCCTCCACAGACTTAGCAAGAAGACCTAATCCACTCCAAATCATAAATGATATTACTAAATCTAACTATAAATCACTTCACAGACAATTATTAAAAATTAGGTCCTCAAAGAAAGACTTAAATGCTCTACACAAATATAACCTGAGTGCCTAATAGAAAAATATACAAGTAAAAATTTGTAACAGCCACATGAACATCATTATTCGATTGTGTCCCTACACTACAACAAAAAAGTCTTTTGGAGATAGAGAAAAGTGTCCCAATATATCATTTTTTGGGGCACTTATGAATTTCAGGACACTTACAACATGTGTTGCCAAGTATCGTGTCCCTAAAGAGATTGGGGCACTTTTAAGTGCCTCTACAACAATAGCTTTCCAATTATTTTAATATGTCCCAAATTGATTTCTTGAGACATATATAAATGCCATTTAAAAGATTTAATTTATGCCTAATAAATCTATAGAGACGACACCTATATGTGGCTTCAAATGAAATATCGAAACACTTATTGTGGTTTTTACATAAAATATAGGGGCACTTGTTTGTGCCTTTTACATAAATATTGGGACACAAAATGTGTAACATCAAAATTTCTTGTGTACCGATTCATTTCTTAGGGCACTTATTGCCTTTAAATTAAATTTGAATTAATATATAGGGAATATATATTTTGATTATCTATGTACATAAATACAATCATATCTTAGAAGTATATCCACTCATGTAAAAAATATTTGAATATATTTTGAATGCATACTTTGCAATACTAACTATACATATATCTCATATTCAGGTCCAATATTTGCAAGAAAAACTAGATGGAGTTATAGAATAATTTCTATATAATACAAAATAAAAAAAATAACACCATCTAAAATATGAAGGGTCCTTTGATGTTGAGTGTGCTTGTTCTAGCAAATTCTTGCCTCAACTTTTATTTTCATCCAAGATAATCTCCATTTTGGATAGAGAAAATGTTATACTATGATGTTATACTAACACAAGAAATAAATAAACTAAAGCAACAGTTTTATATCAATTAACAAAACAAAAAGAGAAATGTCAATAAGTGCAATAATAACCTATAGTGGATCTAGAATAGAAACCAGAAATAAGGTTTACTTCTACCATATTTTGATTACATATATAATGTCAATCAATTGATTTATGTCCAAATGAAAATTTAAGTGGCATACATCGCAGAATAAATCGTTTAAATGAAAATCAATCCACACTATCATCCATTTTAAACTCAAAAGTAATTCAAATATACGAAGACAGCTAATTGTTCAAAAATTCTCTCCGGTTGAAGAAATGAACTCAAAATATAGATTAACAAAGCGGAATAGGCTTACCTTATACCTACATTAAGCTCAAGCATTTTTCTGCTAAATCCATCTGCCAAAAAAACTACATGACCAACATGAAATCAAGTTTTATACATAGTATCATTGTAATGAAACAACTCGATTTTATAACGTACATGTTTTCGAGTTGCAACCAATATTTTTGATGTCCTACGAGGTTGAGTGCATATTATATTACAGCTAGCACCTCATAGAGATGATATCTCCTCTTCCAAAATAAATTGATGAAGCTGGGTGGTTTTACCACAACCAGTCTTTCATGAGACAACCAACACCTGTATTTACCAATTGGTACAAAATAAAGGTTCAAAAATGCTTCAGATAAACATAAAGATAATTTTCATCCGTTAGAATATTAATTGAGAAGATTTTCAACATGTATTCTTTCTATTAGTAGAAGTTATCTAGAAAGGCCAGATAAATTATTAAAATGTCAGCCATTAGCTTCAAAGTGCCTCATTGCATCAAGGCGCACGGCCATGCCAATTCCTCATTAGGGGAAGGTATATTAGTGAGTTTATGCTAGATTTCTAGTGAAAATTTTGAATGACATCAAATTTTACAAGTACTCCACAAAAGGCAGCATTGATCGTTTTGAAGCAATACCCAAGTGTAAACTTACCTCCATAACATCAACATTTTGATAAAACTTAAGAAATCCTTGAATCATAAAACTAAAATAGCAATACTTTTGCATCGAAGAAAACTTAAATTATGATTCAGAACTATATCTCAATCATGATCCAGAAATATATACCAGACAGTTTAAGTAGATAAAAATAATAAGTAAATAAGACAAAAGGAAAAATACGTAAAGAAAGGCGATAGAAGGAAAAGAGAAGCTTGAGAAGATAGCTCACAAGGAACAAACAAGATCAAAACATGAAAAATTGATAAAAAAGAAGAAAGAAATGTGTTGATGTGTAAAATAGAATAGAGATTGTTGCTTAGCAGATAACAGAATTCGGAGGTATGATATGACATATGCAATGACTAACATAAAGAAATTTATCTACCTCATTACTTGCAACAGCTTTCAAGAATTCTAATTTTACTTTAAATGCTGCAGCTTTTCCCTAAATGCTATCATTACCTTTACACTATCATGTTCCTGCACGTTAGGAGAAAATTAGCATTAGAAAATTATTTGGAAGAAACAGAACCCAAAACTTCAAGATATCAAGCCATATGTACCTTCATTTTCTGCTGCTTCTGTTTTAATTTAATATTAAGTCTCTCGAAGTTAGTATCAATATTTGGTAGTGATGTTTCCCTCTCCATTGGAGCTTTTTAATAGAAGTCAAACTCTTTCCTCAGTCTTTGTGGACATTGTTATCTGAAATGATATCCTAAATGAGAGATGAAATATTTCATATGCTGCAACATTAGCAAGCAGAGATTTTACTTTTCCTTCAAAATCAAAGAAATACCTCCTTCTTTGTGGAACCATGCTGTCCAAAATTTAAGGAAGAACTCAGAATTACTCCTGCTGTTTTCTGTCTACCAGGTTGGTTATGCTTCCATAAAACCTGCAGGCGAGGCAAAGCAATTGTAAAGACTGCAGCACGCTAACACCCTTTAACCTAGAAAGTGATATAAAACCCTCACAAAATAGAGTGAACTACTATAAGCTACCTGTTTTGGGCTAGCACCACCTAGGAGAACATCAAACAGTGTAGCATACAGAAGGTCTGTCTGGGGAAATTTGAAGAGCATGTCTGATACTATGGAAAAAAATGGATGTGTATCTAAGCTGATTTTCTTATGACCTCCAGACAAAGATTTCGATCGCCCAACTGAGATGTTGAAAATTTGGATCCTTTCTTCTCCGGAGGAAGACCAACAAGAAGTCTTCCAATAAACTGTAAGCCAGGCAATCTCACTGGCCCAAAATCCCTACAGTAATGATAGACAAGAAAGTATATGAACCAGAACCACCAACTATCTCTCTGAATCGATGTAGAGAAGAAAAACTGGAAAAGGAAAAGAAAGTAAGTTTTTAAGCAAAATCTCAATGCTCATGTTTTGCTATGTTTTGCAAAAAAATTGAAACATTCTGATAAAGACTGGAGGTGATAAAACTGCAAAAGATATCGAAGATCTCAGAAATTCATACTCCTAAAACAAGTTAAAGTGACTCCACTAAAGATTTTAGCTTCATGTGAAGAATTCAATAATCATGTAAACTGACAATTGCAAGAAAATAATTCAGCACGTTATAGTGGAAAAGAAGTTAAAATCGTTCAAAACAATGCCAAAAATGACATCATAAAACAGGGCCATATACAAATTAATGTCATCAAATGTTTAATAGATTCAGCAACATTATATAGATGTAAATGTCATCTTCGTCAAATTTTCTGTATCAAGGCACTGCAAATTAGATGATTACCTCCATAGAAGATTGACAAAAATGTGACAACCTCCAATTATGTTCACTTGTTCCAGAAAGGAAGCAAGGAGTTGTTTGTTGGAAACTGCACATATGATCATATTTAAAATGTCTTCAATGCAAGCCATATCTTGACAGATTTCAGAAAAGGCGATCAGTGCTTTTATGTCAGATGTTGTTATATGCTCCCTACCAATTCAAATAAACCATTAGAATAACAGAAAGAGGTTTACAAAATATACCAGATACACCACCCAGTAAGTATGGACTTAAATAGAGAATCAGATGCAATAGCATTAAAACACATGAAGTACCTGAGACTCATTCCTCCAAGACTCAATAAAAGAAGAAGGATTTTATGTACTTCTATGTCGGGTTTCTCTTCGACATTTTGGTCTGTCAAGGCCTGCTTGCTCCTGACAGCAGGTTTGCTCTCAGCATTGTCCTAGTAAAACTATCGAATAATATCAAGTACACGAGGAAGCCTACAAAGACTCTTGAGCAACCGCATATCATTATCAAATTGCTGGATAAGGAACATGTATAGCTCATGTTGCACCTTGTAAGCTGTGTGGACCCAGATATAAGGGTTTCGAAAGACATAAAAAATAGCATTTTTCTCCAGCAATTCAGACAAGCCTGGAGGTGAATATGAAGCAGTTAGAGACAGTGCATGGAGTTTGAAGACAAACATATGATCTTTATACACACTAGCTGAAAAAAATTGATAAGCAGTTTAGGCTTCATATTTTACCACCATTAGAAACAACACCAAATAAATGCTTTAATGCTGAAAGTGATTGGCTGGAGCTTCTTGCAGCAAAAATCCCAATACAAAAAATCCAGAAATTAATAGCATCTACTGTTGATTAGCTAAATTATCATCCAAGACCGATGCTATTAGCTTAATAGTTTCAGCAGTCAAATTTCCCTGGGTAATAGGACGTAACAAAATCTCGTCCACCTGTTCATTTCCATCTTTTTCATACATTTCAGGCTGTGTTAAAAGAGGGAAAAATACAGGAACTCCACAACACAATAAATAATCTGCTGCAGAAGCCGTCGAGAGCACAGCTGGGTGCCACCCAATACAGTTGCTTCTAAAGTCCTCTTAAAAAAAGCACTAGTTGTATGAAGCAGTCACCTTAAGAAAAAACAACTTAGTCAGAGCATTGTAATTCTACAAGAGGTTTCTAACATCTAATTGCATTTCTAACTATAGAAAGAAGCCAAATACTATCAAATTCGCAAATTCATGCAAACACAAAACCGAAAAAAATCTACCTCGGCAGACATTTGGCGCATACTCTCAGCTCTCCAGGCAGGATCCTACCAGTGCTGCTCACCTCTGTCTGCTCCGCCACTGCCACGACGACGGCCTTGGGAGTTAGGGCAGTAGGACATGGAACTGCAATTTGAGATCTGAACAAACTTGATTTCTCAATTTCTGACTAACGGACAAGGCGCTGCAAGTGAGAGTGATAGCGAGCGTGAAAATACGGTGGTTATGTCGGAAGGGGTAGGAAGCAGACGACGCGATATTTAAAGTGCACATGTACAGTTGTGGAAGATAATGCTAGATTTTGCTGCCGGAACCGAAACCCCGCATTTCTCAAACGGACGGCGGCGCAGGCGATGGCGTTGCTGCCGGAAGAATGAGTAGGAGAGGTGCGGGCCGTCGATTAACGAAGTCCTCTCCAAAAAATCGATAGGAGAACGAAATGATTTTAGGTATTTCAGATTTGGAATTTTTTCTGTTCACAAACGCGTGCGTTAAATTGGAAGAAAGAGAGATCAGAGTGAATTGAAGGAAAAGTGAGAATTGGCGCCCAAAACATAAGGGCATCAATTTTTTATTTTTTTTATATTTTTTTTAAATGTGCCTCTAAATTTAATATATCTAACTAAGTGACGCAACAATATATCTTAGAGGCATTTAATAAAAAGTGACTCTAAATAAGTGCATCAATATCTATTTTTTTGTTGTAGTGCTAACATGATGCAAGCAGTATGTTCATCCTTATATGTAACAAACTAAATTGCAAACCTTTAAATCTCTTTCAAGGACAAAAAGAAACGAAAACCTGAGGGTAAAGATGAATCCCATAATAAATCTTCCTTCACTTCCTTGTCTTCAAATTCCTTCCAAAATCAAGCTTTTTTCTTCCAAAATAATATGAAGCCTACAAAATCCACAAAATAATATGATTAAGTAGATATTAAGCATTTAAACTCATCAAAAACATCCAAAATATGCGTATAAAATATGTCTAATCAAACCCCCCCACACTTGAATATTGCTCGCCCTCGAGCATAAACAAAACAAAAGATAAAAAAGAACAAACTAGGTAGGGACTCGATTCAAGAAAAACACCAATTGGCCATTGATCAAGAAACAACAATCATAGTCAAGATCAAAATATAACCACCATTCATACCACAAACCATTCCTTGATTCCAACAACTTCATGTATACACCCTTCGTCCAAGTCAAAATAGTGCAATCAATCCAGCCTCACAAGATTCACTCAAGATCGCTCAAAAATCAAGGACAAGACAAATTCACACTAAAGCATCTTGACTCTATCCATCACAAGTTTGCCAATATGTCACTATCTCTACCAAAATGAAATGAAATTCAAGCACAAATCATTAGGACTTTCATAGGTTGTAATGGGGCTAGGGTGCATAGGTAGGAGAAACGAAAGTATTGAAAATGGCTATTAAATCCAACAAAATGCAATCAGTTAACCACATGTGTACTCCCAAAACAAATCCCATATATTCTACTCACTCCCCAAAATTACTTCTCCCTCATTGGCTTTTTTTTTCTTTCTTTCTCATTTTTTTTTTTTATTTCTTTATTTCTTTATTTCTTTTTTCTTTTTCTATTTTTTTTTTTTTTTTTTCTTTTCTTTTCTTCTTTTTTTTTTTTTCTTAGCAAGAAACAAAAATCAAAAGGTAGCAGCACATTTATCAACATGTAACTACACCCACATCAATGCTCTTAATCTTATCATTTCACAAACCCAACTACCCATCAACAAAACAAAATACACCAACTTTCCTTAATAGCTAGAATTCCACAAATCACTTATCACTTATCAGTTTATCTTCCTCAACTACTTGCAAATTGTTGGTGGGATAAAAGAAGGCTAAAAAGGCTATGGTTCATTATTTTGTGGCTTTCATTTATCAAGAAAAAGGTTAAAGCTCAAGTGGGCTCTCTAGGGAAATATGAGATGGTTAACAATTATCAATTCAAAACAAATGCCTAAATCATTTTCATGCAAGAATTCAAATTCATAAGTTCGACTATGACAACAAGGCAAACTAGACATCAAGATATCAAGAATACATAACCTCTCAACAAAGAAATAAGGAGCAGTTCATAATATTGCTCATAAGCTCAATCCTCATATATTTGAGTAGGTTTTCAAAAATTTGATCAATTAAGCACATTTTCTCATCCTTAGACACATAAGGGCTTTCACAAAATTATTTTCATCAAGGAAATCAACCAAGCAATCCCACCACAATATTCTAATCTATTCCATTCATGTTATTTTTCTCACAATGGCCAAAACACGAACAAAAGATATACCTAGCAAAAGATAGTCCCAATAGACCTATGACTCCAAAAATTCCCCCACACTTAAACTACACAATGTCCTCAATGTGTGAAAACAACAATAGGATAAGAAAAGGAAAAAGAAAAGCAAAAGCAAAAAGAGACTTCCCTGAAGTGCTCAATGCTCAGTCGAAGGTGGTGGGTGGGCGGTTGGGCGTTGTTCCATCTGTGTGAGGCGACAATCCATAGCGATATGGTCCTCCTTTTCCAGCAATTAATCAAATAAAATAATTCAACTCAAACACCACAGACGGGATGGACTGAGACATAAATTAAAAATTAAAAAAATCTAACCATAAAAAATATAGACGAAGAAAACACGAGCAAACATTTATCTCCTAAACAATAATCCATTTTGAACACTACAGACAACAGAAGAGTCATGGCCACCGAATCGTACTCGAAAACAAGAAATACCAAGAGAAACATAGCACAAAATAAAAGAACAACCATAAATTGATCGAAAAATTCAAACGCACCTAAGAATAGTAGTAAACAAAAACAAAGTTTACATATAGTTCAAATAGTATCTGCATAAGAACCATAACCACCAAAATGAAATGAAAAAAGGAAAGAAAAAAGAACGAACATCCAAGAAACCAAACACGAAAAAATGAATGAAAGATAAATTTATCAAAGATTCCACACAAATACCAAGCATTCAAGAATAACTACATAAAAACTATCAACATAAAGAATCAAAAATAGCGAATTCAAACAAAATTGAAGAAGAATTATCACCAGCAAATCAAATTGATAACTGAACAAGAAACAACGGGGAAACAGAGCACAAAGAAAACAAAGGAAAAGACAAAATTATCAAAAATTTCAATTCTAACCAGACAAACTGGAAGAACTGTAGAAGAATTCTCATCAGAAAATCGTGTTGAATATATAAAATTAACCATACATAAGTAACAAAGACACATTAAGCGAAGAATTCAAACAGGAACCGCGAAAGTATCATCACTAAATTGAAATACAAAAACCAAACGATGGAGGAAAAATTGATTGAAAATTGATCTCAACTAAATCACCACACAGCATGAAGATTGTAGAAGAATTATCGAAATGAAAATTAAATAAATCACATAAACAAAGATAAATTCAACAAAAAATTCAAATGACAACTGCAAAATTTCCATCAGCACCAAATCAAACGGCTGGAATCAAATAAAAGTAAGAAAGAGCAAATTGCAACTTCAATTCACAACACTACAGAGAAGCAACAAATCAAACGGTAGAAATTTCTGTAACTTTTTGGTAAATCAAATCAAAGAAAGATGCAGGTTCCACTCGAAAAAAAATGAAAGAGAAACAAGAGAAAGTTTAACTTGAACATAATGGAATTAATGCCAGCTAAGTTTTTCTTAGGGTCGAATTAATGCCAACTAATTTTGTTAAATATGTAGGGTATTGCTGGGAGATAAATAACAGTACTAGAAGGACTTCATTGATTTCAGGAAGACTTAAGCAAGAAACAGTGGTTTATCTGTAAGTACGCTGTAATAAATGAAATATGAATTTGCAAAACCACTAGCCAGGATTTAACTCTCTAGAGAGAGGAGTGGTCGTGAAATGACGATTTTATAATTAATTGAAAAAAATTGAACCAAATTCCACCATGCATGTATATCCTTCTCTGATCGGAATATGTTTTATCCCACCCAATGGAGTGGGGATTTGCTGATATAATAATAATAATAATAATAATAATAATAATAATAATAATAATAATAAGTCAACTTTATAATCCACTATTTATATCAATCAAAAGACGAAGCAAAAGTTTTGTGATGAAGATAAATATGAAACCCATCTCTAATTAGAAGAGAAATGGTCAGCAAAGATTGATCAACTCAAAACACTTGATGAATTGAATTAGTTGATTTTTAGAGGCATTACGATTTTTTAGAGAAATTTAACTGATATTAACTATTCAGAGACAATTTGTAATGGTTGGATTGGACCCCATTTGCCAAAGAAAAAAACCACAGAGGAACAGAACATTAGGTAAAGAAATAAAGCAGAAACAAACTTACCAAAATTCAACTCAAATGCCACAAAAACGATCCAGCCAGCGCTGAACACTGGAGGATAAGTAGCCGGCGCTGGTAATCCTCATGTTCCGCCGCCGGTGATAGTCCACTGCGGCCACTCTGAAACGGTCCCTCAACGTGAGCTGCAACGATTTAGCCCCCTCGGCCAACAGGTCGCCTCTGCATTCCAGCCACCGCCCCGCCACCACCATCATTCTAAGATTATCGCTCAGACGCCGTAAACGGACAATTTCAAAAATCGTGAGAAAAATCAGTCAAATAAAGAGCAGTGTATTGTTTGTAGGTGGTGCACAATCAAATTAAGAAAGAAAAAATCACAGAGGAACAGAACACTAGGTAAAGAAATAAAGCAGACAAACTTACCAAAATTCAACTCAAATGCCACAAAAACGATCCAGCCAGCGCTGGTAATCCTCATGTTCCGCCGCCGGCGACAGTCCACCGCGGCCACTCTGAAACGGTCCCTCAACGTGAGCCGCAGCAATTTAGCCCCCTCGGCCAACAGGTCGCCTCTGCATTCCAGCCACAGCCCTGCCACCACCATCTTTCTAAGATTATCGCTCGGACGCCGGAAGCGGACAATTTCAAAAATCGTGAGGAAAATCAGTCAAATAAAGAGCAGTGTATTGTTTGTAGGTGGTGCACAATCAAATTAAGAAAGAAAAATCACAGAGGAACAGAACACTAGGTAAAGAAATAAAGCAGACAAACTTACCAAAATTCAACTCAAATGCCACAAAAACGATCCAGCCAGCGATCACGGGAGAGAAGTGATGGTAATCCTCATGTTCCGCCGCCGGCGACAGTCCACCGCGGCCACTCTGAAACGGTCCCTCAACGTGAGCCGCAGCGATTTAGCCCCCTCGGCCAACAGGTCGCCTCTGCATTCCAGCCACAGCCCTGCCACCACCATCTTTCTAAGATTATCGCTCGGACGCCGTAAGCGGACAATTTCAAAATCGTGAGGAAAATCAGTCAAATAAAGAGCAGTGTATTGTTTGTAGGTGGTGCACAATCAAATTAAGAAAGAAAAAATCACACCAAATAGAAACAGATCAAAGAATAATGAAGATCAGGCAAAAACACAAAATGAGTAAATGAAGTGATTTTTTAGGACCGTTGAACATATTACTAGCGGCAAGCGGTTTTAAAAATTTGCAACCAGTTTAAAAATTTTGAAAAGTTTGCACGAATTTGAAAAGGCGGAAAAAGTATTAAACTTTTAAATTTTATTTTTATTTTTTATTTTTCAAATCCGGATACAAAGTGTCTTGAATTACTCACTTTTATTAGTAAGTGCTTCTGATACACTTTGAAGAATTAGAAGTCAGATTATGGAATCATCCCATTTTGATAAATATATAAATCATGGGAGTATTTCGTGTTTTGATATAAAGTAGCAACGATAGATTAAACACGCACAAAAATGTTAAAATAGTAATAAAAACAATCAAAATTTCTTATAACTCACCATTGTATAAATTTTGAAGTTCGCCTTGAACCGAGACCGATTAAATTATTTCCTTTGAGATTTTGGCTAGAAAAGTGATATGTCCAAAATGAAAATGTGAAACTCAATGTAGTATCTTGATAATTTGGCATCTTCTTCGCCAGAGATCTGTCCCGAGCAAATGTTGAGCAAATATTCCTCCAAATTCTTTGCCAAATCGACAGTCCAATTCGACTCGAGGTCGCGGAGAGGCCGATTGTCTGCAGAAATCTCCGGTGAAAGATTCAGTGCTATCCCAATCGCCATTCATCTTCTGAAATCTCCGGTGAAAGATTCAAAAATTGCTATCCCAATCGCCATTCATCTTCTAAACCATGGATAAACTCTAGCCCTTCCATTAGTTCTATTTAGCAAGAGTACGACCATTGCTCAATGTAGGATATGTAGGGTTAACAAAAATTGGGGATTCTACTCTAGCCCTTCCATTAGTTCTATTTAGCAAGGTAAGACCATTGCAGGATATGTAGGGTTAACAAAAAATTGGGGATTCTGATAGGCGAGTGAGTTCTCTTGATGTAGTGTGGTTCGTTGTTTCTGTGTGTGTGAGAGAGAGGGAGAGAGAGATTTTAAATTTTTATACGAAATATTTTGCCGCTTTACTTCAGTGATTTGTTGCCCGTTTATGTGTGCGTGTGAGAGAGAGAGAGAGAGAGGGTATTAAGCCTATGAAATATTAGGCTTTCACATTGGCCCAATGGGCTCATACAATCGGTTACTTTTGTTATCTCAAATTATGAGAAATATAAATCATATAGTTGAACAGTAACCTTATAGAAGTCCAAAAAAAAATTAGTGATTACAAAACTACTTACTACTTAAATTCACAACCATTGAGAGTGTTTAGGAATAATAAACTTTCAAAGTGTTAGGAAATATATGGGAAAACTAGCCACACACACACACACACACACACATATATATATATATATATAGTATTTGGTTCAAATAAAACACATTCAAAAATAAGAAATGAGAACAAATTTTCACCATTGATTTTTGAAGATGTGTGGTTGTGATTAAATCAAATTAGACTATAATGGTAATTATATATGTATGGTCTCTGTACTATGAAGATTGAATCATAAACATCTCTGTGACACATATGGTCTTCATCGTTTGAATGTCCCTGAAAAAAGCATTAGTCAGTATAGTTATACTACAAAAACTAACTACTTAAATTCACACTAGTTAATATTTCTACTAAATTGGAACGGAACAACACCAATCAATACTAATTAATAAGTATGCAACGATAAAGTAAAGTAAAATCACCTTCAAAGATTAATTCGATTAATCGATTGTCTATCTTATAATTGAAAAGTATTATCTTGTAGTTTTTATGCTAACTATGATTTTTTGTGTCTTGAGATATATTATGGTATATTTAATCTTTTATATAAGAACTATTAGTATTTATGCTATAGGTAACTCCACATAATCATTGAGATTTTATTTGATAAACCTGCAAATAAACCAACCACAGAGTGACATAATATGAGACTCATTCTTTTTTCAAAAAAATTTTAGCTACACACTCACATACATGCTATTATTTCTAAGTGACTCCAATCTCCTACAAGTTAAAGGAGAAACGTAAAATCAATTAACTTGTGTTTTGTCGTCATGAAACTGAAATTTCTAGTAACTGTATATGTTACTTTTTCGAATTCTACTTGATTAGTCTTATCTTTTATAACTTGATGTACTTGATAGTGCTCTTAGTTGTAACTTAAGTTATCTACATTTTTAAACATTAAAGTTCATGTATAAATAACTCGGATTTGATAGTAGTTGTTTGGGAACAAAAATTAGTAATTGTTGCTGAATTAGTAAAAGCACTAGAATTTTGTTTTACTATACGTAGAAAATACTTTAAATTTTTTAATTTGAAACTTAACGTTTCACTCAATCTATTCCTAAAGCAAATACTTGGAAATCAATATTTTATAGATGTATAAGAATCAAATATTTTATAATAGACCTGGAGATCAAATATTTAAAATAATAAAATTCGATTTGAATCATTGATTTATGTATGATTCAAGATCGTGAATCAAACAAAGATAAATGGTTTAGATTGAATTTTACATACTATATCTATATACTTATTTCACTTCGTATGATAAATATTGAAAATTAAAATTCAACATTTAAATATAGAATTTTAAAAGCTAACTTGCCAATTTGCATGAAAGATTATATCGAAATGCTTTAGTAACATTTATTATTATACAAATTTCATTGAAAAACTATACTTTTTTCTTGGAATAAAATTGCAATATCCCGACTTCCCCAATAAGTTTAGAGGAAATTTTGAATTTTTAATTTTAAATTGATTCACTCACGGAGAAAGAAAAGAAATTTCTTTTAAAATATATATAAAAAAAGATTATTAAGGTTCGACGCGTAATCAAACTTAATTCTTTTGTGCTTTGCAAAGTGAAACGCTATTACATAATCATGCAATTCGAGTTCTACAAATAGATTTTAAGATACTTGAGATTCAAGTGATGGACTCAATTCTTATATTATAGTTAAGATATTGGGCTTGCTGATATGTGGGCAAAACTTTTATTGTTATTATTTTTAGCCCAAATTATGAAGGTATTTTGATAGTTAATGTTAGTTACAAATTAATTAACTTAAAATGAGATTAAGATTTTACAGCTTCATATTCATCCACGCCATCACTTTTCACTTGAAAACATTTTCTTTAACTGTATAACTTTCCAAACTGAGCCTTAAATTTGAATAGCAAAAATCTTGCTGATCAAGTTTCTGTGTTCTTTCTGCAAGCTTCAGACTGTAAATTCCTACTATTCTAGATTTCTACAAATTCTTCTACTATTATAATTTACACAGCATGTTTCCTTCACAAATTTATTAAAATTTTAGTCAAGATATCAAGCATCATCCATAGGAAATCATATTGCCTGCAATAATTAGGGGAGTATCATCATTACCATTAACATCAAAGAACAAAAATTCCATAAATAAGACAAATATATCATAAAGTACCATACAAACACCACAATGATGGGAATGAAAAATCATCACCATCAAAAAAATTGAAAAAAATAATGCTAGGAAGAAATAAAGATAAACCAAATATGAAGAAACACATATTCACCAAACAATTTAATTTGAACAATGTGTAGTCAGTTGCATTAGAGTAATCGTCACCACCGAATCATAATAAAAACAAGATTCATATGACAAAGAATAAAACACAAGGTAAAGAAAAAAGACAAACACAAAGAATTTTAGAATAATCATCGCCACAACATCGAATTGAGAATTAAAAAATTATACCATAAAGAAACAAAGACAAACAAAAGTTGAAAATGAAAAGCAAAAGATAGTGCAGAAGGATCCTCCAAAATGAAATTCAGAAACAGAGCAAAAGAGGAAAACATCAATCACAGATTTTAAATGTAGAAATATTCGTCATCAAAAAATCAAATTAAACTAAAAGATCAATTCAAGTTACACAACAACAACAACAAAAATTGAAAAAATAATACTATTAAGAATACAAGGGAAAACCATAAAATAAACCCAAGCGACACTTCTCATCACTCTATGTCTTTATTGCATATGAAGACAATCGAGTCAAATTTAGTAAACGAACCGAAAAAATCTAAAGAAAAAGTAACTATCAATCGATTGCAATCATAAATTGCATCATTCATTGTAACAGGAGAAAAGATTACACTACCAAAAACACTTAGTGTCTAGTTTTATGCATAAATAGCAAAAAAAATGAAGAACTGCAAGCTAAGACTATCAAATGAGACTTTGAAAACTCAAGTAAACACAACTGATAGACTGCGAGACCAAGAAAACATTTGGAAGAATGACAAGAGATTCAAATAGGAAAAGAATATCATACCGTAAGATTCAAATAGCAAAGTCAAGTGAGTAAAGTGTAAACAATACAAATGAATAATAACCAAAAATTGAGTTGATAGATACAAAACCAAACCTATAGAGAAACAAAATTGAGGTAAAGGAATTTAAAAATATTTATCCCAATATAGCAACCAAGAATTAGGGGAGTATCATCATTACCATTAACATCATAGAACAAAAATTCCATAAATAATCATAAAGTACCATACAAACACCACAATGATGGGAACGAAGAATCATCACCATCAAAAAAATTGAAAAAAATAATGCTAGAGAAGAAATAAAGATAAACCAAATATGAAGAAACACATATTCACCAAACAATTTAATTTGAACAATGTGTAGACAATTGCATTAGAGTAATCGTCACCACCGAATCATAATAAAAACAAGATTCATATGACAAAGAATAAAACACAAGGTAAAGAAAAAAGACAAACACAAAGAATTTTAGAATAATCCTCGCCACAACATCGAATTGAGAATTAAAAAATTATACCATAAAGAAAGAAAGACAAACTAAAGTTGAAAACAAAAAAAAAAGATAGTGCAGAAGGATCCTCCAAAATAAATTCAGAAACAGAGCAAAAGAGGAAAACATCAATCACAAATTTTAAATGTAGAAATATTCATCAACAAAAAATCAAATTAAACTAAAAGATCAATTCAAGTTACACAACAGCAACAACAACAAAAATTGAAAAATAATACTATTAAGAATACAAGGAAAGCCATAAAATGAACCCAGCGACACTTCTCATCACTCTATGTCTTTATTGCATATGAAGACAATCGAGTCAAATTTAGTAAACGAATGAAAAATCTAAAGAAAAAGTAACTATCAATCGATTGCAATCATAAAATTGCATCATTCATTGTAACAGGAGAAAAGATTAAGCTACCAAAAACACTTAGTGTCTAGTTTTATGCACAAATAGCAAAAAAAATGAAGAACTGCAAGCTAAGACTATCAAATGAGACTTTGAAAACCCAAGTAAACACAACTGATAGACTGCGAGACCAAGAAAACATTTGGAAGAATGACAAGAGATTCAAATAGGAAAAGAATATCATACCGTAAGATTCAAATAGCAAAGTCAAGTGAGTAAAGTGTAAACAGTACAAATGAATAATAACCAAAAATTGAGTTGATAGATAGAAACCAAACCTATAGAGAAACAAAATTGAGGTAAAGAAATTTAAAAATATTTATCCCAATATAGCAACCCAGAATTAGGGGAGTATCATCATTACTATTAACATCATAGAACAAAAATTCCATAAATAAGACAAATATATCATAAAGTACCATACAAACACCACAATGATGGGAACGAAGAATCAACACCATCAATAAAATTGAAAAAAAACAATACTAGAGAAGAAATAAAGATAAATCAAATATGAAGAAACACATATTCACCAAACAATTTAATTTGAACAATGTGTTGACAGTTGCATTAGAGTAATCGTCACCACCGAATCATAATAAAAAAAAGATTCATATGACAAAGAATAAAACACAAGGTAAAGAAAAAGACAAACACAAAGAATTTTAGAATAATCCTCTGTGACGACCGGACTTCTCAAAGAAGTACGGATCATATGGATCGTCACTGGTATAATAATGCAGCGGATATATACATCACTAATCAATACGCTTAATCAATAAATTGCGAATAAATGCATAGACTGAAAGGAGTAAGCTGTTTCGATACAAAATCAAGTCACAGAAGGACTTGCCAAAAAGGTCCAATGTTCAAATATAACCCAATCAGGGCGCAATTCAAGGAACGGGGTACGACCTCAAGTTCAGTACGATATAAAAGCTGTCATAATCAAAAGATACCAAACAATATCGAAGTTAGGCAGCAAATAACGTGTGAACATGTATATGACGATACGTGCTCAAGGTTCTAGAAATCCTTTCAATTAAAGCAACAAACTACTACCACTCTGCACCGTCTCGCACCCATCATCAATCCTTGCCCAACCTGCACATAAAAAATGAGATGCAGGGCTAAGTACAAAAGTACTCAGTGGACTTATTGCCGAAAATATTTTCTTTATAAAAGTTATTGAACTGCCCACAATAGCACATGAGGATTTTAGTTGAAATGACTCATGCCTATCAAATATTTTATCATTTTCCAAATATGTCCGGCCGGACTATTTTGATCCATGTTGTTGTAACAACCCCTAAATCCTAAGTACGATTTAGCAGGGGCTAATACTTGGAATAATAATCAAGAAAGCTTTAACCAATATATATACAAGAACTCATATATTTTGGACGTATTCAACTAACAACATCATAAAATAAATTAATTCAATTGCAGCGGAAAAACGTATGAATACACATATGACGATGTGTATTCAAGGTTTCTAATGTATATCGTATTCAAAGGGGTTCACCGCTCGACACATCTCCATCCATCATCGCTCAACTGCACATTTAAAACAAATATGCGGTGAGTACAAGATTACACTCGATGGCTCATGCCAAAATAATTTATCAAGTTTAAATTACTCGCCCATCACGGTAACACACGAGATTTTAATTTGAAATACTGGTGCTTACTAAATAATTTCTTTCATTTTCCATAAAGATTAAATGCGCCGGACATTTTCCTTGTATGTATGATCCATATCCACCACAATAATTTATTCCACAATAATTCACGCTACCGGAGAGGCCTCCTCTCACAGAGCCGCCATGACCGCCGAGCACCCTTTCAAAGACACAAATACAAATAATCGATGCACAAAATCCAGGCCATCTCAGCACAGGATACGAATTCTCCATCATCCTTGGGGGTACTTCCAAGAATACGAATTCAAGCATGTCATAAAGTGGGAGCTACCCAACATTATGCATCAACAATCATGGATTGGATACATACATAAAACATAAACATTTTGGGCAGGTAATTAAATAAATCATTTCATAAATATTTGCTTGCAATAAAGCATCATAAATAAATCATTTGGTAAATTCTACCAGTTTGAGTATAGTAAAGCCCACCTTTACTATTAAACTTGATTTTAAATCGCGTGCTCTCCTCCGGTTGCGTGTGAGCCTTCACGTCCCACCTTTACGCAAAATTTACGTTTAGAACGTTGGCACGCCGAGATTTTCAAAGTTCATTCAACTTTGATAAATAATAATAATTCAAGTTTTAATAAACTTTAATACGTCGTTTCAACGCGTATTTCAATAAAAATAATTCTCGTATTTCGAGAGAGACGTAATATGATCTACCGTCTCATTTTAACATTTTAGGTTAAATAATTAACGTATAATAACGTTATTCAATAAAATGATTTCAATTATGAAATCTTTTCTCACAATTGAGATATTCAAATCAAAGTAATACGTTTTTCACGTATTAGCGTATTTAACGAACGTATTTCGTACGTTAATTTCGAAAGTCAACCTTTTTAACTTTTCGTATAAATCTTCAATAAAACATATTTTAATGAATAAATTCAATATAAATCGATTTTCAATCGACTTCTTTTCATAAAACTTTAATCCTCGATTTTTCACGTAGATCGATAAATTTGATTAATATTTTCTTTCAATATTAATCTTTTAATACATTAAGCATTATTTATGCTTTTAACATTATTTAATATAATTAGCCTTAAACATAATATTCTATGTTTAATAATTCTCAAAATTTCAATTATGTCTAATATAATTTTTAGACATATAATAAATTATTATTCTTGATTAAAAAGGAATTAAAATTCCTTATTTCCACAATATAGCTCACGGCTATATTACAATTTCTCAAACTTTGTTCCAAAATTCTTCTAAATTTATATAGTGTATTATTTTACACTATGATCATTTACATGTATCAATATCAACTATAGGAAATTTGGGCATCACCTATCCCTAATCTTATAGCTTTCGAAAATTTCGAGGATATATCAAATATTTTTCTAAAATTCTAATTAAATTCCACAATGCCTAAATATCATTCTATATAATTAATCTAGCATAATATCCAACATTTACCACTTATTCATCAACATATCCATACTAGGCATTCTCGAAAATTTTCAAAGTATGAATATACATTTGCTAAAAATTCTAGTAAAATCATATAGTACTTAATCAAGGTCCTAGATCACTAATATGCTAAGATATTACTTAAATCAAATTTGTACATCAACATAGTATTTTCCAATTATTTTCGGTAATAATTAATTAAATAGCATACAAATCCTAAAAATTTCCAGTAAATCACAAAGAGCTCCTTTACCATTATATAGCATTAATCCATCAACAAATAAACCTTATAAATTTTCGAACATTACTATTAAATCATAGCATGCTTAGCTTTTAATTTAAAACCATACATATGCTTAATCTTAGCATATTAAACAATATTAACAAACAACAAAACATGCTAGCCTAATTCTTCATATTTCTATCATTAAGAACATAAGCAATAATATTAAAATCGAACCGTTAGAAATCGAAAATCTTAACGTATAATTAAAGCTCGTTAAATTCCTAACCTTTTAACCGTTGTCGATTTTGTGCAAAAGATTTTTGTATTAAAGGTTTGGGATTGGAAAAATGAAGAACACTCTTGGTTTTTCTCTCAACTCTCTCGGCAGTAGCAAATGGCATAAGATATGTTTTGTTTTGTTTGTCTATCACTTTAATATACATAAGTTAAAAGAATAAATCAACTAATACACTTACAACTTTCACTTCTCTCGGTCACTCACACAACAACAAAGCTAGATTTTTATTTTGCTTTTATGACTCACTCTTGCACACATTAAAAGTTCTTACACATTTTGAAAGAAGCAAAATTTCCTTGACTTAGGAGCACAAGGTTGCCGTCGATTTTTCATGCAAGAGGTAAGAGTTTTTAAAAAAAATTCATGTCTTATACTACACAAAGCCAAATGTAATACATCATGTTCTTACACATAATAAATGTATTAACACAACATTGAAGCAAACAAAGCAATTATTCTTGACTTTTCATACCAAAGCCGTCGACATGCACAAATAGGAAGAAGAAAATCTGATTTTCAATTGTCTTTTGCATGTGTATAATATCTACACATTCCCAAATGTAAGAATACATCATAAAATAAGAGTTTCAACAATTCATCTCACCTATTTTAGTCCACTATATACGGCTCTCTCACAACAAAAGGTCTCCCACTTGATTCTCAATTAATAACTTGGATTGTGTGTTGTAATATCACGTTTGATTCAAAACCATTTGGAAGATAGAAAAAAAATGATTCATGATATATGTAGTAGCAAGCTCACGACAATTTCATATTTAAATGCCAAAATTTTGATTTTCTTGCTAATTAGAGATATATAGCACAATATATATCCTAGATGATAAATTATATCATAGGAAAATTATTGGAATTAATCCATGGGTAGAAAACCCTAATTCTCGATTTAGGGTTTTCGAGAATCTTAAACAATCAAAAATATAATTCCAAAATTTTCTAGCATTATTTCAATGCTAAATAATATTCTAATTATATAAAATAATCATAGGAATTTAAATATCATAATTCCTTGATCATTAGACTTGATTCTCAAGTCATCTCTAAACGTTGACGTTTGAAACGTCTCAAAACGTTAATTATCGACTCATTTCAAATTGGTCGAAATAAATCCGTAATCACTTTATTAAATATATTCCAATAATAATGGAATTAAATTCTAAGCTTAAAAACTTAGAAAATATCACGAGCATTTAATCATCGATACGTAATCGACGTAAAAATAATACAGCTGAAATACGTTATATATTCGTATTTCTCGATTCACATTCATTTGTGAATAAATCGTAGGAATTTATTATTCCAACAATAATCAAAATCATTATTCGATATTTTAATAATCAAATTATCATAATAATACTCTAATTTACGAAATTAATATCGTAATTAGGCATTTAAATAATCGGGGTATTACAGTTGTTCCATATCTGATCATTCATTCATTCATTCATTCATTCGTGCTTGTGCGAACTATGGAGGTGGCCACCTACCACATAGTCGTTGTGACCGGTCGAGGTAGAGAGTCGCGCCTATCGCCGCCGCCCATGTTCCGAAATTGCGCTGAGGTTTCCTGGCGCATTCCGCCGAGATCCGCCGAGCGCGCACGCTCAGCACCGAGCGGTGCCAAGGCATCCGCGCGCGAAGCGTGGGTCCTGCACCGTCTGGATACCGAGCCGTGCACCCCGGCCTGGCTGATGCCGCCCTGTGTCACCCACCTGTCGAGAAAACGCGCACATGGCGCCGAGCGCTGTGCTCGCGCCGTGCGTCCGGTTTTTCCGGCGAACCTTTTTCATCTCGTTCTCCGTGCTTTCGTCTTCGTTCTTCTTTTACAGAGAAGATTTACAGGAAAAAATCTAATATAACCATGGATTTTCTCGTGGTGAAAAACAAAATCCGACAAAAAATAAAACGAGCCACGATGAACGATAGATTCATAATTAATTAATTGCGCGTTATAATCAAACGTGAATTAATCCAACAGAGCCAAGATATCGATCCCGTGCTCGATACCAATTGTAGGGAAATCTGATTTTAACCCTCTCCCGAGGATCTATCTTGGATGTTTAATTCACCATACATTGATTATATGCCTAGCATGAACCTATATAATTAATTGCAACACGTAGGAGTTTTCTCGTGTTTACCTGCGAATCTGTCGGGGTAGAACGGATCAAGACTCGTGCTTTGATCTTCTGGACGGTATCCCGGTTGCCTAATCTCCAATATCGAGTGAGGACAATCTATGGAGAATGCTATAAAAAATCACCCTCTTTCTTCTCACAAAGATTTCGAAAATTCTCACTATTTGGTAATAGCAATTCTCAAAAATAATGAATGAAGATTAACCTTGATTTTCTCTCTCACCTTATAATTATAATGCACTCCCAAATCCTATCTAGATAGGACTTATGCATATCTAATAAATATAATAATATCATTTAGGATAGAGAGGATCAAGTCAGAGTCCCAGTAGGACTGAGAGAGATGGGCGAAAATCACCTTAGCTACAGGCCTGGATGGGCCAGCCCAGGGATCAAATGCAAGGAATAAAGATGGGCCTCAAATAAATTAATTATTTTATGTTCAGCCCATAACATAAATTAATTTATAAACATTCATTCATGTCACTAGAGAATAAATGCTGACTTACCCCTTTATTACCGAAGTTGAGTCGGGCTTGCACCTGACTTCACGAATCCCGTATTTAAGATATCGATGTCCATTAATTATTTGACGATTCATCGCTTAAAATAATTAATATCTTTAATTCCTTAAGTAGTACCACTCAACTTTATTATTGTACTTGAGATAACTCAACTGCGGGGTTTAGTACAATAAACCTTTGAGCTCCTTAAGGGGCGTCATCATCCTAAACGGATACGGTGACTCGATACGTAACTAGCATGACATACAAACATCGCCACAACCCAAGATGCAGAATCTTGGGTTATCTCATGTAACCCTCACCATAACAAGTCAAAGTGATGGTCAGCAAATCATACTCACCTAATACCTTATCGAGGTTTAGATCATCGTAAGTCACCGAGATCTAGGTTCTTCACGACGGTCAGATAGAAGAACTCATCTCACCGTGATCCATCAATACGTCGAGACGTACCGGCATAGACAAGCAACCAAGTCAAGTCACTTCTTATCTACACATGACTATACCGACAACTCGTCCTCAAGTTGTCTCGGTTGTGATACTTTTATATCTCATTAAGCGACCAATCATACGGACTTATGTGATCTTCTACACCTTGTATGATCTAACTTATATATGAGATAAGAGGACATAAATATATGCAATCAAGTAATCAATTCAGATAGGAGATTGTAATAGTGGTAACGGAAACATTGTATACAAGCTCAACCAAAGCGCTTTCGATATCTGGATCCAACAAAGTCAGTGAGTAAAGTGTATCTGATCAAATGAATAATAACCAAAATGGAGTTGATAGATAGAAATCAAACCTATAGAGAAACAAAATTGAGGTAAAGAAATTTAAAAGTATTTATCCCAATATAGCAACCAAGAATTAGGGGAGTATCATCATTACCATTATCATAGAACAAAAATTCCATAAATAAGATAAATATATCATAAGGTACCATACAAACACCACAATGATGGGAAATAAGAATCATCACCATCAAAAAAATTGAAAAAAAAATAACGCTAGAGAAGAAATAAAGATAAACCAAATATGAAGAAACACATATTCACCAAACAATTTAATTTGAACAATGTGCAGACAGTTGCATTAGAGTAATCGTCACCACCGAATCATAATAAAAACAAGATTCATATGACAAAGAATAAAACAAAAGGTAAAGAAAAAGACAAATGATTAAATGTAGTGATGGATTAATGATCTATGTTGATAATAAGACTCATTTTGATTTATTGGAAATTTTTGGGAATCATATGCTATTATTTGATAAATACCGAAAATAATTAAGGAATGTAAGTTGAGGTACAAATTATATTTAAGTGATATTATAGCATATTATTGATCTAGGACCTTAATTATGTACCATGTGAATTTACTAGAATTTTTAGAAAATGTTTGGTACATGTTTGAAAAAATCGAAAGGCCTAAAGTATGGGTACATGATATGTGAGTTGATATTGATAAATATTATGATGTATTAATGGTATAGAATGATGTTTAGGCCTTGTGTAATTTAGTTAGAATTTTAGGAAATTGTTTGATGATATTTAGGAAATAACCGTGAGCTATAAGGTGTGGATAGGTGATGTCCAAATTTTTCTATAGCTAATGTAATACATATTAATGATCCTATGATAATATAGTGTACTATATAAATTTAGAGGAATTTTTGGAAAAGTTTAAGAATTTTATATATAAGAACAGTGAGTTTTGGTTGAAGAATTAAGGGTTTTAAATCCTTTTTATCAAGAAAAATAATACATTATATGCTTAGAATATATTTTAGATAAATTAAGAATTTATGGGATTTTATAAACATAGTATACTATGTTTGCGGTGAAACGTTATATTAAATAACGTTGAAAATGAAAAATAATGTATAATGTATAAGTTAATTCATATTAAAGTAAAATATTAATCAAGTTTATTGATTAACGTGAAAAATCGAGAATTAGGATTTTATGAAAAGAAATCGATTGAAAATAGATTTATATAGAATTTAGTTATAAAATATGTTAAGAGAAGTCAAAACGTTGACTTAAGATTAAACGTGTTAAATACGTTGAATAAATACACTAATACGTATAAAACGTATTAATTTTATAAGAATATCTCATTTATGAGAAATGATTTCATAACTGAAATCATTTTTATCAAAAGACGTTAGTACACGTTCAACGTTTAACCTAAATGGTTAATATGAGACCGTAGATCATATTTCGTCTCTATCGAAGTATGAGAAATATTTAGTTAAGATGCGTTGAAACGACGTATTAAATTTAGTTAAGGGATGCGAATTATTATATTATAAATTTATCAAAGTTTATTAAACTTTGATGTTCTCGAAAGACGTGACCGACGTACTAAAATAGTTTTTACGTAAAGGTTGGACGTGGACGTGAGCAAGCGACGAGAAAAGGAATCATATTTTGATAATCGACGATCCAGGTGGGATTTACTATACTCAAAAAGATAAAATGCTTACCAAATGATTTATTTACGATGCTTATTTGCAAGAAATGATAATGAAATGATTTATTTAATTACCTGCCCAAAATGTTTATATTTTATGTATGTATCATATCCATAAATGTTGATGAATGTGTTGGTTCGCTATCAACTTATGAATGAAATCGAATTCGATCCTATCTTGGGAAGGATTATACAGCTAGGATTAACGTGTACACAAAATAATGGTGGCCTGGGGCAGTAAGGACAATGCACGGCGGTCACGGCGACGTAGAAGGAGGCCTACTTCTACGGCGTTAATGGAAATGATATGAGGAAAGGAAAGGATATGGATCATACACACAAGGAAAATATGTCCGCCGCACAACTATTTATGAAATGATGAAAATGTTTAGTAAGTACAAGCTTTTCAAATAAAACCTCAGATCTTACTATGATGAAGCGATGTAATTTAAATTGATAAAATGTTTTGGCATGAGTTCACTGAGTGCATTCTTGTACTCAGCCATGCATGTTTGTTTTTAAATGTGCAGGTTGAGCAGATGGTGGATGGAAGCGTGTTGAGTGGTCAGGCTCTTTTTGATAATGAAATTTTAGAAACCTTGAATACACATCGTCATATGTGTATTCACATGTTTTTCATTGCGATAGAACGCTATGTTGTGTTTTGATGTTGACAGTTGAATCCCTCCAGATCAGTGGATATTTTGTTAAGGACTTGTAGCCCTTTCTATATGTAAATTATGTGTGTCTCCTACTTGATGGTTAAAACTTCTTAATTTACTTGATGTGTGTTCCACAAGTCTTCGATAAATTCTCTTTAATGTTCTGTGATTATTGTTCCAAGTTTCAGTCCTCGTTAATCCGTCCTTAGGATTAGAGGGCTGTTACAAAGTGATATCAGAGCAGTTCGCTCTTTGAATCCCAAAACCTTCTTTTAAAAGTCAAGTCTAGATTGAGTCACTAGACTTTTAGAAATCAGCTGACTATGCTCAACACTCCATCACATCAAGCTCAACCGGGATGAGGTGAGTGATTTCTTCTCAAGTTTTGAAATGAAAAGTTCAATGTGAAAAAGATTGAAGTCACGTTTTGGAAAGTAAAAGTGAAAATATGTTATGAAGTTTTATCGAAATGAAAGTTACGAGAAAGGATTGAAAGGAAATTCAAAACTTTATTTTGAAATCAATGAAAGTTTATGACAAATGATATGAAATGAAGGTTATGGAAGAAGTGTTGGGAATGGAAGTTAGGCAGTGATCAAAGTTAGAAATGAATGTCTATGTTTGAAATGGGCATGATGTGCCAATGATGAAATGTTAAATTTGCAAAGTTCAAGTGAAATATGCTTACGAGCAAGCTATGTTATGAAATCGAATAAAACATTCAAGTTTTAAGTTCTTTATAATGATGGATATGTTATATCAAAAGAACATAGACGATATAAGAAGCATGATCACGTATTGCAAAAGAACATAGAAGTACGAACTTCCTTCCATTACGAGAACAAAAGGAAAAGGAACGACATGAAAAACGAAAGTAAAGTTAGACTCGAGCTCGGAAAGCAAAAGTTTAATACGAAAAGGAATGACCTCGACTTCGACTTCGGCGTCGGCACTTCGACTTCGAATTCAACCTCGGCGTTTATGACTTCGGCTTTGGCATCAGCCTGTACGACCTCGACATCGGCATCGGCATGCACGACTTCGGCGTCGACATCACCTACGACTTTGGCGCGGGCGCGTGGATTTTTCTGCACTATGCAGTGATTTTGTTCTGGCTCGTTCTCCTCCGTTCGAACTCCGATTTACGCACGGTTTTTGCCTACGTACTCCTAACGCACTGTACTTTATTTGTTATGAAGGACCAAACCCCTGTTTCCTTCTCCAGAATTCACGAGAATCAGATGAAGTTAGTTCATGGTTTACTTAGGACAAGAACCTTATATTATGATAAGAATCTTAGAACGCTACTAGATAGTAAGCTTCCCAGTAGAATAAGAAAGTTACGACGTGTGTTGTATATGAAAAGATTTCCTGATAACATTTATCTATTTACCAGATGTGTTTGGATTGTTTATCTGCTTTATAGATATGTTCAGTTTATCCTATCTGCTTAACAGATGCGTTTAAGTTTATCTTATCAGTTTATCAGATATATTTAGATTGACTTATGCTAGTTTTGTGCGCGACGAGACGGCGAGGCGTCACACGCCTAGGAGGAGGTTAGGGCCGAGAGCTACGCCGGAGAAGTGATTCACGCCACCGTACTTATGCCGTGTCTTTGGGGTGACTTGGAGAGTTTTGATGCATTACCTCCGACACTGGATGGATACACGTGAGCATGGCGTGACGGACTTTGATGGTATTAAGCGCCTTTTGACCCGATTACCGTGTGACTGGGAGGACTATGCCAGGGAAGTGTCAGGCGACTACATATACCGTGTTAACGGTAATTATGATCTGATCGGAGACTTACCGAGGTTCATCAGTTATCTGACCTATGTTTACAGCGTGTATGGGGTTGCACCGAGAGGACCATATCTTCCCCCGAGAGAGTACACTTGGCGCGACGACTCGCCAGAGTGGCTGTATACGGAGGTTCCTCGAGTGGTTGATCCCGTAGTTCCGAGATGTTTGGAAGCAGGAGACCGACCTGCACATGTGACTAGGGCATCACGACCGAGAGCCTTGGGGACGCCATTCTTCCCACCGCTGTCAGTGGGACATCCATCACGACCACCACTTCCGGTCCTACCACCGATGATGGCGCCACCGCCTCCAGCAGAGCCATACCATCAGACGACGCGGATGAGGGTGTCGGACACTTGCGACGACTATAGTCCAATACGCGATATACTTGCTATTGGGGATGACGGAGCGGGATGATCTAGGGTACACGCACGCGAGGATGATTCAGATGAGGATTCTGATGAGGAGGAGGATCCTGAAGAGGATGAAGACCCGGACGAGGACGAGTGAGATTCCAGACGATGAGAGTGGATGGATCTGTGTAGATATGTATAGTATAGTATATGTGTGTAGCATGCTTGGTTATGTCAGGTAGTAGAAAAGAGAAACATGGTATTTTGTAATGTTATGTAATCCAGTATGTAGTGATGATGGTTAAGCTATAAGAATTGCCGATGTATGTGACTTCTATTGTGATGATCGCTTGTACATAATAACCCTCCTTAAGGCACGATTTTCGATATATATATATATATATATATATATATATATATATATATGATGACCCTGAAATGGGCTTTTGCGGCAAAAATGAGTATGACAAAGATAAATGGTTTATTAAAGCTGTTTTACGATAAGATTATATGATGATATTATAAATGTTTAAATTGTGATCATGATATGCGATGTTAATTATATGTTTTGTATAATGAATGCCACCTAGAAGAGATCCCGAGCGAGAGGTAGAGGAAGAGGAAGGGGTAGGGAAGAGGCGTAATTCAGTGCGATGAAAAATGATAATATACCACAACCACCCCCACTTCCACCTGATCGTAGGATAGAAGAACTTTTTCTTAGGCAGAATCCACCTTCCTTTAATGGAAAGGGAAGCCCGGACGATGCAGAACAGTGGGTAAGGACCATGGAGAGAATTTTCGACTTTCTACGATGTACAGCGCAAGAGAGGCTGTCATGTATTACTTTTCAACTCACTGGACCTGCCGACTTCTGGTGGGAAGCTAGGAGGAAAATCTTAACACCGTAATGTATGGATGATTTCACATGGGAGGACTTCAAAGGGGAAATGTATGAGAAATACATTCCAAAAAGTTATAGGAAGAAGAAGGAGAGTGAATTCTTCAATCTGAAACAGGAAAATATGTCCGTGACAGACTATGATCGCACTTTTTACGATATGTCAAGATATGCCCCTGATCAAGTAAGCACGGATATGAAGATGTCAGAAAAGTTTAGAACGGGCCTGAGGCCAGAGATAAGGATGTCTCTCGCCAGTCATGGGGATTTGACTTACTCTGAAGCTTTGGGTCGGGCTCTAGATATTGAGGCGACTATGCGGAAGATAAGCCAACACAAGCCCGGACACATGTCTGATGGACAAGGGTGGCGAAAATGGGAAGGAATTTTAATACAAATAACCGAGAAACTTTGGAAATGCAAACAACAAGAGGTCGTGGTAAGGGCGTGGCGCCACAAGGGCGAGAATGGAAGAAGCCGGTATTTCCTACACCAATGAGGGTCCACAAAGCCGATGAAGACCCTTCCTCGCCGAAATGCCAAAGATTGCACAAAGGAATGTGCTTGGCGGGCGTGGCGGTTGTTTCAAATGTAGCGTGAAGGGCCACTATGCTAATGATTGCCTAGAATACGCCCGAGTAATAGCGGAAGGCCAAACCAGCGGCAATGCCCACCACTCGTGTCTATTCAATATTAGCCCCCCCACCTCGGCAACAACAATGACCACAACTTCAAGAATAAAGAAGAGCAAAGCAGCAGCCACGACAACAACCGCAGAACCAAAGAAAGGCAAGCACCGTCACCTCAACTGGCTCAAAGCTAGAGCTTACGCCTACACCGGAGGCGAATGAATAGAATCGAAAACTCGCGGTATGGGAAAACTTCTCAACATACCTGTTATACTTTTGTTCGATACGGGTGCTTCGCATTCTTTTATAGCAAGAGCATGTGTCGATATGTTGGAACTTAGATCTGAAAAAGCGAATCAGGACATGAGAATCTCTTCACCCATAGGAGGGATTATGATTGTTACGCATGTTTGCTCGAACCTAGAGTTGAACCTAAGATCACTTAAGGTTCTGGCGAATAACTTGAACATAATACCCATGGGCGATGTAGATATAATCCTAGGGATGGATTGGTTAGATGAAAACCATTCCACGATTCTATGCAAGGAGAGAAAAATTTCGTTCCATTTTCCTGGATAAAAAGTTACCAGCTTCCATGGAATCAACATGGGGAAGAAGATCCCGATTATATCAACACTGAAGGCAAGGAGTATGATGAACAAGAAAGGATGTCGTGCATTTCTTGTTTACCTGAATGGAGAAGATAGAACATAGATAAAAGCTGAAGATGTGGAGATCGTTCGACAATTTCCAGATGTTTTTCCTGAAAATCTACCAGAATTACCCCCTGATAGACAATTGGAATTCACCATCGACTTGGAACCCGGATCAGCTCCAGTGTCGAAGGCACCTTACAGAATGGCTCCGAAGGAACTGGAAGAATTGAAAATCCAAATTCAAGAACTGTTGGACCTAGGTTTTATCAAACCTAGTGTATCTCCTTGGGGAGCACCGGTCTTATTTGTCAAGAAGAATGATGGTTCCTTGAGGATGTGCATAGATTACCGAGAAATGAATAAGCTGACACTCAAAAACAAGTATCCATTGCCAAGGATAGATGACTTGTTTGATCAGTTACGAGGAGCAAGTGTGTTCTCGAAGATCGACCTCAAGTCAGGTTATCACCAACTCAAGGTACGGCCGGAAGACGTATCTAAAAATGCATTCCGAATAAGATATGGCCACTACGAGTTTATAGTTGTGCCGTTCGGATTAACCAATGCACCAGCCGTATTCATGGATCTCATGAATAGAGTGTTCCATCCGTATTTAGACAAGTTTGTCTTAGTCTTCATAGATGATATTCTCATCTATTCGAAGAATGAAGAAAAACATAAGGAACACTTGAGAACGGTTTTGCAATCATTGAGATCTGAATGACTTTTTGCTGAGTTTAGCAAATGTGAATTTTGGCTGAAGGAAGTAATGTTCCTTGGACACATTGTGTCGGCCGAAGGAATTAAAGTGGATCCAGCCAAGGTAGAAGCGGTACAAGAATGGAAATCGCCAAGGACCCAAAATGAAATCAGAAGTTTCTTGGGATTAGCTGGTTACTATCGGAGATTCATTGAAGGATTCTCAAAGATAGCAAGGCCAATAACACACCTACTCCGAAAGGGGATCAAATTTACTTGGACTGTAGAATGTGAGGCGAATTTCCAAAAGCTCAAGGAAAAGTTAACAAGTGCGCCAGTACTAGCAGTTCCAGAAGCAGACAAAGAATATGTAGTCTATACTGATGCTTCTAAGAATGGACTGGGTTGTGTGTTGATGCAGGAAGGAAACGTGATAGCTTATGCATCCCGACAACTCGCACCACATGAACCGAACTATCCAACTCATGACACGGAACTAGCAATGAGTACATGCACTAAAGATATGGAGACATCATCTCTATGGAGTGAGATGTGAGATCTTCTGATCATAAGAGTTTGAAATACTTTTTCGAGAAAAGAGATCTAAATATGAGGCAAAGAAGATGGCTCGAATTGGTAAAAGATTACGATAGTGGTATAAATTATCACCCGGGTAAGGCAAATGTGGTAGCTGATGCCTTGAGTCGTAAGAATCAAACCAAGCTGGGATGTCTCTTTACAAAAGAAGAAAAACTCGTTGAAGAGTTTGAGAGAATGAAGATAGAAATGGTTGAACAACCAGAAACGATCATGAGTCGTATTGCTACACTCACTTTGACATCTGACTTAAGAAAGAGAATAATAGACGAGCAAAGGAAGGATGAGAAGTTGGAGAGAACCAGAGTCAAAATAAGAACTGAAGGGCTGAAGAAATTTCGAGAAGCATCAGACAATGCCTTATTGTTTGAGGAAAGATTGTGTATTCCAAACAATGACGAGCTTCAAAATGAAATCATGAGTAAGCTCATGATAATCCTTATACCGCCCACCTAGGCAGTACTAAGATGTACCAAGACTTGCGAGAAAAGTTCTGGTGGGAAGGCATGAAACGAGACGTAGCCTCTTTTGTAGAGCGTTGTCTTGCTTGTCAGCAAGTGAAGGCATTGAACCAAAGACCCTACGGAAAGTTACAGCCTTTGGAAATACCCGAATGGAAATGGGAGGATATAGCGATGGATTTTGTTACGGGTTTACCAAAGTCAAAAAGGGGGAACAATGCTATATGGGTAGTAGTGGATAGACTCACAAAGTGTGCGCATTTTCTGCCGATTCAGATTACTTATGGATCTGATAAGTTAGCCCAGTTGTACGTAAAAGAAATTGTACGCCTACATGGGGTACCAAAATCTATCACGTCTGATAGAGATTCCAAATTTACGTCGAGATTTTGGATCAGCTTACAAAAAGAATTGGGCACGAAGCTGAATTTTAGCACGACGTTTCACCCACAGACCGATGGACAATCGAAAAGAACGATTCAAACACTCGAAGATATGCTAAGAACAGTAGTGTTGGATCGAGGTGCAAAGTGGGAAGATATTTTACCCCTTATTGAGTTTGCCTACAATAATAGTTATCAAGCGACGATTAATATGGCCCCGTACGAAGCTTTATATGGAAAGAAATGTCGATCACCGCTTTATTGGGATGAAGTAGGTGAGAGAAGAGTTTTAGGGCCTGACGCAATAAGTGAAATGATTGAGATCGTCCGTCAAATTAGGCAAAGAATAAAAGAAGCTCAAGATGAGCAAGTCTTCTGTTGACACGCCAGAACGAGCTACATTTGAAGGAGGAGATAAAGTCTTTCTTAAAGTCTCTCAATCAAAAGGAATTATAAGGTTTGGAGTGAAAGGAAAATTGAGACCCCGTTTTATAGGACTTTATGAGATCCTAGAAAGAGTAGGCCCAGTTGCCTATAGATTGGCTCTTCCGCCAAGTTTGGAGAATGTACACAATGTTTTTCACGTGTCACAACTAACAAAGTACGTATATGATCCGAAACATGTGATCCATCAAGACGACGTGATCCTCAACCCAGATATGAGTTATGAAGAAGAACCTACGGCTATTCTAGACCGCAAGGTTCAACAATTAAGGAACAAGTCCATTCCGCTAGTCAAAGTGCTGTGGAGACATCATGGACAAGAGGATGCCACGAGGGAGCTTGAAGATGCCATGAAAGAAACATACCCCGAACATTTCTAAGGTATGAAAATTTCAGGATGAAATTTCTTTAAGGGGTGTAGAATGTAATATCCCGAAGAATTAACGGCCTAATTACGTTAATTAAATTTCGTAAATTAGGGTTTCACCGTGATAATTGAATTAGTAAATTATCGAATAATGATTTCGATTATTTATGATATAATAAATTCTTATATCATATTCACTAATGATTGTGAATTAAGGAATATAATTATATAAAGTATTTCGGCAGTAATATTTTAACGTCGATTGAATATCGATAGTTAAAATTTCGTAAAATGTTTCTAAGTGGCGAAGCTTAGAATTAAATTCCCTTATTAATGGAATGATTTAATAAAGTGATTACGACTTTATTACGACCATTTTGAGATGGGTCGATTATGAATGTTTTGAGACGTTTCAAACGTCAACATTTAGAGACGATTAGAAAATTGAGTTTAATGATCAAGGAATTATAATATTTAAATTTCTATGATTATTTATGTAATTAGAGTATTAATTAGCATTAAAACAATGCTAGAGAATTAAGGAATAATTATGGGATAAAAGTAGTAATTTTCGAAAACCCTAATTTCGAAAATTAGGGTTTTCACTCATGAATTATTCTAATTATTTTTCCTATGATATAATTTATCATCTAAGACATATATTATTATATATATATATAATGGCAAGAAAATCAAATGTTGGGCACTTAATTTCCAAAAGTGTCGTGTATACATATGTATTAAGCTTCCAAGAATGAATTTTTGTGATCTTCCAATTTGTGATATATTAGTGTGATATAATTACACACTAACCAAGGCATTAAATGATGACTCAAGTGGATGTGTGTGTTGGCATGAAAGAGCCGTGTATCTTGACCAAATTTGAGGTTAGAAGAAATTTTAAAACAGTACTCCTTGATGATGTATTGCATTTGTAGGAGTGTAGATATTATTTATATCTTAGTATGAGACAAAAAAATTAAAACTCCTCCCTTTTGCATGAGAGAGCCGACGGCTCTTGATAGCTATGTTGTAGATCAAATTGTTTTGTTAAAAAAAAATTGTGTAAGTGTAATTAATTTGTGTAAGAGATGACATACCTTATGTGATGAGTCACAAAGCAAATTAAAAGGCTTGCATTGTATTTGTGAGTGAGAGAACCGAGAGAGAGAAAGGTTTCGGTGCTAGTATTCATTCATTTTACATAAGTAAGATATTACACTAAACCAAAATATATTCTCTTTCCCAAAACACAAAACCACCGTGAGCTTCCTTGAGAGAAAGCTTGAGTGTTCTTCTTGTTCCATAGCCAAATCCTTGAAACAAAAGCTTTGAAACATTTAATCGACACCGGTAAAGAGGTTAGAAATCGAACAAGCTTTGATTATACGTTAAAATTTCCAATTTCTAACCGTTAGATTTAAATATATATGCTTAGATTCTTAATGAGAAAAATGGGATGAGTCATGTTAGCATGCTAAGTTGTTTACTAAGTATGTTTAGTATGACATGTTTAAGCATATGTATTGTTTAAATTTAAAGCTAAGCATGTTATATTTATTTCTATGATGACCGAAAATTTTATGATTAAATGTAGTGATGGATTAATGATCTATGTTGATAATAAGACTCATTGTGATTTATTGGAAATTTTGGGAATCATATGCTATTATTTGATAGATACCGAAAATAATTAAGGAATGTAAGTTGAGGTACAAATTATATTTAAGTGATATTATAGCATATTATTGATCTAGACCTTAATTATGTACCATGTGAATTTACTAGAATTTTTAGAAAATATTTGGTACATGTTTGAAAAAAATCGAAAGGCCTAAAGTATGGGTACATGATATGTGAGTTGATATTGATGAATATTATGATGTATTAATGATATAGAATGATGTTTAGGCCTTGTGTAATTTAGTTAGAATTTTAGGAAATTGTTTGATGATATTTAGGAAATAACCGTGAGCTATAAGGTGTGGATAGGTGATGTCCAAATTTTTCTATGGCTAATGTAATACATATTAATGATCCTATGATAATATAGTGTACTATATGAATTTAGAGGAATTTTTGGAAAAGTTTAAGAATTTTATCTATAAGGACCGTGAGTTTTGGTTGAAGAATTAAGGGTTTTAAATCCTTTTTATCAAGACAAATAATACATTATATGCTTAGAATATATTTTAGATAAATTAAGAATTTATGAGATTTTATAAACATAGTATACTATGTTTACGGCGAAACGTTATATTAAATAACGTTGAAAATGAAAAATAATGTATAATGTATAAGTTAATTCATATTACAGAAAAATATTAATCAAGTTTATTGATTAACCTGAAAAATCGAGAATTAGGGTTTTATGTAATATCCCACCGACCAGTCAGGTCGGGACAAAGGGATATCACGGGTTATGAGTGAAATAAGAAAATGAAAAGGAAATGAATGAAGATAGTCACACATATAATATCACATATATATTGAAGTATTATGACATATATGTGTCAGAACAGCAAACTTATGAGGGAATTAAATTCAAATAAATAGTTAGATAATCAAAATCTTGATATGAGAACAAGGTGGTGCAAATGTCATCCCAGATATAGGGGCCTATGCGTTTTTGACTAAACAACTCGAAAGCGGAAAAGAAACACTTGAAATAGTCAACGCCCAGGTTTATAGCTTCAGAAAGATATTAGAAACTAGACTACCTTGAGTTTTGGATTTCGACCGATCGATGCCTAGGTGTCATAGTCGTCTCGCTCGGCCGTACTAGCTCCTCAACCTGAAAACATTTGAAAAGAGTTTTGGGCTGAGTACTAGCGTACTCAGTGGGATCGAGTACCCCGTTTTAATAAAGAACAGTTCATAAGCAGTTAAGAAAAATGCATGCTAAACCACATATCATAGGGAGGTTTTAAAAGTAAAATAATTTATCCCTATATATGCAAAACATAGTTTTCTCCGAGCAGAGCTCGTATCACGATATACTTCCTTGCTCATCACATTTGTGCTACCTACTGGACCATAGGGGGAAACAACGTTCCACTAATGGCCGCCTTCGCCAAGACTAGGGAACTTGGCCAAGTTCACCTAGCCCGGACTTCCGTGTACACTACCTCAGCCAGTACTTAGCTCGAGGCACGATCGTTAACTACTCCCGGCCGAAGCCGTAGCGGTTTAACCGCTCCAAGGTCAGCACCAAGTAATGAGCATAAAACAGCATGCAATTCTCAATTTCAATAAACATCTTGGGGCTTAATAACCCGAAATACATTGCAGAAAATAGATCCCACCTGTCACCGGAGTGGTACCAACAGATCATCATACTCGTACATATCCACTGGTTGTCCTTGGATAAACCTTAACCGGTCCTACAAGATGAATCTAATACTTAGGCACGATTATTTAATAATGGTTTCTCAAAACCCAAGTCTTAAGCTCTAGTTTTATCTATTCTCGGGTTTAGGATTTGGAGTCAGAGTTCCCGTTGGATCTTTAGATCCATATTTATATTTTTTAATGCATGTCATGATATAGTATGAAATCAAGTAGTCACGTATGTACACTTAGTCACATACTTGTATCCAAGTCAAGTTCCTGTAAGAATACCATGTTGCGTTTACTTATCTAAATCATGAAATATTTAAGCATAGAAATGAAATTCGTGTCAAGGAATGCACATAATTAGACAAATAACGTCACATAATTAGAAAACACGTTTTTGTGTGCAACAAGAATTTTCAACACTTAGCCAAATTTTAAGTGTTTAACTTTTAGCAAAACTGCCAAAGTGGCCTACTTTGATGACTAATATCTCTCGACTCAAAATGCCTATGTATTCAAAAAGACACATTCTGTTAAACATGTACTACAAGTTCTAAGAAGGATTCGGATCCAAACGAGTTGTGGTTCTGGAGAAATAGGGTCTCAAAGTGGGCAACTCGAACTGACTTCTATACTTGAAATATTTTTCAGGATTTCCAAATTTGACTTAACGACGAGCGATTTTGCGAGGCTTGTAACTTTTGACTCACAACACCAAAATGGGAGAGAGACTCCACTCTGGAAACCTTGTAACAAGAACTACATATTCTATTAAGAAAGACTCGGAAGATACCCAACGCATCAAGAGATACATGAGCTCAAAGTTGGCTGGTTGAAAACAGACAGTTTCGGGTAGGTGATTTTGGGTGGATGAAAGGCATACCTAAAAGACTTGGATTGAGATCAAACTTTCCACATCATAACTAGGCATGATAAGGAACATATTTTATCAAGAAACCTCAATCCAAATCAGACTACAAACGGCTCGAACATCTCTCGCAAAATTCATACTTGAATAGTTTATAAAAAAATGAATTGGACTTAAGTAGTTTTGTCAAGAAGATTCACTGGAATGTATTAACTTCAAAAATTCACCTAGGGCTTATTAGAAATAATATATGAATGATACCTATCAATTTGGAAAGATATTTGAGTCTAGTTTAATGCAGAAAAAACCTCACTTAAAGATGTGCAATAAGTTGGGAGATAAAAATACTTTACTACAGACTATCCCTGCCGAGATAGTATTGAGCAGTTCATTTGTAAATTTTGAAATAATTAGTAAATGTATATAGAAAAATCTGAAAAATTACAGAGAGCTTCTTGACATTCTAAACTGTGTTTCTGTGAAATTTTATCATTTTACAATTTATAAAACTCCAGACGCAACTTAAAGAACGTGAGCATCGAACAGGGGATTTTAACAGCTTTGTGCAGTGAGTTTGAAAAATATAATTAAATTAGTAAAACATATTGGATTCACTTGAAATTTGGTAGATACGCACTAGACACATTTAAGTTAAACATAGGTAAATTTGGTGACCATAGGACGGCTAAAACTGAGTCAATAAATTCAGAGAAGTCTCTGGTCGTGCAAGCCAATGCCCAGTTTTAGTAAACATACTTAACCCATAATTTATCCTACCAATTCACACAAGACTTTTATCAAACACTTCGTAGGCATATACATAACACACGAAATCTTGGTGAATTTATCACCTCAATCCACAACCAAATTCATCAAAGCAAACATACAATCCATCTCAACTAGTATACAATGACCATAAGCCAAGAATCTAATCATTAGTTCAAATGCAATCACTTATACACAAACCCAACAATTTCAAGAATGAAGACAAACATGCATGCATATGATTCGAATACTAAAAGTTTATGAGTGAGGATCTTTACCTTGGTAAGATATTTTAACAAAGATTCGAAGATTGTCGAAGGGGAATAGAGCTCACAACTTCGAAGTGCTTTGGTCGGTCTCTCATGAGCTAGAAGCTCAAGATTTCCTTCTCGATAGAAAAATGGGATGGTTTGTTCCTACGGGAATATGGGAGTGGCTCCTCGGCCTTGGACATGGGTGCGACGACAAGGGAGCAAGGGCAACAGAGATGTGAAAGGTAGATCAAAATATAGAGGGGTGAAGTATTCTCCATGTTGGTTTGTTCTTGAGAGAATGAAGCTAAAATAATAGAGAGTGAGGTTGCCGTGAGACATAGAGGAGCTAGGTGGGGTTGGAGCTTTTGTCTCCCCTGAGAAGTTAGATAAAAGAATTTGCTAAGGAAAGAGATAGTGGAAGTTGTATTGTTCTTTTGTGGGTGTGTGCGTGTTTGAGAGAGATATGAGAGAAAGACGTGAGGTGTGAATTTAAGAGGTGGTTGCCAGGTAGGTGAGATGAAGGTGTGGCAAGTGTCAAATGCTTATGCATGCCCAAGACAACACATTACATTCATCACCACATATCACACATACTACACGCATTCAACACAAACTCACACTCTCAATTGCATGCACTTCACAAGTCAGTCAAATATATAAATTAATGGATTCATTTATGCATTTTACAAAGCATAATTATTTGATGAACAATATTAAAATACATATATATCAAAATATTCATACACACACGAAATAATATCTATGCTTAGTTATTTTAATAAGATAATGCTTAGTTATTTTATTAAGCTAAGTGATGTGAATTATAACTTTAGGATTGTACCATATAATTCATATTGGGAGCTTCTAACTATGTCACGATAAGCATATATGTAAGTAATGAGCTCTTCCTGCACATAGAATGCAATACATTATTGATTAATTAATAATAATCCAAATTGTATAGTCGCTATGTGCTTTATTTATAATATTTCATCTTCCTATTTTATAAGTAATAGCTTCGTGCAGCTATAGTCTTTCATATTTAATTAGGCAATAACTTCCTATGGTTAATATGCTTTATTGTGATTAAATTATAAATGCACATAATCTATTTAATTAGGTAGCAAGATTAAAATTCTTAATATGTTTTTCACAACATAATAATACATGCTAATAAAAAAAAAATCGAGCTCTTACTGATTTTAGAAAGGAAACGTTTGCCAAAAGAAAATTTTTATTAGCATATTTTATTAAGACGGATTTTCAAGCAAGCAGCTCTCTCGGTTATTACATTTTATGAAAAGAAATCGATTGAAAAATCGATTTATATAGAATTTAGTTATAAAATATGTTAAGAGAAGTCAAAACGTTGACTTAAGATTAAACGTATTAAATACGTTGAATAAATACACTAATACGTATAAAACGTATTAATTTTATACGAATATCTCATTTGTGAGAAATGATTTCATAATTGAAATCATTTTTATCAAAAGACGTTAGTACAGGTTCAACGTTTAACCTAAATGGTTAATATGAGACCCTAGATCATATTACGTCTCTATCGAAGTACGAGAAATATTTAGTTAAGATACACGTTGAAACGACGTATTAAATTTAGATAAGGGATGCGAATTATTATATTATAAAGTTATCAAAGTTTATTAAACTTTGATGTTCTCGAAAGACGTGATCGACGTACTAAAATAGTTTTTACGTAAAGGTTGGACGTGGACGTGAGCAAGCGACGAGAAAATGAATCACATTTTGATAATCGACGATCCATGTGGGCTTTACTATACTCAAAAAGATAAAATGCTTACCAAATGATTTATTTACGATGCTTATTTGCAAGAAATGATAATGAAATGATTTATTTGAAATGATAATGAAATGATTTATTTAATTACCTGGCCAAAATGTTTATATTTTATGTATGTATCATATCCATGAATGTTGATGAATGTGTTGGTTCGCTACCAACTTATGAATGAAATCGAATTCGGATCCTCGGAAGGATTATACCTGGCTAGGATTAACGTGAACACAAAATAATGGTGAATGTGGGCTATAAGGACAATGCACGGCCAGTCACAGCGACGTAGAAGGAGGCCTACATATACGGCGTTAATGGAAATGATATGAGGAAAGGAAAGGATATGGATCATACACACAAGGAAAATATGTCTGGCCAGACAACTATTTATGAAATGATGAAAATGTTTCGTATGTACAAGGCCTTTTCAAATAAAACCCATGTATCTTACTATGATGGGTAAGTGTAATTTAAATTGATAAAATGTTTTGGCATGAGTTCACTGAATGCATTCTTGTACTCAACCCTTCATGTTTGTTTTTAAATGTGCAGGTTGAGCAGATGGTGGATGGAAGCGTGTTGAGTGGTCAGACTCTTTTTGATAATGAATTGTTAGAAACCTTGAATACACATCGTCATATATGTATTCACATGTTTTTCGATGCGATTGAACGTTATGTTGTGTTTTGATGTTGACAGTTGAATCCCTCCATATCAGTGGATCTTTTGTTAAGGACTTGTAGCCTTTTCTATATGTAAATTATGTGTGTCTCCTACTTGATGGTTAAAACTTCTTAATTTACTTGATGTGTGTCACAAGTCTTCGATAAATTCTCTTTAATGTTATGTGATTACCGTTCCAAGTTTCAGCCCTCGTTAATCCGTCCTTAGGATTAGAGGGCTATTACAGATAGATAGAAACCAAACCTATAGAGAAATAAAATTGAGGTAAAGAAATTTAAATATATTTATCCCAATATAGCAACCAAGAATTAGGGAGTATCATCATTACCATTAACATCATAGAACAAAAATTCCATAAATAAGACAAATATATCATAAAGTACCATACAAACACCACAATGATGGGAACGAAGAATCATCACCATCAAAAAAATTGAAAAAAACAATGCTAGAGAAGAAATAAAGATAAACCAAATATGAAGAAACACATATTCACCAAACAATTTAATTTGAACAATGTATAGATAGTTGCATTAGAGTAATCGTCACCACCGAATCATAAAAAAAACAAGATTCATATGACAAAGAATAAAACACAAGGTAAAGAAAAAGACAAACACAAAGAATTTTAGAATAATCCTCGTCACAACATCGAATTGAGAATTAAAAATGAAACTATAAAGAAACAAAGACAAACTAAAGTTGAAAACAAAAGCAAAAAGATAGTCTGAAGGATCCTCAAAATGAAATTCGTAAAGCAGAGCAAAGAGGAAAGCATCAAGCAAAGATTTTAAATGTTGAAATATTTATCATCCCAAAATCAAATTAAACTAAAAGATCAATTCAAGTTACACAACAACAAAAACTGAAAAAATAATCCATAAAATAAACCCAATCGACACTTCTCATCACTCTATGTCTTTATTGCATATGAAGACAATCGAGTCAAATTTAGTAAACGAATCGAAAAAATCTAAAAAAAAAGTAACTATCAATCGATTGCAATCATAAAATTGCATCATTCATTGTAACAAGAGAAAAGATTAAGCTACCAAAAACACTTAGTGTCTAGTTTTATGCACAAATAACAAAAAAAATGAAGAACTACAAGCTAAGACTATCAAATGAGACTTTGAAAACCCAAGTAAACACAACTGATATACTGCGAGACCAAGAAAATATTTGGAAGAATGACAAGAGATTCAAATAGGAAAAGAATATCATACCATAAGATTCAAATATCAAAGTCAAGTGACTAAAGTGTATACAATACAAATGAATAATAACCAAAAATTGAGTTGATAGATAAAGACCAAACCTATAGAGAAACAAAATTGAGGTAAAGAAATTTAAAAATATTTATCCAAATATAGCAACCAAGAATTATGGGAGTATAATCATTACCATTAACATCATAGAACAAAAATTCCATAAATAAGACAAATATATCATAAATTACCATACAAACACCACAATGATAGGAATGAACAATCATCACCATCAAAAGAATTGAAAAAAAACAATGCTAGAGAAGAAATAAAGATAAACCAAATATGAAGAAACACATATTCACCAAACAATTTAATTTGAACAATGTGTAGACAGTTGCATTAGAGTAATCGTCACCACCGAATCATAATAAAAATAAGATTCATATGACAAAGAATAAAACACAAGGTAAAGAAAAAAGACAAACACAAAGAATTTTAGAATAATCCTCGCCACAACATCGAATTGAGAATTAAAAATTAAACCATAAAGAAACAAAGACAAACTAAAGTTGAAAACAAAAGGCAAAAGATAGTGCAGAAGGATCCTCCAAAATGAAATTCAGAAACAGAGCAAAAGAGGAAAGCATCAATCACAGATTTTAAATGTAGAAATATTTTGCATCATTAATTGTAACAAGAGAAAAGACTAAGCTACCAAAAACACTTAATGTCTAGTTTTATGCACAAATAACAAAAAAATGAAGAACTACAAGTTAAGACTATCAAATGAGACTTTGAAAACCCAAGTAAACACAACTGATATCTTTGAGACCAAGAAAATATTTAGAAGAATGACAAGAGATTCAAATAGGAAAAGAATATCATACCATAAGATTCAAATATCAAAGTCAGTGACTAATGTGTATACAATACAAATGAATAATAACCAAAAATTGAGTTGATAGATAGAAACCAAACCTATAGAGAAACAAAATTGAGGTAAAGAAATTTAAAAATATTTATCCCAATATAGCAACCATGAATTATGGGAGTATCATCATTACATTAACATCATAGAACAAAAATTCCATAAATAAGACAAATATATCATAAAGTACCATACAAACACCACAATGATGGGAACGAAGAATCATCACCATCAAAAGAATTGAAAAAAACAATGCTAGAGAAGAAATAAAGATAAACCAAATATGAAGAAACACATATTCACCAAACAATTTAATTTGAACAATGTGTAGACAGTTGCATTAGAGTAATCGTAACCACCGAATCATAATAAAAACAAGATTCATATGACAATGAATAAAACACAAGGTAAAGAAAAAAGACAAACACAAAGAATTTTAGAATAATCCTCGCCACAACATCGAATTGAGAATTAAAAAATGAAACCATAAAGAAACAAAGACAAACTAAAGTTGAAAACAAAAAGCAAAAGATAGTGCAGAAGGATCCTCCAAAATGAAATTCAGAAACAGAGCAAAAGAGGAAAGCATCAAGCACAGATTTTAAATGTTGAAATATTCATCATCCCAAAATCAAATTAAACTAAAAGATCAATTCAAGTTACACAACAACAACAATAGAAATTGAAAAAATAATAATATTAAGAATACAAGGGAAAGCCATAAAATAAACCCAAGCGACACTTCTCATCACTCTATGTCTTTATTGCATATGAAGACAATCGAGTCAAATTTAGTAAACGAACCGAAAAAATCTAAAGAAAAAGTAACTATCGATCGATTGCAATCATAAAATTGCATCATTAATTGTAACCAGAGAAAAGATTAAACTACCAAAAACACTTAGTTTCTAGTTTTATGCACAAATAGCCAAAAAAATGAAGAACTGCAAGCTAAGACAATCAAATGAGACTTTGAAAACCCAAGTAAACACAACTGATAGACTGCGAGACCAAGAAAACATTTGGAAGAATGACAAGAGATTCAAATAGGAAAAGAATGTCATACCGTTAGATTCAAATAGCAAAGTCAAGTGAGTAAAGTGTAAACAGTACAAATGAATAATAACCAAAAATTGAGTTAATAGATAGAAACCAAACCTATAGAGAAACAAAATTGAGTTAAAGAAATTTAAAATATTTATCCCAATATAGCAACCAAGAATTAGGGGAGTATCATCATTACCATTAACATCATATAACAAAAATTTCATAAATAAGACAATATATCATAAAGTACCATACAAACACCACAATGATGGGAACGAAGAATCATCACCATCAAAAGAATTGAAAAAAACAATGCTAGAGAAGGAATAAAGATAAACCAAATATGAAGAAACACATATTCACCAAACAATTTAATTTGAACAATATGTAGACAGTTGCATTAGAGTAATCGTCACCACCGAATCATAATAAAAACAAGATTCATATGACAAAGAATAAAACACAAGGTAAAGAAAAAGACAAACACAAAGAATTTTAGAATAATCCTCGCCACAACATCGAATTGAGAATTAAAAAATTAAACCATAAAGAAACAAAGACAAACTAAAGTTGAAAACAAAAAGCAAAAGATAGTGTAGAAGGATCTTCCAAAATGAAATTCAGAAATAGAGCAAAAGAGGAAAGCATCAATCACAGATTTTAAATGTAGAAATATTCATCATCCCAAAATCAAATTAAACTAAAAGATCAATTCAAGTTACACAACAACAACAACAAAAACTGAAAAAATAATACTATTAAGAATACAAGGGAAAGCCATAAAATAAACCCAAGCGACACTTCTCATCACTCTATGTCTTTATTGCATATGAAGACAATCGAGTCAAATTTAGTAAACGAATCGAAAAAATCTAAAGAAAAAGTAACTATCAATCGATTGCAATCATAAAATTGCATCATTCATTGTAACAAGAGAAAAGATTAAGCTACCAAAAACACTTAGTGTCTAGTTTTATGCACAAATAACAAAAAAAATGAAGAACTACAAGCTAAGACTATCAAATGAGACTTTAAAAACCCAAGTAAACACAATTGATATACTGCGAGACCAAGAAAATATTTGGAAGAATGACAAGAGATTCAAATAGGAAAAGAATATCATACCGTAAGATTCAAATATCAAAGTCAAGTGACTAAAGTGTATACAATACAAATGAATAATAACCAAAAATTGAGTTGATAGATAGAAACCAAACCTATAGAGAAAAAAAATTGAGGTAAAGAAATTTAAAAATATTTATCCCAATATAGCAACCATGAATTAGGGGAGTATCATCATTACCATTAACATCATAGAACAAAAATTCCATAAATAAGACAAATATATTATAAAGTACCATACAAACACCACAATGATGGGAACGAAGAATCATCACCATCAAAAGAATTGAAAAAAACAATGCTAGAGAAGAAATAAAGATAAACCAAATATGAAGAAACACATATTCACCAAACAATTTAATTTGAACAATGTGTAGACAGTTGCATTAGAGTAATCGTCACCACCGAATCATAATAAAAACAAGATTCATATGACAATGAATAAAACACAAGGTAAAGAAAAAAGACAAACACAAAGAATTTTAGAATAATCCTCGCCACAACATCGAATTGAGAATTAAAAAATGAAACCATAAAGAAACAAAGACAAACTAAAGTTGAAAACAAAAGCAAAAGATAGTCTGAAGGATCCTCCAAAATGAAATTCGAAAAGCAGAGCAAAAGAGGAAAGATCAACCTGATTTTAAATGTTGAAATATTCATCATCCCAAAATCAAATTAAACTAAAAGATCAATTCAAGTTACACAACAACAACAATAGAAATTGAAAAAATAATAATATTAAGAATACAAGGGAAAGCCATAAAATAAACCCAAGCGACACTTCTCATCACTCTATGTCTTTATTGCATATGAAGACAATCGAGTCAAATTTAGTAAACGAACCGAAAAAATCTAAAGAAAAAGTAACTATCGATCGATTGCAATCATAAAATTGCATCATTAATTGTAACCAGAGAAAAGATTAAACTACCAAAAACACTTAGTTTCTAGTTTTATGTACAAATAGCAAAAAAAATGAAGAACTTCAAGTTAAGACTATCAAATGAGACTTTGAAAACCCAAGTAAACACAACTGATAGACTGCGAGACCAAGAAAACATTTGGAAGAATGACAAGAGATTCAAATAGGAAAAGAATGTCATAACGTTAGATTCAAATAGCAAAGTCAAGTGAGTAAAGTGTAAACAGTACAAATGAACAATAACAAAAAATTGAGTTAATAGATAGAAACCAAACCTATAGAGAAACAAAATTGAGTTAAAGAAATTAAAAATATTTATCTCAATATAGCAACCAAGAATTAGGGGAGTATCATCATTACCATTAACATCATAGAACAAAAATTCCATAAATAAGACAATATATTATAAAGTACCATACAAACACCACAATGATGGGAACGAAGAATCATCACCATCAAAAGAATTGAAAAAAACAATGCTAGAGAAGAAATAAAGATAAACCAAATATGAAGAAACACATATTCACCAAACAATTTAATTTGAACAATATGTAGACAACAGATTAGAGTAATCGTCACCACCGAATCATAATAAAAACAAGATTCATATGACAAAGAATAAAACACAAGGTAAAGAAAAAGACAAACACAAAGAATTTTAGAATAATCCTTACAATATCACGAGTTACTAGTGAAAGGGGTATGAAAAGTTTAATATGTAACAGAGATGATCAGACACACGATGCAACAACTAGTGTGGTGTACAATTAACTTTCGATAGATTGTTGCGAAGTTAAATTTTTATATTTTAGAAGAAAATTTTAATTTTAATTAGTCTCCACTTTCTATATTAAGAGTTACATTTTATTATTATCTTTTTAACATGTGTTTAGTTTAGTTTCTATTGATTGCAGATAAATAAAGTAGAAAAAGAAATTAGAAGAAACATACTTGACATATTTTTTTGATTATAATCTTACCCGTCTTTTAATAAATTATCAAAATACTATCATTTCGAAATAAAAAAATTGATTTATTTTTAAAATTTATATTTTTAAATTAAAACGCAAAGTGATTTTCTGTTCAATTTTAATAGGTTGCATACTACTTTAGATTATTATATTATTTAGACATCAAACGATTAAAATTAACTACATTGTATATGAGAGATTCGACTACGTTGTATATTGAGGACAGCGAACGTCGTTAGTGTTAATATATATTTATTTTAAATATTTATATTAATACTGGAAACATTGTTATATTTGTCCAAAAAATAACATTGATATATTTATTCCAAAAGTGAAAAGGAAAAAAAAAGACCGAATAACGCAAGAAAAAGTTCAATGAAAAATACCAAGTAAAAAAGAAAAAACTAAGGAACGCTTTTCTCTTGAATGAAAAGACAAAAATAAATAGATCTTCTTCCTAAATTCGACTTGGAAACCCTAATCCTAATTCTGGGAAACGAGGATCAAGCTGCGCCCCTGAAAGCGTCAATCCTCTGTCTGCTATTGAAGGTAAGAGCAGCTTATTAAAGCATCCAATTTTGTTTAAACTCTTGCATCCGATGAAATTTAGAGTTTTTGCAAGTTTGAACCCTCTCTGCCACAGTATGATGAGAAAGAATGTGGTCTGCTCTTGAATTAGCGAATTTTTCACCCTCCGAGGATTCTGCTTGAACTTTCTCATGATGTTCATATAATTGCTCGGTTTTTCTCGAAATCTTCTGCTTAATGAGCGCGTATGCGTCTATATCAGTGAACTCGCATATAGTTATTCATTATGGGGAGCGCGGTTGGATCTTTTTGCTAATGATTGTAAATATTGTGTTTCATTCTTAAATGGATAATTTTGTAACTGGGTATTGGAAGAATTGTTCATTTCTCTAACCGTAAATTCGCACAAGTGAAGTAGTTAATTATCTGCTCAAGTCAGTATTACTGTGGTTGACTCTTTGAGTCTCCATTTATTGTACATGATTCAGAGTTTGAGCCTCTAGATCATCGGCTGGAATCGAGTTCTCTGTTTCTGATTGATTTACCAATCTGGAACACCTTTTTACTTATTCAATAGGTGCAAAGAAGTTTATCCTTTCTCAAATTGCTTCTCTTTGTTCCTTTAGTTGGTAGATGAGCCCTTTGATCTTTTCATTCTTTAAATTCTTATCTTTAATGGCATGGTAGCAATTGTATTTATACAAAATTTGATTGTGGTTACTGTGACATCTTAATTTGCATATGATGATTTCTTATGCTTCATCTTCAGCCACTGGTTTTCAATTCATTTTATTTCTCATTAAACTTTGCATCATCAATCGAAGATTGAGCTTCTAGATCATCAACTCGATTTGAGTCCTCCGTGTTAGGTTTCTTGTACCAATCTGAAACACTTTTTGACTGACTCACTACTTGTTTGCTTCTGTTGTGCGTTTAGTGGCCGATTCCTTTTGATATCTTTGGACCTTGAACTGTATCTTTGCGAATCACGAATAACCATACATACTGTTGCATCCTAACATGTTTATAAGATGTGTTCTGATGGCATAACCGCTGGCCCACCCCAGGATGAAGGTCCGTTCGTCAGTCAAGAAGTTGTGTGAGTTTTGTCGGACTGTGAAGCGACGTGGGCGTGTGTATGTCCTGTGCACAGCAAATCCCAAGCACAAGCAGCGACAAGGAGTATCAACACTTGCTTATGAAGGTCCACTTGCACCCACGTATGTATAATGTATCTCACATTCTGGCCTTCATTATTTGGTAGGCTTGAAATAGGCTATCAAGTTTGATGTCTCTCCTATGTGGTTTGCAGGCCATCGGTGACAAGCTCGAAAGATATGACATCAGCCCAAAATGGTATCCCGGCCCTTATATCCAACAAGAACGAGTCGTTGACAGTAACACCGTGGTGGAGAGTTGGTCTCGTTTCGCGTCTGTTCAACCAGAGTGGCAACAAGTAAAATAAATGCAGGTGTTTGGAGCTGAGTAAAGGATATTACCATGTTCTCTTCACATTATTCTGTCATGTAGGCCTCAGTGGCTCTAAATAACCGGAATTAGTGATTCTTGAGTTTTGCATAGGCTTTTAGACTCTGTTTTGTCTGGTGATGAGAGTAATAAGCCTTTCGATTTTTGTTTTCTGAAAATTGGGCTTTGCCATCATGCTATTTTGCTGTTATATATGTGATGTATAACGGTTTAACTTGATTTATATTAGTCGCGAGAAGTATTTGCATTAATGTTGGCGATACATAAACCAAATGAAGATACTGAATACATGAGGAAAACTCAATCCAATGACAAGATAGGAGATAAATTAAATAAATTTATAACAAAATATAGCATTTCGTCTCAAAAGGCCCACACTGCCAATAAATTTACAGATCATAAAACAAAGTTATCCCCAGGCTTTGTAACATCTTTGCACCAAGAGCTACTTCTGATTCCGCCGGAGACTGCATGCAGCAAAACCATTTCTTCCGCAAAATCAAATCTCTCATGTAAGAAGAATGAAGCTAATATCTTTATGCACAGCGAGAAAAATGCAACAAAAACTCATAACAAGAATGGGAAGCAGCAATTTTACATCTTGAAAGTGAATGAGTTGCTGCAGGAGTGGTAGCATCATGATCGGACTTTACTAAGGGTAGCTAAGTTAGGAAACTGTGACTAGGGATAGAGAATTAGGAGAGAGGATAGAAAGAAAATGTACTTACCTACCTAAAAGCTAAGCTGATAACTCAAATACTCTTGAAATGTAGCACTAGATTATTCTTATAAAGATCACAGGGATACTGAGTACAATAGTCGTACAAATTGTACTAACTCTAATTGGAAGACATCATTGTATATAATTGTAATTTAGATATAATCAAAGTGTTTTACAGTGTAAAAGCACAATTAAGATATATGTACGAAGATATGTATCTTGGGACATTATTTAACTAGACTCGGCAAAACTTGGCTCTGCACTAGTCATTTCTATCACCTCTCAACTTACACATTTATAAATATATGCAGGACTGGGTACAAAAGTAATTAGTAGACAAATGCAGAAAGATACATACATACTTGTACAAAGTATAAATTGTCAAGTCATATCAATAATAACGCGAGTATTTTATCTTAAAGACCCATGTGTTCAGCCCAAACTACACCTCGTGGGATGCTCGCAAGAGAATGAGGCCTATTGTAGTGTCGTGAGCTGACCTTAGTCGTATTCTCAAGGAAGATTTACATGGTTGTGTATTCTATGTCCTCAACACTTAAAAACAAGAAATTCTAAACACTAACCAATGATTTTGAAGAACGATCAAGTGTTACTAACGAGATTTCAACACACTTAAATCAACTGGGTAGAAACAATTCATAGATAGAGACAAACCCATGTTCGAGGTTGTATCCTCGTGATTAACTTGCCAACAATGGTACAAGCAATCAAGTTCCTAGACCCAAATTCCAACAATTCAAGCCCGTTTTGCCTTTTTTTATTAGTTTCTTTGATTTTATTTTATTTTTTATTTTATTTCCTTTTAGAATTATGATTTGTTTTAGACCTTTAAATATCTCCTATGGTTATAAACCGAGGGACTTTGATTATTATTTTGAATTTTAATAAATTATTTTCTATCACACGGAGAGCGTTTGTCTTCTACAATTATCTTCTTGAGTTGTTGCGTTAAAAATCCTTCTGGCTCGTCTTCGTTTCTATAATATTTTTTTGGCTCTCTCTTAAATCTTTCTCGTCTTATTTCTATTCTTGTAAATTAAATTCCCAAACTTTGGAATTCAACTCTCGACAAAAAGTTATCGCGTACGGCATATGAATAATTAAATCACTATTCATTAAAGTTCAAATTACAAATTTTTGAATTTGAACTCGTGAGCTAAATTAGGTGAATGGATAAACAAAAGCTGATCCAAAATTAAATCTCGATATACGAGAAAATAATTAAACCCGATTCTTAGAATCATTTACCGTTGTTCAAAAATACCGATTAATCTGAACGCCGTTAAATGCTCAATTTAGTGTTAGAATTTCGCAATCGGGTCTCTTAACCTAAGATTAGATTAATTACTCTAACATCCGAATATCTAGAACCGACTTTTGAAATCATAGATCCTCAAATTGATTTATTGATCCTTTGAGTCCCATCAGTAATTAATTTTAGGAATGCAAAATCCTTCATTTACTGTAATTAGTCTATTAAATTTCATTTAAAAGATCGGGTATTACTTTCTACACTCCTTAAGGAAATTTCATCCCAAATTTAGGGGTGGAAATTTGGAACCTGATAATCGGTTAAGATCCATATCAAACCGATTTTTGAGTTCGATTACTCGAATAACCGATTTGGTAAATTCGGTTCGGTATTCGGTTTTGAATTGAAAATTTCGGTTATCGGTATACCCGATAACCGAATGGTATATCGATAACCGAAATAATTGTAATATATATATATATATATATATCTATATATTATTATATATTATTTTAAAATACTAAAAATAAAGACTAAAGTCGTTGCGTGCAGCAGCGTTTACGCTTTGTTTTCTAAACTTTTCTAATTTCTAAATTCTAATCTAATCTTTGACTTTGGCTGGGATTGGGAAAGGAAATAATCAAATAAGGAATCAAGAATGGAGGTCACGCTACGGGAAGGGCGAAGAAACCCTAGATTTAACACCTTTGCGCCGCCGCCTCCACCTTCGATCGCCGCCGCCGCGCGTGCTCGCCTTCCGCCTCCGATCGCCACAAACTCGCACACAAAATTTTTATTTGAATAAATCGTAACATTAATTTGTAAGAGAAGACTATTTAAGTTTCACGAATTGTAATAAAAAAACAATAATTTTATAGCAGAAGACGTGTAACTCTAATGATATTAGGTTCTACTCGAAATTCAGTTCCCGTTTTACTTCAGAAAAATTACCTCAAAAAAAAAAATTTGGTTTTACCAAATAACCGATAACCGAACCAATCGGTTATTCAGATAACTAAATAACCGATCGGTTCGGTTATCGATCAACATATTTTTCTATTTTCGGTTTCGGTTAACCGAATTTTCGGTACGATTAACCGAAACCGAACCGATTTCCACCCCTACCGAAATTTGTACGTAAGACTCAAAACATTTTCATTCCACTCATCTTGAGAAAATAACTGGTTGACTTAAAACACTTTCTTTATTAGTTATGACGTGCATAACCTATTGAGAAATGTTCTCCAATTAGATGGCAACACCATTCTTCAAGCAATTGTGCTTATTAATGTTAAGATTTGATAAGATCCTGTTACACCATAATTTTATTCTTTATGCGAAATATATGGATTTTCTTAAAAGATAACATTTAGAGAATATCATGATCCTCCAAACTTAATTATGAATATGTTCTGCAAAATATGTCATAGGTAGGGATATCAATGAGTGAGTTTCATACAGACCAGAGTCGATAAATAAGTAATGGTTCTGGTTTCAGAACCGACTCATTAGATACTGGATCCGAATCGGACCCGAACCATCAACTATGGGTCTTAAACAGTCCAGATCTGAACGGATCTGGAACCAGAATCGGACCAGAATCAGAGCTAGAACTGAAATCGTTGCTTTATAATTTAATGGGTTATGAGTGATTTCAGATCGATATGGATAAAACTAGCTCATTGACAAGCCTATTTAAACTTAGGCTTGTCAATAGAAGGGTTTAATTCGGACCAGAGCCAATAAATAAGTATTGGTTATGGTTCTGAAACCGGAACCGGACCGGACAGGACAGGACCGAATCATCAAACTATGGATTTAAACGGTTCGGGTCTAAAGCGGGTCTGGAATTCAAACCGAAACCAGAACCAGAACCAGAACCGCTGCTTTAAAATTTAATGGGTTTTGAGCGGTTCCGGATCGGTCTGGATAAAACTAATCCATTAACATCCTTAGTCATACATATATTATGCTTATCAAAACATTTATGATCTTACATGATTATCTTAATTCTCTCTTGGACTATCCATGGTTCAATGTCTTTTTCTCCCAACCTCACCTTAGTGAAGTGAGAATCTATATTATTAACCATATAAATTCACAATTCGTTCTCTAATTTATAACTCAATTACCCAAATACTTGAATAACCTATAAACTCCTGAAACTTTATATTTTATAAACTCTTGAAATATATTATAAATTGTTGGAGCTTATAAGCTCTCTAACATATACTTAGCCAAACACCCCCTATTTCAAGTTTTAGGTCTTAATCGAATTAAACTCATAATATTAATTTAATTCGATACTTCTCATTACATATTAAGCATCTATTTTGTTCTCTGTCTTCACTCCAGCTAAGAAACTACTTACTTCGAATAACGTTCATTCAAGGGAATAGACATAAAATATTACTCCCTCCGAAACATTAAAAGTGACTCGTTTTTTTAGACCATTCCATTAAAAGTGGTTTATTCCAAAAAAAAAAGTACAAACAAAAATATCTCAAATTCCGTGAACTACTACTTTTACACATAAAACATAATTCTTCTTAATCTTCGTGCTTAAAAGTGACCTGCCACTTTTAACGGGTCAGATGGAGTTTTAAATTCGTTGCCCCGCCAACTAAGTTAATTGCTCTAAACCAAGTTGGCAATACATAGATTACCATATAATCTCAATAAGTTATAGCAATCAGAGCTAGCTTTACAACTTGGCCACCATTGCTCAAACCAAACAACTCTTTCAATTTATCTTTTTCCCTTTCTTTTGGTGATGGCATGCAAGTCTATATCTGTCAACAATAAAAAATGATAAACTAGATCCTGATTATGCACAATCAAGATTTGAGTTTTTTCACACAAATATGAGCCGTAAAATGAACTGTTCAGACCGTTGTTTTAGAACAGTCGTTATAATTTCGTACCATCATAAATTTTCATTACAATGAAATGTAAAAAATGCATATTACTTTTTCTAAACAGAGACATTTTTTTGTTGTGCGCCGCAAAAAGAAAATAGGATTTCACTGGCGTATATCACATTGAATAAAGAATTGTGCAGTACAAGAATGTTGGTGATGAATGGAATGAAGAGAGAATTAAAAACATGGATCATCATATCATCTTCTCAAATTTATCGAGCTTCTTCACCTTCTGCATCGATCTAACAAATAGAATGAAGAAAAAACCTGCAACACAGTCAAGTAGATATCTATTTAATTCATACTCATCTCTCTTGATGGATGGAAGAATGCAGAGCAGAGACTTGCCTGCAACTATAAACGAGCCGTTTGCCGCTTCTCGACTGCCTTGAACGCGCAAGGTCAGCCCAAGGTTAAGGAGAATTCCACCTACAACCGTGTATATGGTTCCCATCTGCAGGACGCGTGCTTTCTGAGCTGCTCTTTCTGACTGAAAAGTATGAATCAGGAAGATGGATTGAGATATCATAACGAAATGAAAGCTCTTTCCTTGCAAGATATAGGTTATTGGTACCTCAAGGACACGAACGCGGAGCTTCAAATCTCCAGATTCAAGTTGTTTTACAATGTCTTCAATCTGCTGGATGCGGTAAGGCATGGAGATTGTATGTGATCTTGCCTGAAAAGACACTCAGAACGCGTTACTGGCAAGCAATTCAAAAGGGGGGTTGTTCATAACTAATGCGGATGATGAGAGGAATACATCATCAGCTTGTTTTGATATTTCTTGGACTACTTGTGGTCCTGTGCGCTGATATCTTCTTCCTAAGAGCTCCTGTACATAATGAATCAACACGTTTTATCATATCTCAAAGCTGATGCAGTTAGATTTCAGATGGATAAGGGTACATTATATATCTGCTACAGTAATTAATGCAGAACCTGGGCATATGGTGCAGCAATCTTTGCAAAGGAGAAGTCGGGGTCCAGAGTATAGCCGATGCCTGCAAGAAAGTAATCTCAGTATACACACACACACACACACAGAGAGAGAGAGAGAGAGAGAGAGAGCACCTTCAAGTGTTGAAAATGCTCTGATCAGAAATGTGAAAGTGGAAGGAAACCGGAATGGCTGATCTGTTGCTATAGCAAATAAATCCTGCAAACAAGTACTTTTCCATTATCAATGGAACATGCAGCCACAGCAAGAAGATTGAACGTATTTTGCAAACACAGACTCATTGTTTCCTCCAAAAACATACATCTGAAATGTCTATACTTAATGCTCAACATACATGAAGATGTGATTTATGAACAATGTAAAAAAATAAAAAAAACTCAAGTTTTCATGTAAGGAACCACCTTCATACCTCACCGATTGCTGACAAAGTTTGCTGTTGAGTTATTCTTTTGTTTAGCAGATTATTCAAGAAAAATTGAACTGATCTCCTCACCTGAAATCAGACGCGAGCTCATAATTTTAATCCGTTTATCGATAATGTATGTAATGAATTGTTTAGTGAAGAAGCATACTGATGTCAAATCTCCTGTGGGCTCAAGCGCTCCAAGATCTATCATACTTTGCATAACCTGCAGTAGTCGCTCATGGCTCATGTATTAGCTACTAATATTTGAACATCAATCCTATCAGAACGCAGAATTGAGCACGGATTCAATTCAAACGACCTAGGGCAGCAACAAGAATACAGATGTTAGAAACTCATTCAAAACCATAAGAATGTCTTACCTTTTTTGCATCCTTTTCATAAGCAGCATAGAAGAGATCTGATAGCCTCTCCCTTGTAAAGCTCTTAATGTCTCCCATCATACCAAAGTCATAGTATATTAGTGCTTCATCCCGATCAATAGCAAGATTTCCGGGATGAGGATCAGCATGAAAGAAGCCAGTGTTGAGTATCTAAGAAAATGGAGATGGAAGAGTTTAAAATCTTATAAGAGGAAGATAAAGAAAACAGATTCTGAACTGATTGGAGGAAGCTAACCTGAATCAAGTAGGCTTCAACGGCCGAGATGAAATTTTGGATCGACTATAACCACATGCATCTATCATATCCAATTGGTTTATCTTGATACCTAATCAAATTGGTGAAATTCAAGGCACGATATAGAGTAATTTATGACAACCTAGAATGGATGATTTAGAAAAGAGTAACACCTGGAACGTACTCCAGTGTTAGAACCTTTAATCCTGTATAATCCCAGTAGACCATCTGGCGGTAAAATAGACACATATTTTAAGAAATTAGATGTTATAATGATGTACTATAACTAACAAACCAAAGTTGTAATCAGCATTTGCAAAGATCGAAAAAAATGACATTCTTCAGTTAACAGAACAAGCCTGAAAAATCAGCAAGAACTATAAGTCCTTGAGGAGGAAACATACAGGAACTCGGACCCACTTTATATTCCGAAAATCCCGACGAAATCTATCAGCATTCTTTGCTTCGTTTACGTAATCAATTTCTTCATACAAAATCCTAGAATTTCCATGAACATAAGATATAACAGGTTAATAAGTAAATGCATTACCAATACCAATATAAATCCAAAAGGCAAAAGATGTAATGATCATCTCTTCTCCTCTTTTCATGCTATATTACAAAGGTATTCTATGTTTATCAATGCAAAATGTTTATCCAGATATATATGATGCTATTAGTTTGCAAACTGGTATTATCTTCACATACAACTTACCTGGCGATTCTTCATATATTCCGACCCAGTCCTCGATGGACCACCAAAAGTTTCACTTTTTGAAAGAGTTCGTAATTAGCTTTAGATTTTCTGAAGATCAAGAATGATACTGAAACAATTAAAAGAAATGCAATAGTTATAAAATGTCTAAGACTAACTAGTTATCCATTACGGAGATCAATGTCAAAAGTTTCTTCAACCCTGGTCTTTGAACTTTCACCACCACTTTCTCTCCATTATGCAGGATTGCCCTGTGAACCTAACGATATTAAAAAAGAATACGTCTAAGGTCAGCATAATGTGCTCATTACATGCATATCAAACTATATATAGATTCATTGAGAAATCATAAAGCTTATAATATAAAGCAGAGTTTATATATCTATGTGTGTGGATACATTAACCAAAAATGAAGTAAATTGAATACAGTGAGTAACTTTAAGGTTCAGAATCAGCTTATCTGGTTTGTGTTTCCTATTGTATATATTTTAGAAGTTAGATTTCCTTGAATTTCTGTTAGCATCTGTATCGGTAGCTTTAATGTTCTGTTGCAAGACCATCACCAAAGAGAAAATAACGCACACATTATTTCTTGTTAAAAAATCACATATAACATCACTTGCAGATGAAAGTGTACATGATCTCAGGATGTTCGATTGTATAAACTAGAAAAATAACACTTTGCTATAGATTTAGCGATATAAATCAATTCAAAAGATTGAAGCTATTGGTTATATTTGTAGGGAGAGAGAAGCAAACACCTGACCGAGACTAGCAGCTGCCAGTGGTAGGTCCTCAAACTCCTTGAACAACAAATGAACTGGAGTACCCAATTCCTTTTCGATCAATTTTTTAGCTTTACTTGATGTAAAAGCAGGTACTCTATCCTGATAAGACAGTTTTGGCAAAAGGGCTCAAGAAACACGAAGTCATTATAATATATGAAAGACTTGCAAATCTAAATAAGTTGAAGCAAATTGTAACCTGCAGTTTAGAAAGCTCCTCCACATACTCTTTAGGAAAGATATCAGATCTTGTTGACAGTAACTGCCCGAGTTTGATCAAAGTCGGACCAAGTTGCAGAATACATTCCCTTAACCATGAGGCTGTTTTCCTTCTCCGCTGTTTCTGAAATATAAGCAGAGCTTATGAGATAAAATTCAGAACCGGCTAAACCAAGAAATGATTACATGAACTCACCTGCTTCTCCTCAGAAAAACCAGCTATGTATGTCCATTTTGCATTATCCAAAAGAACACGGATTCGCAGTGAAAGAAGAGAAGACCACACGTCAATAGTTCTTTGAACGGAGTTATAGTTTTCGTTAGCCCAACTAAAACTTTCATCGGAAGGCAAAACTTTTAGCCCTTCAACTGGGGGAAGTTCTTTAGGCCTCGGGGGCCGTGTAGGAACTTTCTTAACCAGGCTCACATGAACACCATTAACCTTCTTTGCAGATCCATTTACAATCTCCAGCTTATCTACAGATGGTGACATTCCCCTTCTGATTTCACTTGTAGGTATCATTTTAACAACTCTGCCATACTTGCTTAATTGTTCTGGTGGCAATTCTCTTTGCATTTGAACTCGAAACCTAGCAAGTTTCCTAGTTTTAACCGTATTGTAGTTTTTCAATGGACCCGAAAAAATAAGATTATATCCTGATCTTCCATGATTCATCATTTCCCCTATGCTGTACCAGTAAGTATCAGAAGCCAATACTGCTGCAGCAGCCATTTAGGGTAGAAAAAACCTGAAAATTTATGGCATCACATTTTTTTTATCAAATCAACAACTTGTACTTGTGAATACAAAATTACACAAAATCAGCCATACTTTCCAAGAAACTCGTGAAAGGTAAATCTTGATTTAACCACTCTACATATTTCAAGAACTATAGCTACTAGAAGTTTGTCGCTCAGAAATGTAGTCAAAACCATCTCTTTCAGTCACCAAAAACCTTAATCCACAAACTAAAGTCAACTGACTAGCTAGAAATGCAACTCACTCTTCCAATCAGTTCATGGGTTACTTCGTCGTTAAAGAAATGATAGATTAATCACAACTATTTTCTAACAACATAGCAGAAACATATATATTTCAAACAAACATTCTTGAAGATTTGTTGTAAAACATCAAGTAAAAACCAAGATCATCACATGAAGCGAAAGGTGTAAGTTTTAGTCAGCTCGCCATAAAGCATAAAGCGAAACCCATAATCAAATAAATCGATAAACTTGAAGTCTTACAGTCGGAAATGGAGGAGAGAAGGAAGAATCACAATCCAGAAGCTGTTGGGCCTCTCCCCTCAACTTCAGTCTTGATGAATGCAATGTTTGAATATAAGGAAGAATGGGACTTCCACTTTCTTGAAATGTCTACCATGTTTGACCCTCAATAGCATTACATTACTTCAAAAATATGTATATTTGTGTCGCATGTGTTGGCTTAGCGTTGAGTAATTAATTTTTGAGGTCAAACTTCTCGAGTTTGAATCCATCATCATGCAATCTTTAATTATTTTTATATTTAATTGATAAAAAATATGTATATTTCAATGTTTATTTAGAAACGTGACTATATTTGAAGATATTGACTTATTCGCAACTCCACGAATATACCATCCGAATTAAAGTGAGTCAATTAAAAAACATTTACAAAGTTGAGATTCTTAAACAAACAAAAAAGGAAAACTAATTGACAGGTAATAGAGTAACGCAATCCAAACTTTCTAGGAAATCCAACCTCTTTGCTCTATCTTACTTCTCTCTCTATTCGATATCTACAAACATATTTTCTTATACTCCTTCAAAATCGTCGTCTCCGTCTCCTCTGATTCCCGACGCCAGGATCGGATTAAGAAAATCGAGGGTCTTAAGTTATATTAAAAAAAAAAGACAACATAAAATAAATGTTCCAAAGTCAATTTCAACATTCATGCTTTATAAGCTAAAAAATTATTTATTATTTTTATAATTAAGATGTTGTAATATATTACTCTTACTTCATAATATATTTAGTCTATCTTGCTGCATAATTGATCTTTTGACGAACTTATTTAACCATTTTTTTTATTATTTGTAATGAAACCAAGTGTTCTATTTCATAATCACTTTCATATTTTCTATTAGACATATTTAGTAAAATAAATTTAAAAAATCTCCTAGACAATAATCACATTAACAATATATTTCATTACATAAAAAACTAAACAAAAGAGTTTTGTTTTGAGAAGCTGATGCTTCAACTTAGTTTATAGATTTTTATAATATATTTTGTATTGATAAATATAGAGATCAACTTAATTTATAATTTTTATAATTAATTTTGTATTAATAAATATAGAGATATGAAAGACAAATTTGGTAATAGAAATTAGATTATAAAAATCAAAAAATAAATAGAGATCTACAAAGAAAGCTATATATATATAAGTTTTATAACATAATCAGTTGTAACAAAAATTTAAAATTAAAACAAAAAGACCAATACAATTTTAGAAAAAACTAGTTAAGGACAAAAAAGTCTCTACAACATAATCAATTAATACAAAACTTAATTTACAACAAAAGGATAAAAAAAAACTCTAAGACATAACTCATTAATACAAAAAATTAAAATTATAACAAAAAGATTTTGCTAGGAGTTAAACTCATGATCATGATATGCTAACAAAGCTTCTACCACTATACTAACATGCTCTTTAATAAAATAAACAATATATATATATATATATATATATATATATAACATTAAAAATAAATATATATACATTATATTATTATTATTCCCATCTTTTATTAAAGTACAGGAGAGCCCAGTGCCCTCTACCCCTTTGGGTCCGCACACTTAATTTGTACTTATATTTATTTATTTTGTCTTACTTATAGAGGGAATTTGCTGCCACTTTTTCTGATGGGGAAATTTAACTAATGTTCTGATCCTGTTAACGACAAACAATAACTGAAAGTGGGACTCCCATAGAGAACCTTTATTGGTGTTCAACATTAACGTTATGTTGCTTTCTCCTTTTTCATTGTTTTTTTTTTTTCGTAAAATATTTCATATTTCAATATTTTTATATACTACTCATTACGTTTTTACTATTTATTTTCGATTTTGGCGAAGACGGCTTTTAATAAATACAATAAGATAAAGTGAATAAAAATAAAACTCACATTATAAGATAGATTATGTGAGTTGAAAAGTGGATTATGTGAGAACTTTTGTAAATAAATGAATTAATTGTGGGAAAAATTAGAGAATTTTATATAGGGCATGTCTATAAAAGAAAAGTAATGTTTTTTATGAACTGACCAAAAGAGAATTAAATGAATATTTTTCAAAGACAGGAGAGTATATGATACTCCTCCGTCCCGCTTAAAACATCTCATTTCTTTTGACACCTGTTATTTAGAAAAATAGATTAGAAGTTAATCACTCTAAATTGCGTGAAGCAGCAACGTGAATGTAAGCATATTGAAAAGAAGTCGCTACCCCATGTGCTTGCTAAAAGTATCTCCTCCAAATTCATAAGTAAATAGGCGCAAAAAGTACTACCGCTTAATTCAAACTTCCAACACTTATATATACATCAAATGACACGATGGTTTCCCCAAATAAGCTTAAATGTTCAGCTATAAGTAAGCTTACAAAATTAGCTATACACAAGTTCACCATCTTCAATGGCTAGAAAAAATCTAACAACTTCACAACGAAATCAAATCGTCCAATGTCTTCTTCAAAACAAAGAAAGAAGGAAACCTTTGAGGAAATTCAATGAAGTTGCAAATGATTTCTAGTGACGACAAAAACAAAGTGAGTCGACTGGTCAGCAAAGAAAGAAACAACAAGATGAAGGTCAAGTCATACAAATGGTACGACAAATATGAATAGAAAAAAGAGAATTCATATTGATTTGGAATCAATAGCAAGTTTAGATCTTTTCAAAAGAGGCACTTTAAGAAAATTAGCAATGAACATCAATTGTAGTAAGAGCACTGTGGGAAGATGGGTGTTAAAGGGGTTGATTAGAGCTCACACTAGTGCTATAGAACCTGACTTAACTTCTCCTAACAAGTTGTTAAGGTTAAGGTTTTCTCTTGAAGCACTAGAAGTTAATAGAATTCTCAAGTCTATCAAATTTAGGAGCATGCATAACACAATTCACATTGATGAAAAATGGTTTTACATAACCAAAGGAACACATAAATTTTATTTGACCCCGGGAGAAGCAGACCTCACAGAACATGTAAGAGTAAGAAATTCATAACCAAGGTCATGTTTATGTGTGCTGTGTGTCGACCTATGTTTGCTGTGGATGAGAGCTTAATATTTGATGGCAAGATAGGCATTTTTCCATTCACACAACAGGTTCCGGCACAAAGAAAAAGCAAAAACAGAGCAGCTGGAACGATTGAAACAAAACCAATAGAATCGATTACTAAAGAGGTGATCAAAAACTGCTTGATAAACCAGGTATGAAAAAGTAATCATTTATGTATGCATTGTAAGAATCCATTACATGAAATGCAGTTAGATTCAAACATAAAGTAGCTATGAAAATTCTGTTAATGTAAGCATTTTTCATTAGTTTAGTTAATGTACAAGTATATTTCATTTCTTTTCTTTTCTTTTTTCCAGATTATACCAGCCATCAAGGCTAAATGGCCAACATGTGCAAGTAAAAATATCTTTATACAACAAGACAATGCAAGACCACATATCAAAAATAATGATCCTGAATTTAGGACAGCAGCATGCTCTGATGGTTTTAACATAATATTGGTACAACAACCACCAAATTCTCCAGATACTAATGTGAATGATTTGGGTTGGTTTAGGGCAATTCAATCAATACAAATTGAGTCAGTAGCCTACACAGTAGATCAATTGGTGAATGCAAGTGGAGTTATCATTTGAACAGCTTATCACCAACAACATCAATAATGTGTTCCTAAGCTCAAAGGTTGTATGATAGAGATTATGAAGGTTAGGGGCCGAATTGCTACAAGATCCCACATATGAAAAAAGGAACACTGATTAGAGAAGAAAGGCTTCCGGTGGACTTGGAAGTTTCAGAGGTTCTAGTACGAGAATGCATAACATATTCGATCGAAGCAAGGAGTTTGGAAGGCATTGGAGATCTAATGAAAGACCTAGGTGTTGCAAGAATTGAAGAATGACAACCTTATTTGAAAAATGACAGCGATAGTAGTTTTTTTGAAGATGGCTGTTAAAGGGACTGAGTTTTGAAGAATGGCAGCCACTATGGTAAATTTTTTTGAAGAGGCAGCCACCATGATAAGAATGAGAGTCACCATGGTTTCCTAATTTTTTTAAAAAAAAAAAAAAAAAGAATGGCAGCCACCATGGAGATCTAATGCTGTAAAGAATGGAAGCTTGGTGATTTTTGAATATGCGTATTAAAGGGACCGATTTTAGAAGAATGACAACCACCAATGCAAGTTTTTGAAGATTGACAAGCACCATGCCAAGTTTTTTTTTGAAGAGGCAGCAGTCACCATGAAGATCTAATGAAAGACCTAGGTATTGCATTGTAAATATTTTGTTATTTGTAAATTGTAAACTTTTGAAGACCATGGTATTGAAAGTCTAATGAAAGACCATGGTTTGAATACTAATTAAATCAGAAACTTTTGAAGAATGACAACCACCATATATGGTTTGAATATTCAAGAGTTTTCTAGATCTACAAATCATCAACACAATATCATTCAAATTATAAGGTTTTACAACAATCACTAAATCAGTCCCTATGAATACACACAAGATCATCATTCACAATTAATAAGCCACAACTCAATCATAAAACCGGTCGCAAATCACAATTAATCAAGACTCACAAGATCGTCAACCAACTATTCAAAAATTATCACAATTAATCACCACACACCACAATTAATGAAGTCTCACAAGATCATCAACCACCGATTCACAAAATTACCACGCTTAATCACCATAATTTTACAAAATCACCACAATTAAGATTTAAAATTAAAACTAAAATAAAGGAGTAGAAATTACCTATTTAAGCAAAGTAGGAACCAAAATTGAAGCATGATTTGCCTTGTTTCGCATCCCCGAGACCATTTATATTCACGCTCCATTTCCTCCACCACATATCCTCTCAGATCGAAAATACTTAATGGAGGGTGGAGACTAAAAAGGCAGAGTCGACTTCCGGCCACGGAGATAGTGTGTCTTCAACCGGTATTGCTGCATAGATTGGCTCTTTTTCACTGTCGACAACGACATCTCCGAGTTTGATTTTAGTGTTCTTCGAACATGCAACTTCGAGAGAGGGAGAGGGCTTGGCTGGTTAGGATACAATTTTTGAGAGAGTGAGAGATGGCTTGGTTAGGTACGATTCCATCTTTGAGAGAGAGATGAAAAAGATTTGGTTTTAAAGGAGGAAGAGAAATGGTTCAGTGAATTGAGCGAGAAAGAGAGATGTTCTTTAGAGTGAAAAAGAGAAATGGTTACGGTTGTTCACAGAGAGAGAAAAGTAAAAAGGTTTGTGATCCAAGAAAAAAGTCAAAGTAATTAATGTGTGTTTAGAGTAGTTGGGCCTATCATCAAAGACAATTAAAGAGCTTAATTGTTTCCTAAAATAGAAATATGACATTTGAAGTGGGACAACCAAAAAAGAAAAATGAGAAGTTTTAAGCGGGACGAATGGAGTAATATAAATGGTGATACACGTGTTATATATAAGAATTTGATCAAATACAAACAATTTTTAAAGTATAAAATAAGAATTATTCAAGTTCTTGATTCGTGAAGATATATGGTGAATTCATCACCTTACTTGATGAATTCAAACACTTGGATTTGAATCCTATGAGGTGAGAATTTTTATTTTTTTGTATTCAGGCACTTTCAATACGAATTCAGACACCTTCACGATAAATTTGGACGATTTTATGAGTTTGTAGTTTATACATTGATGATGATTTTTACAACCATTTTATATCATGAGATTCAAACTCGAGTGTTCGAAATCATTAAGTAAAATGATGAATTCAATGTATATCTTCACAAATTAAAAACTAAAAATAGTTCATATTTTATACTTTAAGATTTGTTTATATTTGATTCATTATATATATATATATATATATATATATATATATATATATATATATATGGAGTTGATCAACGAGAACCACATCTTTTTGCGAACTCTGCGAACCATGACAAGACGTTGAAGATGATGTACAAACGGTAGAAAGTTAGTATAACTAAAACTTTCTAAAATTATTTTGTTGTGCAACAATTTTAGAAAGTTTTCGTTATGCACAACTTTATACCGCTTTTGTGCAATATCTTCAACGCCATATGCATGGTTCTCAAGTTCTAAAAAGATGAGTTCTCACCGGATCCAACCCCTATATATATATATAGAGAGAGTTTGGTTCAAATGAGAACCATTCTTATCCTAAAACTAAGAACCAAATGAATTTGTTATGAAAGTTGATGAATCCGCTGAGAAACTTAATGAATTCAACAATTCGTAATTTTTCACCCGGTTCGAATCCCATGAGGGACTAAAATTTTATTTTTTTGATTCAAGAACTTTTCCAAATGGATTCATCAACTTTACCGTGAATTCATCATTTTATGGTTCTCACGCTCTCAATAAAAATGGTTCTCACGTTAACCCTTCCATATATATATATATATAGTTTGTTCAATGAGAACTATTTTTATTCTAAAACTAAGAACCAAATGAATTGCGATGAAGTTGATGAATCCGCTGAGAAAGTTAATGAATTCAAAATTCAAAATTTTTCACCCCGGTTCGAATCCCATGCGGGTGAAAATTCTTTTTTTGGATTTAGTAACTTTCCCAGTATTATTAACTTTTATAGTGAATTCATCATTTTTTTTTTCACGTTTACGATAAAAGTGGTTCTCACGTTAACCCTTCCCTATATATTAACGTGAGAACCATTGAGAACGTAAAGTTAAATGATGAATTATCAGAAGTTGATGAATCCGTTGGAAAATTATCAATAAAAAATATAATTTTCTCTCTTCATGGGATTCAACCCTAAGGAATTTTTTGATTTTTAAATTCAAGAATTTATCAAACAGATTCATCAACTTTCATAGCGAATTCATTTAGTTTTTAGTTTTAGGATAAAATTGTTCTCATTCAACCTAACTCTCTATATATATAATCAATAGTGAATATTACATGTAGGGATCTCAATGGGTGGGTTTTACTCGAACCGATCCGGAACCGCTCAAAACCCATTAAATTTTAAAGCAGCCGGTTCGCTTCGGTTCCTGCTCTGCACCGCTTTAGACCCGCACTGCTCGGATCCATAGTTTGACGGTCCGTCCGTCCGGTCCGGATCTCGATTGTTCCGCAACCGCATCCAATACTTATTTATTAGATTCGTCCGAGTAAACCTGCCTATCGACGAGCCTAAGTTTAAATAGCTTGTCAATGAGCTAGTTTTATCCATATCGATTCAAAATCATTCATAACACATTAAATTATAAAACAACGATTTCGGTTCTAGTTGTAATACCCGTATTTCACAATGTAGATTAACCCATAATTAAGATCTCATTAAGAAGGAATTGCATCCTTAAGAAAGAGTTGGTTGTTAGAAGCTTTGCATTAAGCTTCGAGTCGAGACGATAGAATTTCGAGCAGATTTGAGATAGAATCGAGATAAGATCCTTAAATCTAGTCGAACATAAGAAGACCTAGATTTAAATAGTCTTGATATGATAGATACATGCTCAACGAAGTCTTGATTTTAAAATTGAGAATTTCAAAATTTACGTTTTTATGACGCTTTCTGCGTTTGCCGATTAAGCTCGGATGAAGAGCAAAATATTTAAAATGGTTTTTAAGGTCAAAAATATGTTTAATAAGTATATTTTGATATTTATGAGTAAATATTGAGGTTAAAAGTAGAGATTCAAAAAGAGGTTATTTTATCGGATAATTAGCGTCGATTTCTTGCGATAAAAACGTTATGTTTTATTCTACAATATTTATAATTATTTTCTACAACAAAAGTGATTATTTTATATTAAAGAAAATGAGAAAAGAAAAGGAAAGAAAAATGTTTCTAGAATATGGTGATTAATCACCTTAAATAAAGAAAATGAAAAATAAAGTTATTTATTACATAATATAAAGTTTATACTTTAGACTTTTCAACATGATTTCTCCCTCATTTCTCTCCCTCACTCACGGTTACACACACACACACACACACACATTTTCACATGTTAATTTTCAGCATTTGGGGGTTCAAAAAATAGGAAGATCCGACCGTTGGATTTTCGATCGGTCTTCGAATAGAGGTATAATCTCGTACCGAGAACGCATCTACGGTTTTAAATTTTTAAAAACATGATCATATGTTGAAATCAGATTTTTGGTCATTATGTATTGATTATGATTGATTATGTTTCGTTGATTATTTATGAATATTATGATAGATTCGACGTAATGCATCGCTTAACGTTAATTTGTGGACTATATATTTATTGTTTGGAATTCCTAAAATTTTCAAAATGGGAGGCATGGATCTTGAATTTATGATATTGTTATGATTGAATTTTCTTCATATATATGTTATTGGATTGATATAAATGTGTTTGGAACAAGAAAACGTTTGAAATCGAAACTATGTTGAAATTCCCAAATTGGCGAAAACCCTAAGTCTTATGATGTTGAAATTTTGATTTTATTTGATCATTTTGACTTCATATTTGGATTCTATGATATGAATAAAGCCTAAAATGATTTATTTGGATTTTTCCACGATGTATTCAAAAACGGTAAAATTTTAGTTTGTCGATTTAAAATTTGTTTTAATGCCAAAGCTTTGATCCTTATATTTCATTGATAAAATGATGATATTTAAAGATAGTTGAGCATGTATATAGGTTCGTTGGTGTTAGATGACGCCTCACGTGAATTTTCGACGTTAGACCTTAAGTGACGCCTTAAGGGATTTTCGACGATGGCTAAGATAAGATGATCAAGCTTGTTGTCGAGTTTCCTATGTATATTGAGACATATGGTGATGAATTGATGGAGTTTGGGCTATGTTTGGTTGATCCGGTGTTGATTTGGCGATGCGCTTTATAAAGCGTTCTGTTGTAAAATTTCGATAGAATTTGGTTATTAATAAGATGTTAGAGGATGCAATGACCCAAGTTTTGATAGACCATAGTGTCTTAGATTTGATATCGAGAAGATATAGTTGTGTCGACGACTAAGATGATTAATGTTCTTGTTTGGCTCTTGATAGGCTTTTATGCCGTTTTATATGGATTGATGGACCAAATGGGATAAAGAAAGAATTGGAATTGGGAATTAGTTCCTTAGCTCTAAGGAACATCCAGCGGGTATAAGTATTTTCTGTAATAATATGCTTATGCTTTTATATACTTTCAAATGATATGATATGCTTTGGCATGAAAATAATATGAGATTTTATGATATGCATTTAATCGCATTGTTTTGAAAGTTGATCGACTTGCAAAGTTTTGAGCACGAGCATAAGCATAATGCACTACCTATCCACGGAAAGAAAGAAAAGAAAGAAATTACCGACGTCGGGTATGACCGAAGTTGAGATCCTTCGGACCAACTCGGTATGTGAGTTAAAGTGTGTTGAGGAGAGGCTTACCTCGGATCAACACAAAGAAAATACGTGGATATGGGAAGGAAAGAAAGATGATGCAGATATGAAACATGCATATGCATATGATATGATGATATGATGATACAATGTAATGTGCATGCATGAACAGAGTTTGAGAAGCATTATGCGGTAATTTCAATAAAATCCTCGATAAATTTATTTTATTTCAAGTCAAATTTATAGCTCTAAAAGCAAATTTTAAATGTTTTTGCGTGTACCCATCGAGTGCATTTAGACTCACGCCCGCATATGTTTCTAAATATGCAGTCGAAATGAGAGAATGTTGGTATCGAATGTCGCAAAGAGCTTCTTTAAGTAATTTGATTCATGATAATATTGAGAATTTGTTGATGTTATTCATTCGATGTTCACATGTCTTGATGCCCAGAGAATTATGTCTTCACACATAATTCTCAACCACATTTTTCGTTGCTGAGCTCTGGCCTTACTTGCTTATGTGATCATGTCCAATGTTCGATGAACAAGGATTTCTCGAATGCTCAGAATGGTTTTCGTTGGATTCAATATTATTCGGTTGAATCGTTGTCATTCCATGTTTTAAATTGTTGATAAACCCTTCTGGTTGACAAAACATTCCTGGAAACCTACTTTACATTTCACCTCTTGAAACCGTAAATGTTAGATTTATTTATGACAAAAGTTATATTCGTCTTTTCTCTTGACATATGTTTGAGCCATGGTCGTTAAATTTTCTTCTTAACCCCGAGTCACGGCCTAATTACCTGATTAGGTAGTCGGGTCGCGATGTAATGGTATCGAGAGCGCTGAGTTCGAACCGTGAGTCTTTGTAAAATTGTGTAATTTTTGCACACTCTTGAAATCTTAGCATGCAAATTCTTTCAAATCCTTGTACAGTTGTGTATAGTCTTAAATTCTACATTCAAGAATCCTTGTGAGTCTTGTGCAGTTTGTGCACTTTGAGCATATAAATTTCTTTGTCCGACTGCTTTGAGAAATTAAGTTTATGGAGTCAATTGTTCGACTCTATCTTGAGACTCTAAGTTATGGAATCGCTTGTTTGATTCGAATCGAATATGAGTAAAGAGTCGCTTGTTCGTAAGAGAAGCTCAAGATTCGATTCCGCCATCTCTAGCTCAACAGTAAAGGTTTATGCTTATGATTATGGTTATCATAGTTGATGATTAAATATGTGTATGTTTAAAATGAATATTGCTTATTGAATGAAGTTGAAAAGAAATCATGAGAAAGAAAAGATGGCGTAACAATATGAATAAGTTTTCTACACGAGTTCGAGTATTGTTTTATCTTCGATGACGAGGATCGCTTGGACAACTTAGAAGAGTATGATTTGTTTGTCGTCGTCCGTTGTTGTTATCTCGTTGTCGACGCTACGCTGTAACCGCTTCGCTTATATTCGCCAAGAAGATCAAAGAGAATTCCTATCCATACGCATCGACGAGCGGTATACCTTAGACAATTTCTCATTTGATTCTATCGATTGCGGAAAGAGACGCTTGAGTAAGACGATCGAGATTTGATGGAAAATTTCATTGATCTCTTTATTGCCTAAAGAGTGACAAGATTGGGTTGTTGTCATTGCCATTGATTATGTTAGGTCCGGCTTTATTGTTTTAAGCAAATTGATCCTCTAGACTCCTAGTTACCATAAAATTTCAATATTTGGTTCATTCGAGCCCTCCCTTTGATTCATTTTTCCTATTGCAACTGCTTCAGCTTGTTCATCAACTTCGCTTGGTTGAAAAATTTCTTCTCCAATGGAGGATGATGATGGTGAAAATCTTGAAACCAAAGATGTTAAATCTTTTATGCCCGAGCATAATACTAGCACCTTATTCTAAAACTGTAGTCTTCCTTATCAAACGCCACTAGTTATGTCTAAATCGATGTAGATCTTGTACAAATTGATTATTCTTAAATCGATATTGAAATTGCCCTTATTGATTTAGATTGTATCAGATTTGTTTGTCGGAGATATCCAAGCATCCATATACAAAACTCAGATGACAAAATTATTCTTTGTTTGTGGAAGTCTTCAGAGAGACAAATTCCTTTCCTTGAGATCTATAAGATCATTTTGCTATCCAACTATTTCATTTCACATCATAACTTTGTGATAAGCAATTTTGAAGATTTGCGATCTGAGTCTGTTTTCAATTGAAAACCTTTTTCCTGATTTTGGATAAGAAAAATATGCTGCATTTGGCATTCATTCGCAATGCAAGACATCACCCGTAAAAGAAATTCTCATTCATTATTCTGAAGAGGATAAATAAGAAAGCACAGTTCTTTTCAAAACTTACTTGTACCTTCTCTTCTTAAACCGATTATAGAATTGCAGAATCTTTCGGTGTCAAAATCTTTTATCCTTTAATGAAGTGGATAACCCAGTTGATATTAAAGAACGAGTTCACTTCGTTGAACAAGTTTTCAAGTTTTGGAGAACTCTGATCAGGAATATCTCCTATGTATATCGTTAGTGTTAAAGGATCGACAGTTTTGATGAAGAGTACGTCGAAAAGTTCTTTCCTCCGAGTACTTAAAGAATTTTACGCGAGAGCAATTCAAAGAAGAATTTTACGAAAAGTGTATACCTCGGAATTCTGCAAACAGAACGAGATTTAGTTTACGAGTATGAAGCAGAGAAAGAAGATTGTCGCATTATAAGGTCGTGAATTCTGCAGATCAATTCGTGATGCTCTTTATAAAGTTGAAAAGATGAGAAGACATACGTGTTGGTTACCAAATCGAAGCGTAGGTGACAATCGATCGACTCACAAAATACGATTATGTTATTCTGACTCTTATCACGTATGGAGCTGACAAGTTAACTCAAGTGTACGTTTGAAAGATAGTATATTTACATGAAGTACTCGTCTCAATCATCTCGAACAGAGACTCCAAGTTTACATCTCGTTTTAGACGAGTTTGCAATAAAGATGGATACAAGATCGAATTGCAGTGCAGCTTTCTATCCGCAATAGATGGTCAATTTGAAAGGACCATTCAGATGTTAGAAGACGAGATCAGAACCGCGATTTATGTGATGCTCTATGAAGTCATCTACGACATAAAGTGTAGATCGTCGTTTTATTAAAACGCATTCGAAGAAGAAAGTGTTTGGACCAGTCATGATTAAAGAGGTCGTCATAATCGTACGATAAGTAAAGACAAGAATCCAAGAAGTTATCGAGATGTATCGAACTGTACGAGATTCAGAAAGATTCGCTAATCACCTACAGATTAGCATTGTCTCCGAGTTCAAAAATATTCACGATGTGTTCTATATGCCACAGATACAAAGCTATGTGTTTAATTCAAAACACATGACACATTAAGAGAGCAAATGTTCGTGAACAAGATTTAAGCTATGAAAGAAAGCCAGAATGCGTCTTAAATCGACATGGAAGTATGATGATTTAGAAGAGACGACATGGAAGTTAAAGATCGATGATAAAGAAGTTGCTCGAGCTTTTGTCGACGTGCAAATTTCGAGGACTAAATTTTGTAAGGGGTGAGAATGTAATACCCGTATTTACAATGTAGATTAACCCATAATTAAGATCTCATTAAGAAGGAATTGCATCCTTAAGAAAGAGTTGGTTAAGTTAGAAGCTTTTGCATTAAGCTTCGAGTCGAGACGATAGAATTTCGAATGATTTGAGATAGAATCGAGATAAGATCCTTAAATCTAGTCGAACATAAGAAGACCTAGATTTAAATAGTTTTGATATGATAGATAAATGCTCAACGAAGTCTTGATTTCGAAAATTGAGAATTTCAAAATTTACGTTTTATGACGTCGCGTTGGCTATTTATTAAGCTCGGATGAAGAGCAAAATATTTAAAATGGTTTTAAGGTCAAAATATGTTTAATAAGTATATTTTGATATTTATGAGTAAATATTGAGGTTAAAAGTAGAGATTCAAAAGAGGTTATTTTATCGGATAATTAGCGCCGATTTCATGATAAAAACGTTATGTTTTATTCTACAATATTTATAATTATTTTCTACAACAAAAGTGATTATTTTATATTAAAGAAAATGAGAAAAGAAAAGGAAAGAAAAATGTTTCTAGAATATGGTGATTAATCACCTTAAATAAAGAAAATGAAAATAAAGTTATTTATTACATAATATAAAGTTTATACTTTAGACTTTTCAACATGATTTCTCCTCATTTCTCTCCTCACTCACGGTTACACACACACACACACACACACATTTTCACATGTTAATTTTCAGCATTTGGGGTTCAAAAATAGGAAGATCCGACCGCTGGATTTTCGATCGGCCTTCTATCAGGTATAATCTCGCATCGAGAACGCATCTACGGTTTTAAATTTTAAAAACATGATCATATGTTGAAATCAGATTTTTGGTCATTATGTATTGATTATGATTGATTATGTTTTGTTGATTATTTATGAATATTATGATAGATTCGACGTGTACGTACTGCTTAACGTTGAATTTGTGGACTATATATTTATTGTTTGGAATTCCCTAAAATTTTCGAAAAGGGAGGCATGGATCTTGAATTTATGATATTTTTATGATTGAATTGTCTTCATATATATGTTATTGGATTGATATAAATGTGTTTGGAACAAGAAAAACGTTTGAAATCGAAACTATGTTGAAATTCCCAAATTGGCCGAAAACCCTAAGTCTTATGATGTTGAAATTTTGATTTTATTTGATCATTTTGACTTCATATTTGATTCTATGATATGAATAAAGCCTAAAATGATTTATTCGGATTTTTCCACCGACGATTCAAAAACGGTAAAATTTTAGTTTGTCGTGAAAATTTGTTTTAATGCCAAAGCTTTGATCCTTATATTTCATTGATAAAATGATGATATTTAAAGATAGTTGAGCATGTATATAGGTTCGTTGGTGTTAGATGACGCCTCACGTGAATTTTCGACGTTAGACCTTAAGTGACGCCTTAAGGGATTTTCGGACGATGGCTAAGATAAGATGATCAAGCTTGTTGTTGAGTTTCCTATGTATATTGAGACATATGGTGATGAATTGATGGAGTTTGGGCTATGCTTGGTTGATCCGGTGTTGATTTGGCGATGCTTTTTATAAACGTTATTACCGAAATTTCGATAGAATTTGGTTATTAATAAGATGTTAGAGGATGCAATGACCCAAGTTTTGATAGACCATAGTGTCTTAGATTTGATATCGAGAAGATATAGTTGTGTCGACGACTAAGATGATTAATGTTCTTGTTTGGCTCTTGATAGGCTTTTATGCCGTTTTATATGGATTGATGGACCAAATGGGATAAAGAAAGAATTGGAATTGGGAATTAGTTCCTTAGCTCTAAGGAACATCCAGGTGGGTATAAGTATTTTCTGTAATAATATGCTTATGCTTTTATATACTTTCAAATGATATGATATGCTTTGGCATGAAAAATAATATGAGATTTTATGATATGCATTTAATCGCATTGTTTTGAAAGTTGATCGACTTGCAAAGTTTTGAGCATGAGCATAAGCATAATGCACTACCTATCCACGGAAAAGAAAGAAAAGAAAGAAATTACCGACGTCGGGTATGACCAAGTTGAGATCCTTCGGACCAACTCGGTATGTGAAGTTAAAGTGTGTTGAGGAGGAGGCTTACTCCTCGATCAACACAAAGAAAATACGTGGATATGGGAAGGAAAGAAAGATGCATGCATATATGAAACATGCATATGCATATGATATGATGATATGATGATACAATGTAATGTGCATGCATGAACAGAGTTTGAGAAGCATTATGTGTAATTTCAATAAAATCCTCGCATAAATTTATTTTATTTCAAGTCAAATTTATAGCTCTAAAAGCAAATTTTAAATGTTTTCATGTACCCACCGAGTGCATTTTAGACTCACGCCCGCATATGTTTCTAAATATGCAGTCGAAATGAGAGAATGTTGGTATCGAATGTCACGCAGCGAGCTTCTTTAAGTAATTTGATTCATGATAATATTGAGAATTTGTTGATGTTATTCATTCGATGTTCACATGTTTGATGCCCGAGAATTATGTCTTCACACATAATTCTCAACCACATTTTTCGCTGTCGAGCTCGCCTTACTTGCTTATGTGATCATGTCCAATGTTCGATGAACAAGGATTTCTCGAATGCTCAGAATGGTTTTCGTTGGATTCAATATTATTCGGTTGAATCGTTGTCATTCCATGTTTTAAATTGTTGATAAACCCTTTTGGTTGACAAAACATTCCTCGAAACCTACTTTACATTTCACCTCTCAAACCGTAAATGTTAGATTTATTTATGACAAAAGTTATATTCGTCTTTTCTCTTGACATATGTTTGAGCCATGGTCGTTAAATTTTCTTCTTAACCCCGAGTCACGGCCTAATTACCTGATTAGGTAGTCGGGTCGTGATGTAATGGTATCGAGAGCGCTTTGAGTTCAAACCGTGAGTCTTTGTAAATTGTGTAATTTTTGCACGCCTCAAATCTTAGCATGCAAATTCTTTCAAATCCTTGTACAGTTGTGTATAGTCTTAAATTCTACATTCAAGAATCCTTGTGAGTCTTGTGCAGTTTGTGCACTTTGAGCATATAAATTTCTTTGTGCCGACTGCTTGAGAAATTAAGTTTATGGAGTCAATTGTTCGACTCTCATCTCGAGACTCTAAGTTATGGAATCGCTTGTTTGATTCTCAATCGAATATGAGTAAAGAGTCGCTTGTTCGTAAGAGAAGCTCAAGATTCGATTCCGCCATCTCTAGCTCAACAGTAAAGGTTTATGCTTATGATTATGGTTATCATAGTTGATGATTAAATATGTGTATGTTTAAAATGAATATTGCTTATCGAAATGAAGTTGAAAAGAAATCATGAGAAAGAAAAGACGGCGAACAATATGAATAAGTTTTCACACGAGTTCGAGTATTGTTTTTATCTTCGATGACGAGGATCGCTTGGACAACTTAGAAGAGTATGATTTGTTTGTCGTCATTCCGTTGTTGTTATCTCGTTGTCGACGCTACGCTTGTAACCGCTTCGCTTATATTCGCCAAGAAAGATCAAAGAGAATTCCTATCCATACGCATCGATGAGCGGTATACCTTAGACTAATTTCTCATTTGATTCTATCGATTATGGAAAGAGACGCTTGAGTAAGACGATCGAGATTTGATGGAAAATTTCATTGATCTCTTTATTGCCTAAAGAGTGACAAGATTGGGTTGTTGTTGTTGCCATTGATTATGTTAGGTCCGCTTTATTGTTTTAAGCAAATTGATCCTCTAGACTCCTAGTTACCATAAAATTTCAATATTTGGTTCATTCGAGCCCTCCTTTGATTCATTTTTCCCTATTATTAACTGCTTCAGCTTGTTCATCAACTTCATTGGTTGAAAAATTTCTTCTCCAATGGAGGATGATGATGGTGAAAATCTTGAAACCAAAGATGTTAAATCTTTATGCCCGAGCATAATACTAGCACCTTATTCTAAAACTAGAGTCTTCCTTATCAAACGCCACTAGTTATGTCTAAATCATGTAGATCTTGTACAAATTGATTATTCTTAAATCGATATTGAAATTGCCCTTATTGATTTAGATTGTATCAGATTTGTTTGTCGGAGATATCCAAGCATCCATATACAAAACTCAGATGACAAAATTATTCTTTGTTTGTGGAAGTCTTCAGAGAGACAAATTCCTTTCCTTGAGATCTATAAGATCATTTTGCTATCCAACTATTTCATTTCACATCATAACTTTGTGATAAGCAATTTTGAAGATTTATGATCCGAGTCTGCTTTCAATTGAAAACCTTTTTCCCGATTTTGGATAAGAAAAATATGCTGCATTTTGGCATTCATTTGCAATGCAGTACATCACCCAGAAAAAGAAATTCTCATTCATTATTCTGAAGAGGATAAATAAGAAAGCACGCTTCTTTTCAAAACTTACTTGTACCTTCTTCTTAAACCGATTATAGAATTGCAGAATCTTTCTGTCAAAATCTTTTATCCTTTAATGAAGTGGATAACCCAATTGATATTAAAGAACGAGTTCACTTGCTGAACAAGTTTTCAAGTTTTGGAGAACTTTGATCAGGAATATCTCCTATGTATATCGTTAGTGTTAAAGGATCGACAGTTTTGATGAAGAGTACGTCGAAAAGTTCTTTCCTCCGAGTACTTAAAGAATTTTACGCGAGAGCAATTCAAAGAAGAATTTTACTGAAAAGTGTATACCTCGGAATTCGCAAATGTAATCGAGATTTAGTTTACGAGTATGAAGCAGAGAAAGAAGATTGTCGCATTATAAGGTCGTGAATTCTGCAGATCAATTCGTGATGCTCTTTATAAAGTTGAAAAGATGAGAAGACATACGTGTTGGTTACCAAATCGAAGCGTAGGTGACAATCGATCGACTCACAAAATACGATTATGTTATTCTGACTCTTATCACGTATGGAGCTGACAAGTTAACTCAAGTGTACGTTTGAAAGATAGTATATTTACATGAAGTACTCGTCTCAATCATCTCGAACAGAGACTCCAAGTTTACATCTCGTTTTAGACGAGTTTGCAATAAAGATGGATACAAGATCGAATTGCAGTGCAGCTTTCTATCCGCAATAGATGGTCAATTTGAAAGGACCATTCAGATGTTAGAAGACGAGATCAGAACCGCGATTTATGTGATGCTCTATGAAGTCATCTACGACATAAAGTGTAGATCGTCGCTTTATTAAAACGCATTCAAGAAGAAAGTGTTTGGACCACCATGATTAAAGAGGTCGCCATAATCGCATTTAAAGTAAAGACAAGAATCCAAGAAGTTATCGAGATGTATCGAATCGCACGAGATTCAGAAAGATTCGCTAATCACCTACAGATAAGCATTGTCTCCGAGTTCAAAAATATTCACGATGTGTTCTATATGCCACAGATACAAAGCTATGTGTTTAATTCAAAACACATGACACATTAAGAGAGCAAATGTTCGTGAACAAGATTTAAGCTATGAAAGAAAGCCAGAATGCGTCTTAAATCGACATGGAAGTATGATGATTTAGAAGAGACGACATGGAAGTTAAAGATCAGATGATAAAGAAGTTGCTCGAGCTTTTGTCGACGTACAAATTTCGAGGACTAAATTTTTATAAGGGTGAGAATGTAATACCCGTATTGTAATGTAGATTAACCCATAATTAAGATCTCATTAAGAAGGGAATTGCATCCTTAAGAAAGAGTTGGTTGTTAGAAGCTTTTGCATTAAGCTTCGAGTCGAGACGATAGAATTTCGGCAGATTTGAGATAGAATCGAGATAAGATCCTTAAATCTAGTCGAACATAAGAAGACCTAGATTTAAATAGTTTTGATATGATAGATAAATGCTCAACGAAGTCTTGATTTCGTAAAATTGAGAATTTCAAAATTTACGCTTTTATGACGCTTGCTTTGCCGATTAAGCTCGGATGAAGAGCAAAATATTTAAAATGGTTTTAAGGTCAAAATATGTTTAATAAGTATATTTTGATATTTATGAGTAAATATTGAGGTTAAAAGTAGAGATTCAAAAGAGGTTATTTTATCGGATAATTAGCGCCGATTTCGCGATAAAAACGTTATGTTTTATTCTACAATATTTATAATTATTTTCTACAACAAAAGTGATTATTTTATATTAAAGAAAATGAGAAAAGAAAAGGAAAGAAAATGTTTCTAGAATATGGTGATTAATCACCTTAAATAAAGAAAATGAAAAATAAAGTTATTTATTACATAATATAAAGTTTATACTTTAGACTTTTCAACATGATTTCTCCCTCATTTCTCTCCCTCACTCACGGTTACACACACACACACACACACATTTTCACATGTTAATTTTCAGCATTTGGGGTTCAAAATAGGAAGATCCGATCATTGATTTTCGATCGGCCTTCTATCAGAGGTATAATCTCGCATCGAGAACGCATCTACGGTTTTAAATTTTTAAAAACATGATCATATGTTGAAATCAGATTTTTGGTCATTATGTATTGATTATGATTGATTATGTTTTGTTGATTATTTATGAATATTATGATAGATTCGACGTGTACGTACTGCTTAACGTTGAATTTGTGGACTATATATTTATTGTTTGGAATTCCCTAAAATTTTCGAAAAAGGGGAGGCATGGATCTTGAATTTATGATATTTTTATGATTTAATTGTCTTCATATATATGTTATTGGATTGATATAAATGTGTTTGGAACAAGAAAAACGTTTGAAATCGAAACTATGTTGAAATTCCCAAATTGGCCGAAAACCCTAAGTCTTATGATGTTGAAATTTTGATTTTATTTGATCATTTTGACTTCATATTTGGATTCTATGATATGAATAAAGCCTAAAATGATTTATTCGGATTTTTCCGCCGACGTATTCAAAAACGGTAAAATTTTAGTTTGTCGGCGAAAATTTGTTTTTAATGCCAAAGCTTTGATCCTTATATTTCATTGATAAAATGATGATATTTAAAGATAGTTGAGCATGTATATAGGTTCGTTGGTGTTAGATGACGTCTCACGTGAATTTTCGACGTTAGACCTTAAGTGACGCCTTAAGGGATTTTCGACGATGGCTAAGATAAGATGATCAAGCTTGTTGTTGAGTTTCCTATGTATATTGAGACATATGGTGATGAATTGATGGAGTTTGGGCTATGCTTGGTTGATCCGGTGTTGATTTGGCGATGCGCTTTATAAAGCTATTACCGAAATTTCGATAGAATTTGGTTATTAATAAGACGTTAGATATGCAATGACCCAAGTTTTGATAGACCATAGTGTCTTAGATTTGATATCGAGAAGATATAGTTGTGTCGACGACTAAGATGATTAATGTTCTTGTTTGGCTCTTGATAGGCTTTTATGCCGTTTTATATGGATTGATGGACCAAATGGGATAAAGAAAGAATTGGAATTGGGAATTAGTTCCTTAGCTCTAAGGAACATCCAGGTGGGTATAAGTATTTTCTGTAATAATATGCTTATGCTTTTATATACTTTCAAATGATATGATATGCTTTGGCATGAAAAATAATATGAGATTTTATGATATGCATTTAATCGCATTGTTTTGAAAGTTGATCGACTTGCAAAGTTTTGAGCACGAGCATAAGCATAATGCACTACCTATCCACGAAAAGAAAGAAAAGAAAGAAATTACCGACGTCGGGTATGACCGGTTGAGATCCTTCTGACCAACTCGGTATGTGAAGTTAAAGTGTGTTGAGGAGGAGGCTTACCCTCGATCAACACAAAGAAAAATACGTGGATATGGGAAGGAAAGAAAGATGCATGCAGATATGAAACATGCATATGCATATGATATGATGATATGATGATACAATGTAATGTGCATGCATGAACAGTAGTTTGAGAAGATTATGTGTAATTTCAATAAAATCCCCGATAAATTTATTTTATTTCAAGTCAAATTTATAGCTCTAAAAGCAAATTTTAAATGTTTTCGCGTGTACCCACCGAGTGCATTTTAGACTCACGCCCGCATATGTTTCTAAATATGCAGTCGAAATGAGAGAATGTTGGTATCGAATGTCGCAGCAGCGAGCTTCTTTAAGTAATTTGATTCATGATAATATTGAGAATTTGTTGATGTTATTCATTCGATGTTCACATGTTCGATGCCCGCAGAATTATGTCTTCACACATAATTCTCAACCACATTTTCGTTGTCGAGCCTCGCCTTACTTGCTTATGTGATCATGTCCAATGTTCGATGAACAAGGATTTCAATGCTCGTAATGGTTTTCGCTGATTCAATATTATTCGTTGAATCGTTGTCATTCCATGTTTTAAATTGTTGATAAACCCTTCGTCGACAAAACATTCCCGAAACCTACTTTACATTTCACCTTCAAACCGTAAATGTTAGATTTATTTATGACAAAAGTTATATTCGCTTTTCTCTCGACATATGTTTGAGCCATGGTCGTTAAATTTTCTTCTAACCCGAGTCACGCCTAATTACCCGATTAGGTAGTCGGGTCGCGATGTAATGGTATCGAGCGCTGAGTTCGAACCCGTGAGTCTTTGTAAATTGTGTAATTTTGCACGCCTGAAATCTTAGCATGCAAATTCTTTCAAATCCTCAGACAACAGTGTATAGTCTTAAATTCTACATTCAAGAATCCTTGTGAGTCTTGTGCGCTTTGTGCACTTTGAGCATATAAATTTCTTTGTCAGGCCGACTGCTTGAGAAATTAAGTTTATGGAGTCAATTGTTCGACTCTCATCTCGAGACTCTAAGTTATGGAATCGCTTGTTTGATTCTCAATCGTAATATGAGTAAAGAGTCGCTTGTTCGTAAGAGAAGCTCAAGATTCGATTCCGCCATCTCTAGCTCAACAAAAGGTTTATGCTTATGATTATGGTTATCATAGTTGATGATTAAATATGTGTATGTTTAAAATGAATATTGCTTATCGAAATGAAGTTGAAAAGAAATCATGAGAAAGAAAAGATGGCGTAACAATATGAATAAGTTTTCTACACGAGTTCGAGTATTGTTTTTATCTTCGATGACGAGGATCGCTTGGACAACTTAGAAGAGTATGATTTGTTTGTCGTCGTCCCGTTGTTGTTATCTCGCTGTCGACGCTACGCTGTAACCGCTTCGCTTATATTCGCCAAGAAAGATCAAAGAGAATTCCTATCCATACGCATCGACGAGCGGTATACCTTAGACTAATTCTCATTCGATTCTATCGATTATGGAAAGAGACGCTTGAGTAAGACGATCGAGATTTGATGGAAAATTTCATTGATCTCTTTATTGCCTAAAGAGTGACAAGATTGGGTTGTTGTCACTTGCCATTGATTATGTTAGGTCCGCTTTATTGTTTTAAGCAAATTGATCCTCTGACTCCTAGTTACCATAAAATTTCAATATTTGGTTCATTCGAGCCCTCCTTTCGATTCATTTTTCCCTATCACAAATCTGCTTTCATTGTTCATCAACTTCAGCTTGGTTGAAAATTTCTTCCAATGGAGGATGATGATGGTGAAAATCTCAAACCAAAGATGTTAAATCTTTTATGCCCGAGCATAATACTAGCACCTTATTCTAAAACTAGAGTCTTCCTTATCAAACGCCACTAGTTATGTCTAAATCGATGTAGATCTTGTACAAATTGATTATTCTTAAATCGATATTGAAATTGCCCTTATTGATTTAGATTGTATCAGATTTGTTTGTCGGAGATATCCAAGCATCCATATACAAAACTCAGATGACAAAATTATTCTTTGTTTGTGGAAGTCTTCAGAGAGACAAATTCCTTTCCTTGAGATCCATAAGATCATTTTGCTATCCAACTATTTCATTTCACATCATAACTTTGTGATAAGCAATTTTGAAGATTTATGATCCGAGTCTGCTTTTCAATTGAAAACCTTTTCCCGATTTTGATAAGAAAATATGTCTGATTTTGGCATTCATTTGCAATGCAAGACATCACCCGTAAAAAGAAATTCTCATTCATTATTCAAGAGGATAAATAAGAAAGCACGCTTCTTTTCAAAACTTACTTGTACCTTCTTCTTAAACCGATTATAGAATTGCAGTATCTTTCGTGTCAAAATCTTTTATCCTTTAATGAAGTGGATAACCCGCTTGATATTAAAGAACGAGTTCACTTCGCTGAACAAGTTTTCAAGTTTTGGAGAACTTTGATCGTGAATATCTCCTATGTATATCGTTAGTGTTAAAGGATCGACGCTTTGATGAAGAGTACGTCGAAAAGTTCTTTCCTCCGAGTACTTAAAGAATTTTACGAGAGCAATTCAAAGAAGAATTTTACGAAAAGTGTATACCTCGAATTCGCAAATGTAACTAGATTTAGTTTACGAGTACGAAGCAGAGAAAGAAGATTGTCGCATTATAAGGTCGTGAATTCGCAGATCAATTCGTGATGCTCTTTATAAAGTTGAAAGATGAGAAGACATACGTGTTGGTTACCAAATCGAAGCGTAGGTGACAATCGATCGACTCACAAAATACGATTATGTTATTCTCGACTCTTATCACGCATGGAGTCGACAAGTTAACTCAAGTGTACGCTTGAAAGATAGTATATTTACATGAAGTACTGCCTCAATCATCTCGACAGAGACTCCAAGTTTACATCTCGCTTTAGACGAGTTTGCAATAAAGATGGATACAAGATCGAATTGCGGCAATTTTCTATCCGCAATAGATGGTCAATTTGAAAGGACCATTCAGATGTTAGAAGACGAGATCGAACCGCGATTTATGTGATGCTCATGAAGTCATCTACGACATAAAGTGTAGATCGTCGCTTTATTAAAACGCATTCAAGAAGAAAGTGTTCGACCACCATGATTAAAGAGGTCGCCATAATCGCATTTATAAGTAAAGACAAGAATCCAAGAAGTTATCGAGATGTATCGAATCGCACGAGATTCGTAAAGATTCGCTAATCACCTCATGATTAGCATTGTCTCCGAGTTCAAAAATATTCACGATGTGTTCTATATGCCACAGATACAAAGCTATGTGTTTAATTCAAACACACGACACATTAAGAGAGCAAATGTTCGTGAACAAGATTTAAGCTATGAAAGAAAGCCGAATGCGCCTTAAATCGATATGGAAGTATGATGATTTAGAAGAGACGACATGGAAGTTAAAGATCGATGATAAAGAAGTTGCTCGAGCTTTGTCGACGTACAAATTTCGAGGACTAAATTTTTGTAAGGGTGAGAATGTAATACCCGTGATTGCAATGTAGATTAACCCATAATTAAGATCTCATTAAGAAGGAATTGCATCCTTAAGAAAGAGTTGGTTGTTAGAAGCTTTTGCATTAAGCTTCGAGTCGAGACGATAGAATTTCGACAGATTTGAGATAGAATCGAGATAAGATCCTTAAATCTAGTCGAACATAAGAAGACCTAGATTTAAATAGTTTTGATATGATAGATAAATGCTCAACGAAGTCTTGATTTTAAAAATTGAGAATTTCAAAATTTACGCTTTTACGACGCTTCATGCTGCCGATTAAGCTCGGATGAAGAGCAAAATATTTAAAATGGTTTTTAAGGTCAAAATATGTTTAATAAGTATATTTTGATATTTATGAGTAAATATTGAGGTTAAAAGTAGAGATTCAAAAGAGGTTATTTTATCTGATAATTAGCGCCGATTTCTCATGATAAAAACGTTATGTTTTATTCTACAATATTTATAATTATTTTCACAACAAAAGTGATTATTTTATATTAAAGAAAATGAGAAAATAAAAGGAAAGAAAATGTTTCTAGAATATGGTGATTAATCACCTTAAATAAAGAAAATGAAAAATAAAGTTATTTATTACATAATATAAAGTTTATACTTTAGACTTTTCAACATGATTTCTCCTCATTTCTCTCCTCACTCACGGTTACACACACACACACACACACATTTTCACATGTTAATTTTCAGCATTTGGGGTTCAAAAATAGGAAGATCCGACCGCTGATTTTCGATCGGCCTTCTATCAGGTATAATCTCGCATCGAGAACGCATCTACGGTTTTAAATTTTTAAAAACATGATCATATGTTGAAATCAGATTTTTGGTCATTATGTATTGATTATGATTGATTATGTTTTGTTGATTATTTATGAATATTATGATAGATTCGACGTAATGCATCGCTTAACGCCAATTTGTGGACTATATATTTATTGTTTGGAATTCTAAAATTTTCAAAAAGGGAGGCATGGATCTTGAATTTATGATATTTTTATGATTGAATTGTCTTCATATATATGTTATTGGATTGATATAAATGTGTTTGGAACAAGAAAACGTTTCAAATCGAAACTATGTTGAAATTCCCAAATCGGGCCGAAACCCTAAGTCTTATGATGTTGAAATTTTGATTTTATTTGATCATTTTGACTTCATATTTGGATTCTATGATATGAATAAAGCCTAAAATGATTTATTCGGATTTTTCCACCGACGTATTCAAAAACGGTAAAATTTTAGTTTGTCGGCGAAATTTGGTTTTTAATGCCAAAGCTTTGATCCTTATATTTCATTGATAAAATGATGATATTTAAAGATAGTTGAGCATGTATATAGGTTCGTTGGTGTTAGATGACGCCTCACGTGAATTTTCGACGCTAGACCTTAAGTGACGCCTTAAGGATTTTCGACGATGGCTAAGATAAGATGATCAAGCTTGTTGTCGAGTTTCCTATGTATATTGAGACATATGGTGATGAATTGATGGAGTTTGGGCTATGCTTGGTTGATCCGGTGTCGATTTGGCGATGCGCTTTATAAAGCGCATACGCCGAAATTTCGATAGAATTTGGTTATTAATAAGACGTTAGAGGATGCAATGACCCAAGTTTTGATAGACCATAGTGTCTTAGATTTGATATCGAGAAGATATAGTTGTGTCGATTTACTAAGATGATTAATGTTCTTGTTTCGCTCTCGACAGCTTTTATGCCGCTTTATACGGATTGATGGACCAAATGGGATAAAGAAAGAATTGAATTGGGAATTAGTTCCTTAGCTCTAAGGAACATCCAAAGGGTATAAGTATTTTCTAATAATATGCTTATGCTTTATATACTTTCAAATGATATGATATGCTTCGGCATGAAAATAATATGAGATTTTATGATATGCATTTAATCGCATTGTTTTGAAAGTTGATCGACTTGCCAAAGTTTTGAGCATGAGCATAAGCATAATGCACTACCTATCCACGGAAAAGAAAGAAAGAAAGAAATTACCGACGTCGGTATGACCGGTTGAGATCCTTCGACCAACCCTGTATGTGAGTTAAAGTGTGTCGAGGAGCGAGGCTTACCCTCGATCAACACAAAGAAAAATACGTGATATGGGAAGGAAAAGAAAGATGCATGCAGATATGAAACATGCATATGCATATGATATGATGATATGATGATACAATGTAATGTGCATGCATGAACAGAGTTTGAGAAGCATTATGTAGGTAATTTCAATAAAATCCCTGCATAAATTTATTTTATTTCAAGTCAAATTTATAGCTCTAAAAGCAAATTTTAAATGTTTTCGCGTGTACCCACCGAGTGCATTTTAGACCACGCCCGCATATGTTTCTAAATATGCAGTCGAAATTTGAGAGAATGTTGGTATCGAATGCTGCGCAAAGGAGCTTCTTTAAGTAATTTGATTCATGATAATATTGAGAATTTGTTGATGTTATTCATTCGATGTTCACATGTCTTGATGCCCAGAGAATTATGTCTTCACACATAATTCTCAACCACATTTTTCGTTGTCGAGCTCGCCTTACTTGCTTATGTGATCATGTCCAATGTTCGATGAACAAGGATTTCTCGAATGCTCGTAATGGTTTTCGTTGATTCAATATTATTCGTTGAATCGTTGTCATTCCATGTTTTAAATTGTTGATAAACCCTTCGTCGACAAAACATTCTCGAAACCTACTTTACATTTCACCTTCAAACCGTAAATGTTAGATTTATTTATGACAAAAGTTATATTCGCTTTTCTCTCGACATATGTTTGAGCCATGGTCGTTAAATTTTCTTCTTAACCCCGAGTCACGCCTAATTACCGATTAGGTAGTCGGGTCGTGATGTAATGGTATCGAGCGCTGAGTTCAACCCGTGAGTCTTTGTAAATTGTGTAATTTTTGCACACCTCAAATCTTAGCATGCAAATTCTTTCAAATCCTCAGACAAATTGTGTATAGTCTTAAATTCTACATTCAAGAATCCTTGTGAGTCTTGTGCGCTTTGTGCACTTTGAGCATATAAATTTCTTTGTCCGACTGCTTGAGAAATTAAGTTTATGGAGTCAATTGTTCGACTCTATCTCGAGACTCTAAGTTATGGAATCGCTTGTTTGATTCTCAATCGTAATATGAGTAAAGAGTCGCTTGTTCGTAAGAGAAGCTCAAGATTCGATTCCGCCATCTCTAGCTCAACAGTAAAGGTTTATGCTTATGATTATGGTTATCATAGTTGATGATTAAATATGTGTATGTTTAAAATGAATATTGCTTATCGAAATGAAGTTGAAAAGAAATCATGAGAAAGAAAAGATGGCGTAACAATATGAATAAGTTTTCTACACGAGTTCGAGTATTGTTTTTATCTTCGATGACGAGGATCGCTTGGACAACTTAGAAGAGTATGATTTGTTTGTCGTCCGCCCGTTGTTGTTATCTCGTTGTCGACGCTACGCTGTAACCGCTTCGCTTATATTCACAAGAAAGATCAAAGAGAATTCCTATCCATACGCATCGACGAGCGGTATACCTTATTTAATTTCTCATTTGATTCTATCGATTATGGAAAGAGACGCTTGAGTAAGACGATCGAGATTTGATGGAAAATTTCATTGATCTCTTTATTGCCTAAAGAGTGACAAGATTGGGTTGTTGTCATGCCATTGATTATGTTAGGTCCGGCTTTATTGTTTTAAGCAAATTGATCCTCTAGACTCTAGTTACCATAAAATTTCAATATTTGGTTCATTCGAGCCCTCCCTTTGATTCATTTTTCCCTATTACAACTGCTTCAGCTTGTTCATCAACTTCGTTGGTTGAAAATTTCTCTCCAATGGAGGATGATGATGGTGAAAATCTTGAAACCAAAGATGTTAAATCTTTTATGCCTGAGCATAATACTAGCACCTTATTCTAAAACTAGAGTCTTCCTTATCAAACGCTCAGCTAGTTATGTCTAAATCTGATGTAGATCTTGTACAAATTGATTATTCTTAAATCGATATTGAAATTGCCCTTATTGATTTAGATTGTATCAGATTTGTTTGTCGGAGATATCCAAGCATCCATATACAAAACTCAGATGACAAAATTATTCTTTGTTTGTGGAAGTCTTCAGAGAGACAAATTCCTTTCCTTGAGATCCATAAGATCATTTTGCTATCCAACTATTTCATTTCACATCATAACTTTGTGATAAGCAATTTTGAAGATTTGCGATCTGAGTCTGCTTTCAATTGAAAACCTTTTTCCCGATTTTGATAAGAAAATATGCTGCATTTTGGCATTCATTTGCAATGCAAAGACATCACCCGTAAAAAGAAATTCTCATTCATTATTCAAGAGGATAAATAAGAAAGCACGCTTCTTTTCAAAACTTACTTGTACCTTCTTCTTAAACCGATTATAGAATTGCAGAATCTTTCGTGTCAAAATCTTTTATCCTTTAATGAAGTGGATAACCCAGTTGATATTAAAGAACGAGTTCACTTCGCTGAACAAGTTTTCAAGTTTTGGAGAACTTTGATCGTGAATATCTCCTATGTATATCGTTAGTGTTAAAGGATCGACGCTTTGATGAAGAGTACGCCGAAAAGTTCTTTCCTCCGAGTACTTAAAGAATTTTACGCGAGAGCAATTCAAAGAAGAATTTTACTTAAAAGTGTATACCTCGAATTTCGCAAATGTAATCGAGATTTAGTTTACGAGTATGAAGCGGAAAGAAGATTGTCGCATTATAAGGTCGTGAATTCGCAGATCAATTCGTGATGCTCTTTATAAAGTTGAAAAGATGAGAAGACATACGTGTTGGTTACCAAATCGGCGTGGGTGACAATCGATCGACTCACAAAATACGATTATGTTATTCGACTCTTATCACGTATGGAGTCGACATGTTAACTCAAGTGTACGCTTGAAAGATAGTATATTTACATGAAGTACTGCCTCAATCATCTCGAACAGAGACTCCAAGTTTACATCTCGCTTTAGACGAGTTTGCAATAAAGATGGATACAAGATCGAATTGCAAGCAACTTTTCTATCCGCAATAGATGGTCAATTTGAAAGGACCATTCAGATGTTAGAAGACGAGATCAGAACCGCGATTTATGTGATGCTCTATGAAGTCATCTACGACATAAAGTGTAGATCGTCGTTTTATTAAAACGCATTCAAGAAGAAAGTGTTTGGACCACCATGATTAAAGAGGTCGCCATAATCGCATTTATAAGTAAAGACAAGAATCCAAGAAGTTATCGAGATGTATCGAATCGCACGAGATTCGGAAAGATTCGCTAATCACCTACAGATTAGCATTGTCTCCGAGTTCAAAAATATTCACGATGTGTTCTATATGCCACAGATACAAAGCTATGTGTTTAATTCAAAACACATGACACATTAAGAGAGCAAATGTTCGTGAACAAGATTTAAGCTATGAAAGAAAGCCGTAATGCGCCTTAAATCGACATGGAAGTATGATGATTTAGAAGAGACGATATGGAAGTTAAAGATCGATGATAAAGAAGTTGCTCGAGCTTTTGTCGACGTACAAATTTCGAGGACTAAATTTTTGTAAGGGGTGAGAATGTAATACCCAGATTTCGTAATGTAGATTAACCCATAATTAAGATCTCATTAAGAAGGAATTGCATCCTTAAGAAAGAGTTGGTTGTTAGAAGCTTTTGCATTAAGCTTCGAGTCGAGACGATAGAATTTCGGCAGATTTGAGATAGAATCGAGATAAGATCCTTAAATCTAGTCGAACATAAGAAGACCTAGATTTAAATAGTTTTGATATGATAGATAAATGCTCAACGAAGTCTTGATTTCGTAAAATTGAGAATTTCAAAATTTACGCTTTTATGACGCTTGGCTGCTGTCGATTAAGCTCTGATGAAGAGCAAAATATTTAAAATGGTTTTAAGGTCAAAATATGTTTAATAAGTATATTTTGATATTTATGAGTAAATATTGAGGTTAAAAGTAGAGATTCAAAAGAGGTTATTTTATCTGATAATTAGCGCCGATTTCTCATGATAAAAACGTTATGTTTTATTCTACAATATTTATAATTATTTTCTACAACAAAAGTGATTATTTTATATTAAAGAAAATGAGAAAAGAAAAGGAAAGAAAATGTTTCTAGAATATGGTGATTAATCACCTTAAATAAAGAAAATGAAAATAAAGTTATTTATTACATAATATAAAGTTTATACTTTAGACTTTTCAACATGATTTCTCCTCATTTCTCTCCCTCACTCACGGTTACACACACACACACACACACATTTTCACATGTTAATTTTCAGCATTTGGGGTTCAAAAATAGGAAGATCCGACCGCTGATTTTCGATCGGCCTTCTATCAGAGGTATAATCTCGCATCGAGAACGCATCTACGGTTTTAAATTTTAAAAACATGATCATATGTTGAAATCAGATTTTTGGTCATTATGTATTGATTATGATTGATTATGTTTTGTTGATTATTTATGAATATTATGATAGATTCGACGTGTACGTACTGCTTAACGTTGAATTTGTGGACTATATATTTATTGTTTGAATTCTAAAATTTTCAAAAAGGGAGGCATGGATCTTGAATTTATGATATTTTTATGATTGAATTGTCTTCATATATATGTTATTGATTGATATAAATGTGTTTGGAACAAGAAAACGCTTGAAATCGAAACTATGTTGAAATTCCCAAATTGGCCGAAAACCCTAAGTCTTATGATGTTGAAATTTTGATTTTATTTGATCATTTTGACTTCATATTTGATTCTATGATATGAATAAAGCCTAAAATGATTTATTCGGATTTTTCCACGACGATTCAAAAACGTAAAATTTTAGTTTGTCGGCTAAAATTTGTTTTTAATGCCAAAGCTTTGATCCTTATATTTCATTGATAAAATGATGATATTTAAAGATAGTTGAGCATGTATATAGGTTCGTTGGTGTTAGATGACGCCTCACGTGAATTTTCGACGCTAGACCTTAAGTGACGCCTTAAGGGATTTTCGACGATGGCTAAGATAAGATGATCAAGCTTGTTGTCGAGTTTCCTATGTATATTGAGACATATGGTGATGAATTGATGGAGTTTGGGCTATGCTTGGTTGATCCGGTGTTGATTTGGCGATGCTTTATAGCGTTACGCCGAAATTTCGATAGAATTTGGTTATTAATAAGATGTTAGAGGATGCAATGACCCAAGTTTTGATAGACCATAGTGTCTTAGATTTGATATCGAGAAGATATAGTTGTGTCGACGACTAAGATGATTAATGTTCTTGTTCGCTCTCGATAGCTTTTATGCCGCTTTATATGGATTGATGGACCAAATGGGATAAAGAAAGAATTGAATTGGGAATTAGTTCCTTAGCTCTAAGGAACATCCAGTGGGTATAAGTATTTTCTAATAATATGCTTATGCTTTTATATACTTTCAAATGATATGATATGCTTTGGCATGAAAAATAATACGAGATTTTATGATATGCATTTAATCGCATTGTTTTGAAAGTTGATCGACTTGCCAAAGTTTTGAGTATGAGCATAAGCATAATGCACTACCTATCCACGGAAAAGAAAGAAAAGAAAGAAATTACCGACGTCGGTATGACCGTTGAGATCCTTCGGACCAACTCGGTATGTGAGTTAAAGTGTTTGAGGGCGAGGCTTACCCTGATCAACACAAAGAAAAATACGTGATATGGGAAGGAAAAGAAAGATGCATGCAGATATGAAACATGCATATGCATATGATATGATGATATGATGATACAATGTAATGTGCATGCATGAACAGTAGTTTGAGAAGCATTATGTGTAATTTCAATAAAATCCTCGATAAATTTATTTTATTTCAAGTCAAATTTATAGCTCTAAAAGCAAATTTTAAATGTTTTCATGTACCCACCGAGTGCATTTTAGACTCACGCCCGCATATGTTTCTAAATATGCAGTCGAAATGAGAGAATGTTGGTATCGAATGTCGCGCAAAGAGCTTCTTTAAGTAATTTGATTCATGATAATATTGAGAATTTGTTGATGTTATTCATTCGATGTTCACATGTTTGATGCCCGTGAGAATTATGTCTTCACACATAATTCTCAACCACATTTTTCGTTGTCGAGCTCCGCCTTACTTGCTTATGTGATCATGTCCAATGTTCGATGAATAAGGATTTCAATGCTCGTAATGGTTTTCGCTGATTCAATATTATTCGTTGAATCGTTGTCATTCCATGTTTTAAATTGTTGATAAACCCTTCTCGTCGACAAAACATTCTCGAAACCTACTTTACATTTCACCTCAAACCGTGAATGTTAGATTTATTTATGACAAAAGTTATATTCGCTTTTTCTCTCGACATATGTTTGAGCCATGGTCGTTAAATTTTCTTCTAACCCCGAGTCACGCCTAATTACCCGATTAGGTAGTCGGGTCGCATGTAATGGTATCGTGAGCGCTTTGAGTTCTCAACCGTGAGTCTTTGTAAATTGTGTAATTTTGCACGCCTCAAATCTTAGCATGCAAATTCTTTCAAACCAGACAACAGTATAGTCTTAAATTCTACATTCAAGAATCCTTGTGAGTCTTGTGCGCTTTGTGCACTTTGAGCATATAAATTTCTTTGTGCCGACTGCTTGAGAAATTAAGTTTATGGAGTCAATTGTTCGACTCTATCTCGAGACTCTAAGTTATGGAATCGCTTGTTTGATTCTCGAATCGTAATATGAGTAAAGAGTCGCTTGTTCGTAAGAGAAGCTCAAGATTCGATTCCGCCATCTCTAGCTCAACAGTAAAGGTTTATGCTTATGATTATGGTTATCATAGTTGATGATTAAATATGTGTATGTTTAAAATGAATATTGCTTATCGAAATGGGTTGAAAAGAAATCATGAGAAAGAAAAGATGCGTAACAATATGAATAAGTTTTCACACGAGTTCGAGTATTGTTTTTATCTTCGATGACGAGGATCGCTTGGACAACTTAGAAGAGTATGATTTGTTTGTCGTCCGTCCCGTTGTTGTTATCTCGTTGTCGACGCTACGCTGTAACCGCTTCGCTTATATTCGCCAAGAAAGATCAAAGAGAATTCCTATCCATACGCATCGATGAGCGGTATACCTAGACTAATTTCTCATTTGATTCTATCGATTGCGGAAAGAGACGCTTGAGTAAGACGACGAGATTTGATGGAAAATTTCATTGATCTCTTTATTGCCTAAAGAGTGACAAGATTGGGTCATTGTGTTGCCATTGATTATGTTAGGTCCGGCTTTATTGTTTTAAGCAAATTGATCCTCTGACTCCTAGTTACCATAAAATTTCAATATTTGGTTCATTCGAGCCCTCCCTTGATTCATTTTTCCCTATCACAACTGCTTCATTGTTCATCAACTTCATTGGTTGAAAAATTTCTTCTCCAATGGAGGATGATGATGGTGAAAATCTCAAACCAAAGATGTTAAATCTTTTATGCCCGAGCATAATACTAGCACCTTATTCTAAAACTAGAGTCTTCCTTATCAAACGCCACTAGTTATGTCTAAATCATGTAGATCTTGTACAAATTGATTATTCTTAAATCGATATTGAAATTGCCCTTATTGATTTAGATTGTATCGATTTGTTTGTCGGAGATATCCAAGCATCCATATACAAAACTCGACGACAAAATTATTCTTTGTTTGTGGAAGTCTTCGAGAGACAAATTCCTTTCCTCGAGATCCATAAGATCATTTTGCTATCCAACTATTTCATTTCACATCATAACTTTGTGATAAGCAATTTTGAAGATTTATGATCCGAGTCTGCTTTCAATTGAAAACCTTTTTCCCGATTTTGATAAGAAAATATGTCGCATTTTGCATTCATTTGCAATGCAAGACATCACCCGTAAAAAGAAATTCTCATTCATTATTCTCAAGAGGATAAATAAGAAAGCACAGCTCTTTTCAAAACTTACTTGACCTTCTCTTCTTAAACCGATTATAGAATTGCAGTATCTTTCGTGTCAAAATCTTTTATCCTTTAATGAAGTGGATAACCCAGCTTGATATTAAAGAACGAGTTCACTTCATGAACAAGTTTTCAAGTTTTGAGAACTTTGATCGTGAATATCTCCTATGTATATCGTTAGTGTTAAAGGATCGATGCTTTGATGAAGAGTACGTCGAAAAGTTCTTTCCTCCGAGTACTTAAAGAATTTTACGCGAGAGCAATTCAAAGAAGAATTTTACGAAAAGTGTATACCTCGGAATTTCGCAAATGTAACGAGATTTAGTTTACGCAGTATGGGCGTAGAAAGAAGATTGTCGCATTATAAGGTCGTGAATTCGCAGATCAATTCGTGATGCTCTTTATAAAGTTGAAAAGATGAGAAGACATACGTGTTGGTTACCAAATCGAAGCGAGGTGACAATCGATCGACTCACAAAATACGATTATGTTATTCTCGACTTTTATCACGCATGGAGTCGACAAGTTAACTCAAGTGTACGCTTGAAAGATAGTATATTTACATGAAGTACTGCCTCAATCATCTCGAACAGAGACTCCAAGTTTACATCTCGCTTTTACGAGTTTGCAATAAAGATGGATACAAGATCGAATTGCGCAGCCTTTCTATCCGCAATAGATGGTCAATTTGAAAGGACCATTCAGATGTTAGAAGACGAGATCGAACCGCGATTTATGTGATGCTCTATGAAGTCATCTACGATATAAGTGTAGATCGTCGCTTTATTAAAACGCATTCAAGAAGAAAGTGTTTGGACCACCATGATTAAAGAGGTCGCCATAATCGCACGATAAGTAAAGACAAGAATCCAAGAAGTTATCGAGATGTATCGAATCGCATTTAGATTCGTAAAGATTCGCTAATCACCTACGATAAGCATTGTCTCCGAGTTCAAAAATATTCACGATGTGTTCTATATGCCACAGATACAAAGCTATGTGTTTAATTCAAAACACACGACACATTAGAGAGCAAATGTTCGTGAACAAGATTTAAGCTATGAAAGAAAGCCGTAATGCGCCTTAAATCGACATGGAAGTATGATGATTTAGAAGAGACGACATGGAAGTTAAAGATCGATGATAAAGAAGTGCTCGAGCTTTTGTCGACGTACAAATTTCGAGACTAAATTTTGTAAGCAAGTGAGAATGTAATACCCTCGTATTTCAGAATGTAGATTAACCCATAATTAAGATCTCATTAAGAAGGGAATTGCATCCTTAAGAAAGAGTTGGTTAAGTTAGAAGCTTTTGCATTAAGCTTCGAGTTGAGACGATAGAATTTCGACAGATTTGAGATAGAATCTGAGATAAGATCCTTAAATCTAGTCGAACATAAGAAGACCTAGATTTAAATAGTTTTGATATGATAGATAAATGCTCAACGAAGTCTTGATTTCAAAATTGAGAATTTCAAAATTTACGCTTTTATGACGCTTGCTGCTACGATTAAGCTCTCGGATGAAGAGCAAAATATTTAAAATGGTTTTAAGGTCAAAATATGTTTAATAAGTATATTTTGATATTTATGAGTAAATATTGAGGTTAAAAGTAGAGATTCAAAAGAGGTTATTTTATCTGATAATTAGCGCCGATTTCATGATAAAAACGTTATGTTTTATTCTACAATATTTATAATTATTTTCTACAACAAAAGTGATTATTTTATATTAAAGAAAATGAGAAAAGAAAAGGAAAGAAAATGTTTCTAGAATATGGTGATTAATCACCTTAAATAAAGAAAATGAAAATAAAGTTATTTATTACATAATATAAAGTTTATACTTTAGACTTTTCAACATGATTTCTCCTCATTTCTCTCCTCACTCACGGTTACACACACACACACACACACATTTTTCACATGTTAATTTTCAGCATTTGGGGTTCAAAAATAGGAAGATCCGACCGCTGATTTTCGATCGGCCTTCTATCAGAGGTATAATCTCGCATCGAGAACGATCTACGGTTTTAAATTTTTAAAACATGATCATATGTTGAAATCAGATTTTTGGTCATTATGTATTGATTATGATTGATTATGTTTTGTTGATTATTTATGAATATTATGATAGATTCGACGGTAATGCATCGCTTAACGTCAATTTGTGGACTATATATTTATTGTTTGGAATTCTAAAATTTTCGAAAAAGGGAGGCATGGATCTTGAATTTATGATATTTTTATGATTTAATTGTCTTCATATATATGTTATTGGATTGATATAAATGTGTTTGGAACAAGAAAACGTTTAAATCGAAACTATGTTGAAATTCCCAAATTGGCCAAAACCCTAAGTCTTATGATGTTGAAATTTTGATTTTATTTGATCATTTTGACTTCATATTTGGATTCTATGATATGAATAAAGCCTAAAATGATTTATTCGGATTTTTCCACGACGATTCAAAAACTAAAATTTTAGTTTGTCGCTTAAATTTGTTTTTAATGCCAAAGCTTTGATCCTTATATTTCATTGATAAAATGATGATATTTAAAGATAGTTGAGCATGTATATAGGTTCGTTGGTGTTAGATGACGCCTCACGTGAATTTTCGACGCTAGACCTTAAGTGACGCCTTAAGGGATTTTCGACGATGGCTAAGATAAGATGATCAAGCTTGTTGTTGAGTTTCCTATGTATATTGAGACATATGGTGATGAATTGATGGAGTTTGGGCTATGCTTGGTTGATCCGTGTTGATTTGGCGATGCTTATAAAGCGCACGCCGAAATTTCGATAGAATTTGGTTATTAATAAGACGTTAGAGGACGAATGACCCAAGTTTTGATAGACCATAGTGTCTTAGATTTGATATCGAGAAGATATAGTTGTGTCGACGACTCAAGATGATTAATGTTCTTGTTTGCTCTCGACAGCTTTTATGCCGCTTTTATATGGATTGATGGACCAAATGATAAAGAAAGAATTGAATTGGGAATTAGTTCCTTAGCTCAAGGAACATCCAGCGGGTATAAGTATTTTCTCAGTAATAATATGCTTATGCTTTTATATACTTTCAAATGATATGATATGCTTCGCATGAAAATAATACGAGATTTTATGATATGCATTTAATCGCATTGTTTGAAAGTTGATCGACTTGCCAAAGTTTTGAGTACGAGCATAAGCATAATGCACTACCCATCCACCAAAAGAAAGAAAAGAAAGAAATTACCGACGTCGGGTATGACCGGGTTGAGATCCTTCGGACCAACTCTGCATGTGAAGTTAAAGTGTGTTGGCGAGGCTTACTCCTCGATCAACACAAAGAAAATACGTGGATATGGAAGGAAAAGAAAGATGCATGCAGATATGAAACATGCATATGCATATGATATGATGATATGATGATACAATGTAATGCGCATGCATGAACAGAGTTTGAGAAGATTATGTAATTTCAATAAAATCCCCATAAATTTATTTTATTTCAAGTCAAATTTATAGCTCTAAAAGCAAATTTTAAATGTTTTCGCGTGTACCCACCGAGTGCATTTTAGATTCACGCCCGCATATGTTTCTAAATATGCAGTTGAAATGAGAGAATGTTGGTATCGAATGCGCAAAGCGAGCTTCTTTAAGTAATTTGATTCATGATAATATTGAGAATTTGTCGATGTTATTCATTCGATGTTCACATGTTGATGCCCGTAGAATTATGTCTTCACACATAATTCTCAACCACATTTTTCGTTGTCGAGCTCGCCTTACTTGCTTATGTGATCATGTCCAATGTTCATGAACAAGCGATTTCTCGAATGCTCGTAATGGTTTTCGCTGATTCAATATTATTCGGTGAATCGTTGTCATTCCATGTTTTAAATTGTTGATAAACCCTTCGTCGACAAAACATTCTCGAAACCTACTTTACATTTCACCCTCAAACCGTAAATGTTAGATTTATTTACGACAAAAGTTATATTCGCCTTTTCTCTCGACATATGTTTGAGCCATGGTCGCAAATTTTCTTCTTAACCCCGAGTCACGCCTAATTACCGATTAGGTAGTCGGTCGTGATGTAATGGTATCGAGCGCTTGAGTTCTCAACCCGTGAGTCTTTGTAAATTGTGTAATTTTTCGCACGCCTCAAATCTTAGCATGCAAATTCTTTCAAATCCAGACAACAGTATAGTCTTAAATTCTACATTCAAGAATCCTGTGAGTCTTGTGCGCTTTGTACTTTGAGCATATAAATTTTCAGGCCGACTGCTTGAGAAATTAAGTTTATGGAGTCAATTGTTGACTCTATCTCGAGACTCTAAGTTATGGAATCGCTTGTTCGATTCTCGAATCGAATATGAGTAAAGAGTCGCTTGTTCGTAGCAGGCTCAAGATTCGATTCCGCCATCTCTAGCTCAACAGTAAAGGTTTATGCTTATGATTATGGTTATCATAGTTGATGATTAAATATGTGTATGTTTAAAATGAATATTGCTTATCGAAATGAAGTGAAAAAGAAATCATGAGAGAAAAAGACGGCAACAATATGAATAAGTTTTCTACACGAGTTCGAGTATTGTTTTTATCTTCGATGACGAGGATCGCTTGGACAACTTAGAAGAGTATGATTTGTTTGTCGTCGTCCGTTGTTGTTATCTCGTTGTCGACGCTACGCTGTAACCGCTTCGCTTATATTCGTCAAGAAGATCAAAGAGAATTCCTATCCATACGCATCGACGAGCGGTATACCTTAGATTTAATTTCTCATTTGATTCTATCGATTATGGAAAGAGACGCTTGAGTAAGACGACGAGATTTGATGGAAAATTTCGCTTGATCTCTTTATTGCCTAAAGAGTGACAAGATTGGGTTGTTGTCGCCGCCATTGATTATGTTAGGTCCGGCTTTATTGCTTTAAGCAAATTGATCCTCTAGACTCCTAGCTACCATAAAATTTCAATATTTGGTTCATTCGAGCCCTCCCTTTGATTCATTTTTCCTATTATAAACTGCTTCAGCTTGTTCATCAACTTCAGCTTGGTTGAAAATTTCTTCTCCAATGGAGGATGATGATGGTGAAAATCTCAAACCAAAGATGTTAAATCTTTTACGCCCGAGCATAATACTAACACCTTATTCTAAAACTAGAGTCTTCCTTATCAAACGCCACTAGTTATGTCTAAATCGATGTAGATCTTGTACAAATTGATTATTCTTAAATCGATATTGAAATTGCCCTTATTGATTTAGATTGTATCGATTTGTTTGTCTGGAGATATCCAAGCATCCATATACAAAACTCGATGACAAAATTATTCTTTGTTTGTGGAAGTCTTCGAGAGACAAATTCCTTTCCTCGAGATCCATAAGATCATTTTGCTATCCAACTATTTCATTTCACATCATAACTTTGTGATAAGCAATTTTGAAGATTTATGATCCGAGTCCGCTTTTCAATTGAAAACCTTTTTCCGATTTTGATAAGAAAAATATGCCGCATTTTGGCATTCATTTGCAATGCAAAGACATCACCTAAAAAGAAATTCTCATTCATTATTCTCAAGAGGATAAATAAGAAAGCACGCTCTTTTCAAAACTTACTAGACCTTCTCTTCTTAAACCGATTATAGAATTGCAGATCTTTCTGTCAAAATCTTTTATCCTTTAATGAAGTGGATAACCCAGCTTGATATTAAAGAACAGTTCACTTGGAACAAGTTTTCAAGTTTTGGAGAACTTTGATCGTGAATATCTCCTATGTATATCGTTAGTGTTAAAGGATCGACGCTTTGATGAAGAGTACGAAAAAGTTCTTTCCTCCGAGTACTTAAAGAATTTTACGCGAGAGCAATTCAAAGAAGAATTTTACGAAAAGTGTATACCTCGGAATTCTGCAAACAGAACGAGATTTAGTTTACGAGTACGAAGCAGAGAAAGAAGATTGTCGCATTATAAGGTCGTGAATCGCAGATCAATTCGTGATGCTCTTTATAAAGTTGAAAAGATGAGAAGACATACGTGTTGGTTACCAAATCGGCCGTAGGCGACAATCGATCGACTCACAAAATACGATTATGTTATTCGACTCTTATCATGCATGGAGTCGACAAGTTAACTCAGTGTACGCTTGAAAGATAGTATATTTACATGAAGTACTCGCCTCAATCATCTCGAATGAGACTCCAAGTTTACATCTCGCTTTTGACGAGTTTGCAATAAAGATGGATACAAGATCGAATTGCAAGCAAGCGCTTTCTATCCGCAATAGATGGTCAATTTGAAAGGACCATTCAGATGTTAGAAGACCAGATCGAACCGCGATTTATGTGATGCTCTCATGAAGTCATCTACGACATAAAGTGTAGATCGTCGCTTTATTAAAACGCATTCAAGAAAGTGTTTGGACCACCATGATTAAAGAGGTCGCCATAATCGCATTTATAAGTAAAGACAAGAATCCAAGAAGTTATCGAGATGTATCGAATCGCACGAGATTCGAAAGATTCGCTAATCACTCCATGATTAGCATTGTCTCCGAGTTCAAAAATATTCACGATGTGTTCTATATGCCACAGATACAAAGCTATGTGTTTAATTCAAAACACATGACACATTAAGAGAGCAAATGTTCGTGAACAAGATTTAAGCTATGAAAGAAAGCCGTAATGCGCCTTAAATCGATATGGAAGTATGATGATTTAGAAGAGACGACATGGAAGTTAAAGATCGATGATAAAGAAGTTGCTCGAGCTTTGTCGACGTGCCAAATTTCGAGGACTAAATTTTGTGGGTGAGAATGTAATACCCAGTATTTCGTAATGTAGATTAACCCATAATTAAGATCTCATTAAGAAGGGAATTGCATCCTTAAGAAAGTTGGTTAAGTTAGAAGCTTTGCATTAAGCTTCGAGTCGAGACGATAGAATTTCATGATTTGAGATAGAATCGAGATAAGATCCTTAAATCTAGTCGAACATAAGAAGACCTAGATTTAAATAGTTTTGATATGATAGATAAATGCTCAACGAAGTCTTGATTTAAAATTGAGAATTTCAAAATTTACGCTTTTATGACGTTTTGGCTCATTTATTAAGCTCGGATGAAGAGCAAATTATTTAAAATGGTTTTTAAGGTCAAAAATATGTTTAATAAGTATATTTTGATATTTATGAGTAAATATTGAGGTTAAAAGTAGAGATTCAAAAGAGGTTATTTTATCTGATAATTAGCCGATCGATTTCATGATAAAACGTTATGTTTTATTCTACAATATTTATAATTATTTTCTACAACAAAAGTGATTATTTTATATTAAAGAAAATGAGAAAAGAAAAGGAAAGAAAATGTTTCTAGAATATGGTGATTAATCACCTTAAATAAAGAAAATGAAAAATAAAGTTATTTATTACATAATATAAAGTTTATACTTTAGACTTTTCAACATGATTTCTCCTCATTTCTCTCCTCACTCACGGTTACACACACACACACACACACATTTTCACATGTTAATTTTCAGCATTTGGGGTTCAAAAATAGGAAGATCCGACCGCTGATTTTCGACGGCCTTCTCGATAGAGGTATAATCTCGCATCGAGAACGATCTACGGTTTTAAATTTTAAAAACATGATCATATGTTGAAATCCGATTTTTGTCATTATGTATTGATTATGATTGATTATGTTTTGTTGATTATTTATGAATATTATGATAGATTCGACGGTACGCATCGCTTAACGCTGAATTTGTGGACTATATATTTATTGTTTGGAATTCCCAAAATTTTCAAAAAGGGAGGCATGGATCTTGAATTTATGATATTTTTATGATTGAATTGTCTTCATATATATGTTATTGGATTGATATAAATGTGTTTGGAACAAGAAAACGTTTGAAATCGAAACTATGTTGAAATTCCCAAATCGCCGAAAACCCTAAGTCTTATGATGTTGAAATTTTGATTTTATTTGATCATTTTGACTTCATATTTGGATTCTATGATATGAATAAAGCCTAAAATGATTTATTCGATTTTTCCGCCGACGATTCAAAACGGTAAAATTTTAGTTTGTCATAAAATTTGTTTTTAATGCCAAAGCTTTGATCCTTATATTTCATTGATAAAATGATGATATTTAAAGATAGTTGAGCATGTATATAGGTTCGTTGTGTTAGATTACGCCTCACGTGAATTTTCGACGTTAGACCTAAGTGACGCCTTAAGGGATTTTCGACGATGGCTAAGATAAGATGATCAAGCTTGTTGTTGAGTTTCCTATGTATATTGAGACATATGGTGATGAATTGATGGAGTTTGGGCTATGTTTGGTCGATCCGGTGTCGATTCGGCGACGCTGCTTTATAAAGGCATGCCGAAATTTCGATAGAATTTGGTTATTAATAAGACGTTAGAGGACGCAATGACCCAAGTTTTGATAGACCATAGTGTCTTAGATTTGATATCGAGAAGATATAGTTGTGTCGATTACTCAAGATGATTAATGTTCTTGTTTGGCCTCGATAGCTTTTATGCCGCTTTTATATGGATTGATGGACCAAATGATAAAGAAAGAATTGAATTGGGAATTAGTTCCTTAGCTCTAAGGAACATCCAGTGGGTATAAGTATTTTCTCATAATATGCTTATGCTTTTATATACTTTCAAATGATATGATATGCTTTGGCATGAAAAATAATATGAGATTTTATGATATGCATTTAATCGCATTGTTTTGAAAGTTGATTGACTTGCCAAAGTTTTGAGTATGAGCATAAGCATAATGCACTACCTATCCACCGAAAAGAAAGAAAAGAAAGAAATTACCGACGTCGGGTAATGACTGTTGAGATCCTTCTGACCAACTCTGTATGTGAAGTTAAAGTGTAAAGCGAGGGCGCTTACCCTGATCAACACAAAGAAAAATACGCCACAATGAGAGAAATCTTGGCGTGTAAGATGGAAGAAGGAAGTTGATCCATGAACATGTCTCCCATGACTCATCTCATGGATGATCTTGATGGGTTGGGAGGTATTGTATTGGAAAGCGAGTCGATATCATCCTCAATACAACATGAGTCTTTTGAGAACTTTCGTGAATGCGTCATGAGCAAGACCGAGTTTACACTTAGTCGGTTGCTTAATGATCTAGGTGGCTGCGGAAGGTTATGGAAAAGGCATGCTCTTGCTAGCACATCTAAAGACCCAAAATTTCGTTGCAAATGGAAATAGAAAAGGGTACCAAAATTGGAAGAAGCAAGGCAAATAGTGGGTTGTAATGGGAACAAGAACATGGTTTGCCACCGAAGCAGAAGAAGCAAGGAGAAGAACAGAGATGCTTCAAATGCGATGAGCGGGCATTGGAAGGCCAAGTGCCCTATGCTCGAGAACTCAGTGCATACGTTTAGCACAATAGCGGAAACATGTTTAGCGACTTGTTCTACGTTCTTGGGTAGTAGATCTGACATGGCCCGATCATGTTGTTACCTGCGAGAGTTCTGCGGACAAGGAGGCTGTTTGATGGCGAGATAACGATCTCCATGGCGTAGCAAGAGTCGAGGCGTTGCAGTTGGAGATGTTACTATGTTTTGAAAGCAGTTTAGTTTTAAAGGCGTTTTATATGTGCGGTTCGTGGAACCTTGTTCTGTTTGAATATTGTTACTGCGTGGATATTACATTATTTTTGATAGTGGTGTTTCTATCATAAGAAATGAGCGAAGTTATACGTGTTGTCGTTATATAATTAAGCTTCTATTTCGCGCAAACATAATACCTATAACTATGTTGCATCATCATCAAACCACTAAAAGAAAGTTTTCTTGTAGAAGATTTCTACTTTCTGGCAGTCTTAGATTAGGTCCGATCAATCTAAATAGGATCAGGCGGCTAAGAATGGGCGTTGGGTAATCTCACGGTTACTGGTTCGGTCTGCGAATCTGATAGAAGGTAAAGATGTCGACGGACCATTCGAAGCGAGAGGGTTATAGAGCCGAAAAATGTTGGGTTGGTCATTCCGACTGTGTGGACGATGTCCAAAGCTGCTGTTCATGAGATGCATATTCTGCTTTCATTGGCGATTACTCAAGGTGACGGATCGTATACACGCCACGCAAGTCACGAATGCTTTGAAAATGAAGAGTTTAAAGTAGTGGAGTGAAGCTGAGGTAGTAATCAAATCACTGGTCTGACTTGATGCGATGGCGAATACCGATATGAGTTTATGGACTATCCCAGTGAGTGTGGGATTACATCGGCGCCTTCCCAAGGGCACCACAAATGGTGTGTCGGGGAACGAAGAAATAGGACTCTTTTGGAAATGGTTAGATCTATGATGAGTTATGCTACATATACTTTCGTTCGGTGGTACTTAGAGGCGGCAGCTTGCTAAATCTGTGTCAGTCGAGTCGAAAAGACCGTAGGTTGTGGTTTGGCGTGAGCTGGTTTAAACACATAAGGATATGCGACGATGGCCACTCTTTGAACAGAGGACAAGTGCAGATCTGGGGTATTTATCAGAGGCGAAGGTGTTATCATTCACGTGACTTATTAGCACTAACGATTCTGTAAAGAGGATTATATGAAAAATCATAAGTCAAAGTTGAAATCATTCTTGAGAATTGAAGATGATCGTATTCCACAGATTAGGCGAAGGTGCGGATATCAGTCTGAGTGGGAGGATCGACACGGATACTTGAGAAATGGTGGGATTGAGGATTCCTTGGAGAAATACCGGACAGTGGTACCCACGATAAGTTGTGCATTAGAGACCACAAGTATCTGCACCACCGTTGCCATTGTGCACATGTAGAACCTCGTGTAGTGGGAGGGTTGTTCGTCGACCCGGCGATTTATGTTCGTGGGTGAATCTTGGATTTAGTAGGGCGAACATGGAATAATCGACCCATGGACATACAAGGCGTCTGATATTGATGCAAGATCATGGCACCGCTATGGACTTAGAAATGGGTCCATAGCGGCTGGATGTATATGAAAGACACCTGCCGGATGGCGAGGCCATGGGTAAGTGGATATCAGAGGAAGAGATTCCGATGGAGGTTTGACTTTCAAAGCGGGCTTGTGGCGAAGGTACACTCATTGAGGCATCGATTTCGATGAGACCCCTGCACATGTACCGAAGTCCATCGAAATTCTTACGGCCATAGCACCAACGAACCTGAGGTTTGGCAAATGGATGTTAAAACCGCATTTCTAAGCGGTTACCTTGAGGAAGGTAGAGACATCTATGCACGACAACTGAAGGTTATGTGGTAAAGGTGAAGAGCATCTAGTATGGAGCTTAAGAAGTCCATTTATGGACTTAAGCGAACCTCGATCATGGAACTTACGCTTTGCGGTGGTAAAGCCACATGGATTTACCAGGTTGCCTAGCGAGTTGTGTGGATCGGTTAGATGTCAACGGTGATGTGGTATTTCTTGCACTTCGTGAAGACATCCTTCTAGTTGGCAACAACGTTGAAAACATTATCGGGCGTAAAGAGTTGGCTATCGATCGGTTTCAAATGAAAGACTTAGGAATCGTACATTCTTGGGATCAAGGTTTAAGAGATGAAGAAAATATTGAGCTTATCTCGGGCGTCTTGATAATCTTGTGATTACTCGTTTAGTATGCAGAACCGCGAAAAGTTGCTACCTTTGAGACATAGCGTTCCTTTATCCCAAACGCGATCACCTATGACAAATGAGATAGAGGAAATGAGATAAGTTCCTACGCTTCCGGGAAGTCTTATGCTGTAATCTTATGCACGAGGCCCGATATACGCTAAGCGGTAGGCATAGTAGCTAGATGTCGATCTAACACTGGACAAGCTCATTGGGCTGCGATGAAAGCATATACTCAAGTACACGAAAAGGACTGAGATTATAGGCTGGTTTACCATGCGAGATAATCGATGCCTTTGGGTTATCTGGACTCAGTTCCAGTGACCGTGATGAGAAAAAGTCGACCTCGGGCTATGTGTTTACCTTGGGAGGTGGAGCCGTATCTGGCGGTCTGGCGGCGATGCATTGCGGACTCTACCATGGAAGTCGAATATGTGGCACCGGAGGCTTCTAAGGAGGCTGTATGGTTCGAGAACTACCTCGTGGATCTAGGTGTGGTACTGGTTTGCCCAAGTATCATAGTTTCTTTTCGTCGGTATTTCGAAGGAACCGGACCCACAAGGCGACCAAACACATAGAGAGAAAGTACCATGTCATAGAAATCGTTGAGCGGTGGCGTGCTGATTGAAAAGATTGATCTGACGGAAAATCTAGCGGATCCATTCACGAAGAGCCAAAAAATCTACGATGGACACGTTGAGGACTTGGTTTGTGCGCTTGATGGCACCAGAGAAACTTTTGTATAAGTGGGAGAAGCAAAGTGATGGTTGTTTGTAATAGCTAGTAGAGACACATTGTATACTAAAGTTTGCTTTAGTATAAGTGGGAGATTGTTGGATTGTATCTTGAAAGCGTTTGGTTGAGCTTGTATACAATGTTTCTGATTACCACTATTACATTCTCCTATCGAATTGAATACTTGATTGCATATATCATGTCCCCTTATCTCATATATAAGTTAGATCATACGGTGTGTAGAAGATCCACGATGCAAATGATGATTGGTCGAGCATAATGAGATATAAAAAGTTTCCTGGTGAACAACGAGGGCGAGTTGTCGGTTTGAGGCTGATATAGATAGAAGTGACTTGACTTAGTTGCTTGTCTGTCTGATGCGTCTCGGCGTGAAGGATCCGGTGAGATGAGTTCTTCTTTCGACCGTCGTGAAGAACGAGATCTCGGTGACTACGATGATCTAAACCTCGATAAGGTATTAGGTGAGTATGAGTTGTTGTCCATCACTTTGACTTGTTATGGGTGAGGGTTATATGTTCTAACCAGATTCTCCGCTCTTGGGTGGTGGCGATCTTGTATCCTTCGTTATCATGTCAGGTACCGTATCCGTTTAGGATGATGGCGTCCCATAAGGCTCAAGGTTTATTGTACTAAACCACCAGGTTGAGTTAGCTCAAGTACAATAATAAGGTTGAGTGGTACTCTTAAAATGAAGTTGATGTCGTTTAAGCGATTCAGTTGCTATAATTGATTAATGGGCGTTAGATATCTTAAATCGAGGATTACGTAATGTCTAAGTGCAAGCCGACTCAACCCGGTAATAAAGGGGTAAGTCGGCATTTATTCTCTATTGGCATGAATAAATGTTTATAAATTAATTTATGTTACAGGTGAACATAAGATAATTAATTTATTTGAGGGCCATCTTTATTCCTTGCATTTGATCCACTGGTGACCCGTCGGACCGTAGCGAGAAAAATGTAGCCCATGATGCTCATTGGCAAGATTTTATTCTCTTTATCCTACAGGATATTATTATATTTATGGTATATGCATAGATCCTTTCCATATAAGATTATGGTAATAATCACGAGAGTATGGAAATAATCACGAGATTATGGTAATTTCCATATGGATTATGGTAATTTCCATATAGGATTATGGTAATTTCCATATGGGATTAAGGTAGTGCATTATAAATATAAAGTGCGAGATAAAGTCTAGGTTAATGCTCACATAATTACACAAGTTTTTAGTCCAACCTAGTGCTTTGAGGGTTTTCAAGAATTGTGCCAGAGGGTTGGGTGATTTTCGAAGCATTCTCCATAGATCGTCCTCACTCGAGCGTTGGAGATTGGGCAATCGGGATCTGATCGGAAAAATTGCGAGTCGATCCGTTCGATCCATTCATCTCGTTCCGCCGACCTCTTGGATCAAGGTAAACACGTGAAAACCCAGCGTGTTGCGATTAATTATATAGGCGCATGCTGGGTTTATAATCAATGTATGGTGAATTAAATATCCAGATGGATCTCGGGGGTTAACATATGTTTTCCTATAGAAGGTGGTGTTAGATCACAGGGGCTGGCGGTGCCATGCACAGCGACAAGGTCGAAGCATGGGTTGGACCGAAATGAACCTCGAAGTGAACAAGACTACGCCGGGTGATCTCGGTGTTGGCTCCTTCCGGTCTGGAGGCCTGGCGTCGATTCGACCTTCGGCTGAGGTCATCGCCCGGTCTGAGGGCGAATCCGAGCGAGGCTACTGCGAGGTGCGGCGGGCGAGGATGAGGAGGAGATGGAGGAGGAGGCGGTCTCGGGCTCCGACCAAGGGACCAACGCGGCCGCGGCGGGGGACCGGTGAGGCCGGTGGACGGCCAGTCGGTGGACCCGTTGTAATAGGCGATGCAGCCGGGTCACTAGGATCGCTGCCTTGTAAAATTCCAGCCTTTGATCGATGAACAAAATTTTCCCTTTTTGAAATCGTATTGTCTTGTTCATTTGTAGCGCCGTCTCTCAATATTCGGACTTGACCATGACTGCTGACCAAACTAAAAGAAGTCAGGTGTTTTGGCGAAAAGACGAAAAGTGTTGATACGGAGGCCGATGCGCGGCCGGCCCGGGTTGTGGCCACCATGGATATCGACTCGGTATCATCCGCCCGATCGAAGAAGAAGGCTGCGAGGAGGCGATCTTGACGGCTCGCCTCACGGCGAGCGAGACTCTTAAGTCGAGGATCCTGCGTCTCAAAGTCAGGGCGGACTTGTGCGGCGTCGTTCATGGGCGTTTGATGCGGTGTGAGGAGCTCGAGATGGCCCGAGAGAGGCTGGCGGGTCTCAGGAGCCACCTTGATCTGAGCGGCGATTCGCCGATCTGGCGTGACCATCTCCAGTTGATGGGCGGGTTGAGCTTTTCTGTTGAGGGATGGTCTTTGAGGGGCGAGGAGGGCGAATAGTAAAGACTTCAAGATTGCCTCGACTCCTCGTGAGTACCTCAAGATCTATGAGATCGTGGGAGCGTCGTGCGCAAGCTAGTAGAGAGACATGCCGACCCGGTTGTTAGGTTGAAGAACGATGATGGGGCGGTTATCGCGACCACGGTCTTGAGGCTACTTGAGTCCATTGCACCTAGGTAAGCCTCGTGGCCAGCCGAGATCGGAAGAAGAGGACACCGAATCCACGGGTTCGGGAGCAGGTCGGGCGCGGAGGTCGGCTCGGGCGGGGCAGCGGCGGCGCGGCCGGGGAGAAGAGTCAACAGCCCGGCGGCTTCTTCCGAGGTCGGGCGTATCACGAGCTGCGCCTAAGCGTCCTGAGGTGAGCCTCGGGGATCTTCCCGATCATTCGGTGTGGCGCCTCCAGGCTGCGCCGGATGTGCCGAGGCGGGTCGGCTGGATCGGCCTAATCGGCCAGGTTGAAGGCACCGAGTTCATTCAGTGTTCATCGCCGACACGGAGATTTTGTTTAGCGGTGTAACCGGTGAGTTGTGGCGTGGGGCTCGGAAGCCCGAATAAGTTTGTATATAGCTTAGGACTTTGTATGTGAGTCGTAAATGTATTTAGACTCGTTCAGAGTGTATATTTTCCTCTTGAGAGGTACAAACATAGCTTAGGACTTCGTTTTGATCGTAAATGTATTTAGGCTGTATCTGAGTGTATATCTTCCCAAATAAAGGGGTATAAACGAGCTACGAAGCCGATTGACTTGTATATGGCTTGGAACTCGGTTTGTAGTCGTTAATGCATTTAGGCGTGTGCGGAGTGCATATCTTCCCAAATAAAGGGGTATAAGTTGGCGAGATCGGTGCGGATGTCGGCGTGCATGTAGGCGTCCAACAATAGGTAATCTGTACTGCGCATGTAAGCGTTCAAATTAATGAGTAGTACGTATCGTACCTACTTAGTGGGATTTTCATCTTAAGTAAGGGCGTCCTTGTGAAGGTTTAGATGTGGTATATCCGAATGGATGTTCACATAGATATGAGGCAGTGAAATATTCATTAGAAAAACAAATGTTTTATTGAATATGTAATCAACATTATTTGGCAAAACAATAAAGGTAACATGATGCGATCTGAAATCGAAGCTATGTAAAGTACCTCCTTAAATGAGTGATGTGCGGGGTTCGGGAGAAGTGCACGGATAGGTGAGCTTGTAAGCCCCTTTCTTTGAGGTCTCGTGAGCGGGTATGGGCGCTTCCGTGTCGGATCAACTTGTTGAGCCTTCGGCTCTCTTGGCTTCATTATTTCGTGACAGTCGCCTACTTGGGCGGAGGCTTTGACCCTTTGTTGTATAGTGCGACTGGCCTTGTACTTGGCCGTTTATGAAGCGAGCTCGCCACTCCTCAGAGCATCAAGGTTGGCGCGAGGTCTTGCCGTTATTGGCGTGGTCAAGTGGAGTGCGAGGGCTTGATGCGCCCGATCTCGGCCGGTATGGCGGCCTCGGTACCGTGAACCCGGTGAAAGGGTTTCTCGATGCGAAGTCGGTGTCGTTACATAGGACCGGAGGACTTGGGGAGATTTTCGTGATCACCCCATGCTCGGTTAGCGCTTTTACACGACCGCTTGCTGTCGTGCGGTTGTGACCTCGATGCGAGCGTTAAACGCGGTGTGCGACCGAGGTGAAGCGTTGCTCGATGAGCTCCTCACACCATTCTTTGAAATTTATGTCCATGAGCTGGTGCGTTGTCCGAGATCGAGAATGCGGTATCTGAGGCGGCGGATATATTCTTCCACGAGTATACGAATTTTTCGGCTCGTGAGGCTCGGCGGCTCGACCTCGACCCATTTGTGAAGTAATCCCGGCGACTAAGTATCGAGCGACCCGGTGCTGGTCGAGCAGACCAGCGATGTCGATCACCTTGCATGAAGGCCGTGGACTCGCAGGACTTGGAGATCGGTGAAGGCGACTTTTGACCATGGGTGAAGGCGGCGCCGGACACTTTTGCGAGCTCGGCGAATCTTGAGCGAGGGTAGGCGGTAATATCTGACCTCGGCGTCTTCTTTGAAGATCGTGACCCGATGTGGCTCCATGAGATCCTCTGTGGATCTCATTGAGCACGTGTCGAACTTACGGCGGGGCCCTCGGGAGGTTGAAGGTAAGACTTCGGTAGAAGTCGCCCTCGTGTATGAGGTATACGGATTCGCCATCATCTTTTGGCTTGAGCCGATCTTGAGTGGCGCCATCGTCCAGATAGGCCTTTAGGGAACGATCAATTGGCTCTATCTCGATGATGATGCCGATGTGAGGCTCTGCTATTACAGGAATGAACCTCCTCCCTTTGGTGAACTTGTTGACAACGACTAACTTCGAGGGACGTCGGCTCATTATTTTTCCCCGTGCGATTCGATGAATCTTTGAGTACCTAAATGAGTCGACATCCCTGCGCTTCTCAGTCTGCTTCATTCGATCGCTCGGCCTCGTATCTGCGGGACCTGGTTTACCACGACACAGGGTCTCGAAGATCTGGACATTGTCCACTTTCAATTCCTTTGCGGTAGTCACGAGATCGGCCTTCATACTCAGCCTCGTTGTTGGTGGTGGGAAGGTAAGCGGGAGGCGTGGGTCAACTGCTTGTTTGTCGGGCCAGGAGGAGGATACACCTCATTGCCGTTTTGTAAAGCTCCGTCCACGTACATCACTTAGCAGTTATCGGGCGTCGGGGACGGATTCCTCGCCGTGGGGTGGTGGGGCGACCTGGTGAGCCGACCTCGGTGGTGGCTTCAGAAGTCGTGAGAGCTGCCGCATGGCGGTGCAGGGGAGTCAGATATCGTGCTCGCTCGAGCTCGATGCCCACAGCTGTCGTCCGGATGACTCGGCTTGGACAAGACTTATCTTAAAGGTAGGTCGGTTAGTGCAGGGCGAGAATGAGCTTGGAAGTAAATTGGGCGTCGCTTGGCGTTCACCAGCGAGTGCTACCTTTTCCGGTGGTGTACCTCGTCTACGGTCCTTGAGCTCGGCTAATAAAGTAGATGGAGTTGTCGTCCTCCTCATCTCGCACCAATACCGCCTTGATGGCCTCGTCCGAAGCGAGTAAAGAAAGGTTCCACCTTGGGCGGGGCGGTGGGTCGGTGAGATCTCGCCGGTGTCTGGCGACACAGTGTTCTTCCTTCCGGGCAAGTCAGCTCTCCTCGGGATCTTGAAGAAGGAAGGCGCTTCTCGGCTCGAGATAGGAGGTCTGCGAGGCGGTAGGCGCACCGGTGAGTTGTGGATCTCACGGATGATCCTTGGCGCTGCATTCGACGCTACGCCTTGGCTAGGTGGGATTGGCCTTGAGCCCTCTTGAAACCAGCATCGAGGAACTTGCAGGTCTTCACCATAAATGTACATTTACGGGGTTGAGTTTGAGGTTGGCCGACACGAGGCTGGAGAATAGTTACGAGGTCGTCAGGTGCGGTTCTCCGTTTTTGACTCTTGACGCGATGTCGTCAGCGAGACCTCAAGATCTTCCAATGTGATCTTTGAATCTGGCGTCCACCATCCTTTGATAGGTTGCCCGGCGTTCTTGAGACGAAGGGCATCTTTCGATCTGTAAAGACTCAAAGTCGGTGATGAATGCTTTCTTTGGGGCGTCCTCCGGGGCTCATCGGGACTTGGTGGTACCCTTTGTATAGATCTAGAGCTGAAGGTCTCATGGCCCCGGTGCCTCCACTTTTTGTCGATGTCGGGAGGGTAGCGATCTTTTGGGCGGTGCTTGTTGAGGTCGGTGTGTCGGCCTTGCGCTCCCGCAGCTTTCGGACCCACGTTGGATTAGCCCTCCGGTCGGGTGTTGACCTCGAACAAGATCTTGGCCCCGAGTTGAGTCTCGTCCCTTATGACTGTTGCGCTCCACCGAATATTCTTTTCTTGGGGTGGCAGTGGCGGGTCAATGTTGAGGCGATGAGTTATGAGCTCGGGCGACACTCCGATCATATCGGCGGGGACCACGGCGTCTGTATTCCCTCGAAGTTGTATGACCTGTTGTCGGATGTCGGTTGGGCCACAGGTGCCGACTGGATGACCTTGAGGATCGTGCGCGCATAGTTGAAGGCTCTCGGTCGGTCGTCCGGTGTCGGCCTTGAGGTTCTGTAATTGCTATGCAGGGCGAGGCCGCATCTTGGGTTGAGACTCGTGGCATTCTTTTTGCCGTTTGGTGCCTGGATGCTTAACTCCCACGGGGTGGGTATCTTAATGAGTAAGGTGGTAGACCGAATAGGCGGCCTTAGTGGCGTCTGACGATCTCTTCGGGATGATGTTGTGCGGAGGAGCTTGGACCGGGAAAACTTAATGGCCTTTGTGACCGACACGAGGCCCGTCCGGTAGCAGGAAGGGTGATGACACCTGGGTTGAACCCCTCGAGTGAAGCTCCGTGGCGGGAGGTGCGGGGTGTACCTTGATGGGAAAACTAGTTTAGCCCTCGCCCGGATCTATCTTGGATATTTAATTCACCATTGATTATATTCCTAGCATGCGACTATATAATTAATTGCAACACGTGGGGTTTTCTCGTGTTTACCTTTGAATCATTGGGGATGAGCGGATCGATCGGATCGAGACTGTGCTTTGACCTTGGGCTGTATCCGGGTTGGATCTCGATGCGGTGAGGGCGATCTATGAAAGCTTTGGAAAAAATGCCAATGCTCTCAAGATGATTTTGAAAATCCTCACTAAAACTCTAGTGATTTTAGAAATTATAAGGATGGATTATTAAGGATTAGCCTTGAATCTCTCTTACCTTATATTTATAATGCATTACCATAATCCCATTAGGAAAGGATCATGCATATCCATAAATATAATAATATCCTTGTGGGATGAAGAAATCAAATCCTTTCATACACATACATCCATGCCGTTATGGACTCATTTACTACACGTGGCTTCTTTGCCAGTGAGATGTCTTTTCATATCATCCATAGCGTTATGGACTCGGTTTCTAAGTCCATGCGGTGTGCCATGATCTTCATCAATGTCTTGTAGCCTCTGCATGTCCATGGGTGGATGTTGCACGTTGGTTTCTGGGACTAAATCCGAATATTCTCCCACGAACATAAATCGCTCGGGTTGACGAACAACCCTCCCCTACGACTGGTTCTCTGGGCACTATGCGGTGGGTGCGAAACTTGTGGTTCTCTATCTTGCACAACATCTTTGGGTAGGTACCACATGCGATCGGTATCTCGGTGGAACTCGACCACTGATTTCTTGAAGTATCGGTGTCGATCCTCCACTGGCTAGACATCTCGTACCTTTGGCTAGTGGTGGTGGAATCGATCATCTTCTAATTCTTGAAGAATGATTTCAACTTTGGATTTATGATTTTTCATGTAGTCCTCTTCTAAGAATCGAGCATTAGTGCTAATAATGACCCGATCCTTATGACTATAGAATAAACCACCTTCGTTCCCTAGGATAGCCGATAAACGACCTGCGTCGGATCTAGCCTCCAACTCGGCCTTCTTGTTCGGCATGTGGGCCTTCATCCTTGTATGTAGCTTGGCGGGCTTCGCCCAAACCACAACTCGAAGGGGTCTTTTAGTGACTTGGATGGTACTAGATTGACAGAGTATCGACCGTTCTAAGCATACCCCGAGCGAAATAGGCAATGTAGCATAACTCATCATAGATCTAACCATTTCCAAAGAGTTCTATTTCTTGGCTCGACACGCCATTTCTTTGTGGTGTGCCGGTGAAATCTTATTTGGATGTAATCCCACACTTCACTAGATAGTCCATAAACTGTTCTTGAGGTATTCGCCACAGATCGGACCATGATGACGATACTCTTACCTAACATGCTCACTTCCGCCTTAAATTCTTTGAATTTCTCAAGCATTCGGACTTGCGGTGGCGGTATCGTATCGTACCCTTGGTGTCGTCAATGAAGTGACAAAATACCGTACCCTCACGAGCTTGTGTGGACGTCGGTCCACCACGGTGAAATGGACTAACTCGATATTTCTTTGGCTCTATAACCCTTGGCTTTGAAGAGTGCAGGTCGACATCTTACCTTATCTGAGGATTAAGTAGGCGGGGCAGATGGTGAGATTACCAGCTCCATTCTTCCAGGTCTTTGGATCCTATTTAGATTGATGTGACCTAATCTAAGATGCTGAGAGAAAAGTGGTGTCATCTTCTGAAGAAAACTTTCTCTTTTTAGGGTTTGTAGAAGATCGCACATAGTTATAGGTATTATTTTTGGAGAAATAGTATAAAGCGAATTATATAAAGTGCAACCAGAGATAACCGTCATTTCTTATGATAGAAACACCACTATCAAAAATAACGAATATCCGTGAGAAAATAATTTGAAAGCGAAACAAGGTTCAGAAAATCCGGCACATATAAGCGTCTTTCAAAACTAAAGCTGTTGTCCCAAAACAAAGAAACATCTCAGCTGCAATTGCCTCGACTTTGCGCGTTTCCCATGGAGATCGTTATCTATCATTAGCTAGCTCACGTCGCGGAACCCACGCAAGGTGTAACAAACATGATCGATCGCACCGTGTCTACTACCCGAGAATGGGTAGAACAAGTAGCTAAACATGTTTCCGTTACTAAAGACGGCGTACTGAGCCTGAGCATAGGACATTTAGCCTTCAATGCCAGTCTTGCCGCGCTTGAAGCACTTGCCCTTCTCCTGGCTTCTTGAGCCTCCGGTGGCGAGTATTCTTGCTCCCATTCTCCCACTTCTTCCGCACCTCTACCACCTTTGGTGCCCTTTTCTTTTCCATTTGCTGTGGAAAATTTGGGCCCAGATGTGCTAGCAGGCATGTCTCCTTTCCCATAACTCCTTCATTCTACGAGATCATTAAGCAAGCGACTAAGTGTATACCGGTCTTGCTCATGATGCATTCACAGTTCTCAAAAGACTTAGGCGTGTATTGAGGATGATATCGACCTTGGCCGGATACCTCACTCCCCACCGATCAAGACTATCCGTGAGATGAGTCGTGTGGGAGACATGTTCATGGACGAACTTCCTTCTTCCACAGCAGATTTCTCTCATTGTGTGGGCGGACGTCGATCCGATTGCCCAAACTTACTCGAGACTTGACCAAATATCGATCCGTCTACCATCGTGATCTGCGGCTACAAAGCCTTTGGACATAGTAGTCATCATATAGCATTTAACCGTATTGTTTGACTTATTCAGTCTGCTTGACTCTCGGCGCTCATCGATCGATCGTCGATAAGCGTCGGGTTTAGGAGTAGTGAGAACAAACATGTGTTCTTGACGATAAGAACATATTCAAGTTTCGTTTCCACTCGATAAAATTTGGACCGAATAGGGGTTTTGTGCGGCATATTGATAATCGATGTAGAGACATATCCGAAGCGATAATGAAAACACATAAACATCAGATCGCACATAATTCGAACAATAATATTGTAACCTTTGATAAAACAATATTAATTGAAACCTCAATGCCAAAGAATCCCATACAAGTACGCGTGTGGGCGTTTACATGAACCCCTCGACCGGACTAAAATATACCTTTAGTGGTTTAATTTCAATCCATATCAACAACTTATGACAAATAAAATAGCTGATTGGACCTACTAGACCACGTCACTTATGAGAAGGGACTTGGCGGAAGTTGTACTCGGTGATGTCTAAGCAATGACCATTTTAACGAGAAAATGAATTCTTAGAATTGGCTACTCAGTCCGGACCATACGACTGATTCGAATTCTTTGTTATCCGTTTTATATCTTCTACAGAACTTATGAAAATGCTTTGCACAAACCCATTGGGCGTTTACAAAACTCCCACTTCTCAATAGATTTAAATGTTTTATTTAGAAATCTCTCTAACAACTTATGATAAGCAGTGAAGCGAGCGGCGTGTGGGCGTTTACTCACGATCGTATCCTTTGTTTAGAGAAAAAGGTGGAGTCTTGACATTTTAATTTGAAAAATTAATATCGGTTCTTGTCTTTTGTTCAAAAGGTTTGTCCATGGGATCACGTAATCTAGCATGCTTGTCTATAGAACTCACATGTAAAACATGCTTTGAATTCTAAAATATCTTGCAAGATAAACCTAGCATGCTTACTATGCGCGCTTAAATAAAACACTTAAGGTTTGTCAGCGTAATTTAAACATACGAGCATGCTCGCATAATTTAAACATCCGACATGCAATGAGCGATAAAAATAAAATAAAGCGTTCATATTGGCTTCGTGGAACACGCACTTTCTTGCCTAATCTATTACATAGAATTGCAAATGCAAATTAAACTTTGGCAGACCTCGGCGTGCGAGCACGGACGGATCGTCAAAAGCGAGTTCGGGCGGAACAATGGAGCGGGCGGCGAAATAATCGGATGCGGGTGAGCAGTGCGGGCGGGTTTGGGCGGGTTGGCCCAAAATGCGGCCGTTTGAGGACGACCCGTCTGCGCGCCAACACGATCGCCGCCCGATTCCTTGCAGCGCAGCGGCCGCGCCCACCCGAGCCGCCGAGCTACGAGGCGTTGCCGGCGGCGATGTGGCTTCTGCCGGGTACAACCTTGCGTTCGCGCCTTCTAATCACAACGCGTCGCCGGGCCGGGGCATCCAGCGCGGCTCGCGCACCCGTGCGTGCCCCTCGACCTTTGAGGTTCGATCTCGCCCGGCGAAATGCCGCGCGCAGGCCTCGGCGTATCGTCGCGCATCGCCCGTGCACCGAGGCGTTGAGGTTTCCCGCTTATTGCGGCGCCGCCGAGCTCCAGCAGCAGCGCGCGCGCGTCGCCAGCGCATGCGCGCCTGCCGCCATGCCTGTCCGTCCGCCGCGGAAAACAGCGGCCGTGTGGCGCGCGTGCTGCGCCCGGCGTGCCGTCGCCCGCGCCGTCACCGTCGCCCGGGTTTCCAGCGTCGTCGTCGTCTCGTTCTTGTGCTTTCATCGTTCTCCTTTACGGAAAAATAAATCTAATCTAACCATGGATTTTCGTGGTGAAAACAAAACCCAACAAAATAAAGCGAGCCCACGATGAGCAGCGGATCCAATTAATTAATAGCGCGTAATAATCAAGCGTGAATTAATCGAAGAGCGAAGATACTCATCGACCTCGATGCAATTGATGGGAAAACTAGGTTTAGCCCTCGCCTCGAGGATCTATCTTGGATATTTAATTCACCATACATTGATTATATTCTAGCATGCGACTATATAATTAATTGCAACACGTAGGGTTTTCTCGTGTTTACCTTTGAATCATGGGGATGAGCGGATCGATCGGATCGAGACTCGTGCTGACATACGGGCGTATCCGGTTACCCAATCTCAGCGCGAGGTGAGGGCGATCTATGGAGAATGCTTGGAAAAAATCGCCAATGCTCTCAAGATGATTTTGAAAATCCTCACTAAAACTCTAGTGATTTTCGAAATTATAAGGATGGATTATTAAGGATTGCCTGAATCTATCTCTTACCTTATATTTATAATGCATTACCATAATCCCATTAGGAAAGGATATGCATATCCATAAATATAATAATATCCTTGTGGGATGAAGAGAATCAAATCCTTTCCTTATACACATAGGAGCGCGATTTTCCTTAGCTAAAGGGCACGGATGGGCCGTGAGGATCAAATGGAGGAATAAAGATGGGCCTCAAATAAATTAATTATCTTATGTTGACCGAACATAAATTAATTTATAAACATTTATTCATGCCACTTAGAGAATAAATCTTTGACTTACCTATTGTAGAAGGTGAGTCGGGCTTGCACTTAGTTCTGAATCCCGTATTTAAGATATCGAATGTCCATTAATTATTTATAGCATTACATTGCTTAAAATAATTAATAGCTTTAATTCATAAGTAGTACACTCAACCTTATTATTGTACTGAGCTAACTCGGCTGCGGGGTTTAGTACAATAAACTTTTGAGCTCATAAGGGGCGTCATCATCCTAAGCGGATCGGTGACTGTCTGAGATAACTAGCATGACATCTAACGCCGCACGAGATGTGGAGAATATTGGGTTAGAACATATAACCTACTTGTAACAAGTCGAAGTGATGGTGGTAACTCATACTCACTAATACCTTATCGAGATTTAGATCATCGTAAGTCACGAGATCTAGGTTCTTCTACTGGTGGATTGAAGAACTCATCTCTTGTGATCCTTGATCGTCGAGCGTCGGCATAAAACAACTGACAGTCAGTCACTTCTTATCTATCTATGACTATGCTGACAACTCGTCCTCAGTCGTCTGGTGTGAAACTTTTATATCTCGTTAAGCTTGACCAATCATACGGACTTACGTGATCTTACACATTTGTATGATCTAACATATATGAGATAAGGGGACACGAGATATATGCAATCAAGTATTCAATTCGGATAGGAGATTGTAATAGTGGTAGGAAACATTATACAAGCTCAATCAGCGCTTCGGTATGCAAATCCACATACACGAATACCTCCGACCTCAAGTTTATCAGGCAACTCGGAAGATGATCTTGTGGAGGCACCGATGTCGATGTAGACCGGTGGGCGTTGTTGCCCGCCACGGCTTGTATCGTAATGGCGTCTTGGTGGGGCATGATTTTGGGCACGGATCATCTTTGGAGAACACGATGTCCTCGCGTCCACAGTCGCTTGTTTTGACTCCTCGGGGACCTCCGAGCTTAGTTTTCGGTGGCGACCTCGTTGTCCCCATTGGCGTCCGTGTTGCGTGAACTGCTCCATAACATTGGGACCTTGTCTCGTCGTCTTCAGGTCGAATTAGTCGTCGATTAAACCGCCAATTGTTGCCACGTTATCTCCCTGACTTCGTTTCCGGCCCGGCTCGGTCGAGGTATTTCTTGAGGCCCCGCTTTGATGAGCTCATCGATCTGCGAGCGGAGTTCCGCAATCCTCGGTATCATGACCATACCCTTGGTGATAGTCCGAATACTCTCTGTGGACCTCTTCGGATCCTCCGCTTTAGGAGGGCTTTGGGAAAACTCGGCGTGGGCTCGAATCTCATATGATTTGAGGGGCGCTGCCGTCGAGGGTTGGGCCGAGGTCGAGCACGGATTCAGTGACCCTCTCTTGATTATCGAGCGCTTGACGATCGGCCTCGACTTGATCGGCTTTTCCTCTCGGACTTACGCTTTCGTCCGGATCTCCCTATTCTTCCGATCCGACTGTCTCCTTTGGAAGTTGTCCACAGTTCAAAGCTTTGGCCGTCTTTGGTTTCTCCTGGTGATTTCTTTGTTCGTAGCGCGGGTGGGATCCGTTTTGAGCAGCGTTGATGATGTAGAGATCGTTCGTCGTCATTTGGCGACTCTTTGATGAACCTCGAGGCAGTTTGACATCGTCTCGTCCACCTGGCGGATTGAGCATGTCGGAGGAAGGCTGCGATGTGGCGTCTTACGATAGAAGCGCCATTTGAGCGATCCATGAGGTCACAGGCGATGTATCTTTGATGCGGGCCGAGGTGAACGCGTCGGGCGTTGGAGATCAGCACCTCGGAAGATTTTGCACGTGAAGTCCTCCATCCCTTGATTCGCCATGTTGGTGGTGTGGCGAAAAGGAAGTCGGAGGGTCCCTAGGCCGTCGTGGCGGCAATATTGGGTGCCGGTTATCGGCTGGCGGGCGTGTCTAAATTTCTACGGAGAAAGGGAGATGATTCTCGTGCCGGTCGAACCGGGAGATCGTTGCCATCTCTTACGGAGGGTGGGGAATCGATGGCGGCGCCTATCGTCCCCAGGAGTTGACTCCGCCTCTTCTCTCTGTTTTGCTCGGCTCGGTCGGCGCGAGGTGGAAGCGGCTCCGAATGGCGCGGGGCGGCGGTGGTGGCGGCTCGTCCGCGGTGGCCAGGCTCCGAATGGGGTGGCGGCTCGGCGCGGTGGCGGCTCCGGGGCGTCAGGGTGTGATGCACGTTCTCGGCTATCACGCCGAGGTGGCAGGCTGTTTCGGAGGAGGCGACCTCGGGCGGCCGTGGTAGTCGATTCGGGGGCCCCTTGAGGGGCCCTTCCTTGTCCTCTGGTTGAGACTTTGGAATTAGCGAGGTTAGCGTTGAGGAACTCGGTCCACGGCTCGGCCGAGGGCCTCGTGGGACGAATGAGCTGCTTGTTCGTCCCGTTGAGGTCGGCATCTCTACGTTGGGGAGGCGGTCGGTGTATGGGCGTTTTCCATGTTGCCTCGGGTGTGAGCATAAGCGTCTGCGATCTCGCTTCCGCTGACGGTGACCACAGTGTCTCGTAGCGGTTGTTGCCGGCGTCGGCGGGTTTTGCGTGTTCTTGCCATTAAGTTGTAGAAAGCGAAGCTTTCTTGTTGAAGAGTTTCCCGAGCCGGGCGCCATGATAAATCTAGTTTACGTGAGTATCACGAGTTTATGTAAAGCGATAAAGAACACCAAGGCTTTTACGTAGTTCGATCGTTAATGAGATCTCGTCCGAGAGGATGATTCCTCAATACTTTCACTATGATTTGAGTCGGTGAGTGTAGTTACAAGCTCTTAGCATTGATAAGTTGTCACCCTTCTCTTGTCGATTTTCCTTCTATTTATACATATCGAACTGCGCTAAGGTGTGCCCAATCTCTCATTGGCGGGATTCTTCCGGCGTGCCCTCCGTTGGCGAGGGCTCTTTCCCTGGCGTGTCCTCCGTTGGTCGGGCGGGGCGCCTTCCGTCGCCCGCGTGGAGGTGGCGCGACTTTGGTTACGGGGCTGGGGTTTTGGGGGCTGATTAGGGCTGCCTTGGGCAACGCGTGGGCCCGCTAGCGTTAGGCCCGGCTTCGTTTGGGCGTGTTAGTGGGCACGATCGGTTGGGCCACATCCCATCAGTCGACAGACGCATGGCAGCAATTGCGTCTGCAAAAGCATATGGACAATAGTGAATCTTCCGTTGAAAGAAACCGACAGAAGTTGGAATTGATATCTCTCCAGCGGCTAGTTAATTTTAACCTATATAAACAAAATATTTAATATATGTGGGTGGTTATGTGTTACGTTGCGTACGTGTGCATAACTACGAGAACATACCTAAGCGAGCTCAATTGATTATCTAAAGAATCGCATCGGCGAGAATGGATGAAGGACATAGAGCTCAACGGAAGATCTATTTAGTACATATTTAAAAGCTGTTTTCATAAGATTTATATAAATGCATATATACTATGGATTAATATTTCTCATAATAATTATGACTTAAAAATTAAAATTAAAAATTAAAATTAAAAATAAATAAATATCAGTTATTAGTATATAGAAGTTAATACAATCTAACAATCATAGCATCACAACATTATTAAGCTATTAATATGCGACATTGTGATCGATTAATGATTTACAAGTGAAATCAATATTAGCTAAATAAATTCAAACTATCGAGTGATGAATGGTTTTTAATGATCTTGCGAGTTCAAATATTAATCTTGCAAAGTTTCTTTTTAAAAAATATTAAACTTAAAAATATTTTAAGGAAAAAAATAGAGAATGATTTGATCTGATACAAACATGATAATTACTATATAATGATTTTAATCAAATTGAAATTAAAGAATACTAATAAAGATTTTTGTAAGATTATAAATTGAAAGTAAATAAAAATAACAAATCTTGATAAGCAAATAATATACAAACATATTGTTGCAATTTACTTTTGGCAAATCATGAGTAAATTATGAATAATCAATATATATATATATATATATATATATATATATATATATATATATATATATATATATATATATATATATATATATATAATCTCTATATAGGGGTTGGATCGAGTGAGACTACATCTTTTTGAGAACTTGAGAACCATGCATAAGGCGTTGAAGATGGTGCAAAAGCGGTATAAAGTTGTGCTTGCGAAAACATTCTAAATTGTTGCAGCTACAAATAATTTTAGAAAGTTTTAGTTTGCACAACTTATACTGTTCATGCATCGTCTTACGTCTTATCGTGAATTATAGTCGCAAAAAAGATATATCGTTGATCCTCATATATATATATATATATATATTTACTATTAACATAATCAATCCATCAATATATGATAAATGGTTAAATAAGAAAATTTGTATAATTTAGAAAAATAAGAATGAAAATTATGAAAAACCACATAGAATTGTAGATAAATGTGATGCCTCCAATATGTAAAGAATGAAATTATATATTAATAGATGTTTTGGTTTGAAGAAATAAATATTAATTATGTTTCTTAACTTATACTCCATCTATCCATTATATTAGTTCATTGATTTTGGTGGTGATTTTAATTAATTGTAATGAGTGTAAAGTGGATGGAAATAATAAATAAATATATTAATGGATAGTGGAATTAAAAGGTGTGTCTAGGGATAATAAATGAATATATTAATGGATAGTAAGTATAAAAAGTGGGCATGGTGATTTTTGGTAAATAAGGGGTAGGTTTATGATAAAATGTGAAATTGATGTGTCAAAAACAAAAGTAAATTTTTGTGTATGAGCAAAATGAAATTAAATGAATATATTTGGTGGACGGATGGAGAATATTTTAGATGCAATTGTTGGGCTTAGACTGCGTAGTTGGGTTTGAGAAAAGGCCTCCAATGGGCTTGTCCTACTAAATATAATTTTGCAAATAAAGAGTTACATGGCCCAATAAGAATATTATTTTGATTTTTTTTATTACACGCTAGTGAAACTTTTCATTTACTCGACTTGTTAATGATTTTAGTATATACAACGGAAATACTATAATTAACGTGGGCTGCTTAAATTCATTCTAATAAATTGATACTTTTGTTTTGCTTTTCTCAACGTAAACTATAGTCTATAGTATATATTATCATATAAATTTACCAATTCAAATTGTTTAGAAAATCTATTTTTCAAATAAACGTTTTTCTTTCGACCGGTCCAATTAATAATCAGTAACTAACAAGCCAATTAATTATTCAGTTTGATTTCCGATCCGATTTGATAGCACTGTTTAGTCTCAGTTTATATTTTACAACTAAAGCTCCGAATCTAGATTTAAACAAGATGAGGATAATGTTGAAATATTTACAGCAGTATATGCTTTGACAACTCTGATTTCGAGCAGAAAAATTTGGGAGAGTAGATTTGAAATAAATGGTCTAACCGATTAAATGGATCTACCAATCTTAAAGTAAAATACACGTAATTAGGGATGTCGATGGGTAGGTTTCTGGAGCGAACCAATAAATAAATAATGATTACGGTTCTAGATCCACCCATTGAACCTTTGGATCGGCGGACGGACATAATTATGGTCTGCGGCGGATCTCGGTAGCGAGAACCGGACCCGAGCCGAACAAGAACTGGTGTCGCGACCGACTACCTAATCGGTAATTAGGCGTGACTGGGTTAGAAGAAAATTTAACGACCATGGCTCAAACATATGTCGAGAAAAAGCGAATATAACTTTTGTCATGAATAAATCTAACATTCACGGTTTCAAGAGGTGAAATGTAAAGTAGGTTTCGAGAATGTTTTGTCGACGAAGGGTTTATCAACAATTTAAAACATGGAATGACAACGATTCAACCAGAATAATATTGAATCCACGAAAACCATTACGAGCATTAGAAATCATATTCATCGAACATTGGACATGATCACATAAGCAAGTAAGGCGAGGCTCAAGCGAAAAATGTGGTTGAGAATTATGTGTGAAGACATAATTCTCGGGCATCGAACATGTGAACATCGAATGAATAACATCAACAAATTCTCAATATTATCATGAATCAAATTACTTAAAGAACTCGCTGCATTCGATAAACATTCTCTCATTCACACGCATATTAGAAACATATGCGGGCTGGTAAATACACTCGGTGGGTACACGCGAAAACATTTAAAATTTGCTTTTAGAGCTATAAATTTGACTTGAAATAAAATAAATTTATGCGAGGATTTTATTGAAATTACACCATAATGCTTCTCAAACTACATTCATCATGCACATTACATTGTATCATCATATCATCATATCATATGCATATGCATGTTTCATATCGCATGCATCTTTCTTTTCCTTCCGTATCA